>CM054802.1:35077341-35677341 GCA_028984105.1 Lavandula angustifolia | reverse complement strand
CCAAAGCAAGAAAAAAATATGGAGAATGATTGGAAACAATTTGTTGTCAATTTTAATGGAGTTTTCGATAGTGAATCGAAATATGTTGGCGGCCAAGAGACAATGGTTTGGATTCCGGCAAATAATATTTCTCTTGCGATGTACTACGACAATATATTCAATACGCTCTCGATGCATATTCGGCCCGCCCGACTACCACATCTATTATCTTGCAGAGTCTCGTAAAAGTCATAGAACGATCAAGGCCATTATCGGGAGTGATCTTGATCTACAACGTATTTGTATTCTAGACGTAGAGCCTGCGGTATATTTGGTACACCCCAATAATACCGGCGTAGTAAATCGTGAAGCTCGAAACTCAACATTCGTTGAGTCTTATCAATTCGGAGGTGATAACCGGTTTGAAGGGCCCCGACGGTGGAAGCAACCCGGGTGGGAGTCGAAGCAACCCGGTGGAAGTGGTTAGGAAGAGGAGACCCATGTCGAAACGGATGAAGATGAAGAAGCTTATCTCGACACTTCATCTGAGGATGAAGATGAAGGTTTCCCGAAGCATTGATCAATTGTTCGCTTGGTGACTTTGCCTGCATGGATCCGACGAGAGGGCGGCGTCAACCAACTCATGTCAATGCTTCTTCCAATCACTCGTCCAAATACCGATGACGAAATATTATACAGCAACATGGAAGCAGCAAGTAATTGGATCATTCCAATTATACCTCTCGATACATCTGACCCACCATTCACAACGAGCTTGCCTCTTATATTGGATGGTGATTTGCGGCAAGGAGCTATTTTCTGGGAGAAAAATGAATTATATGTTATGGTCGCACTGTGGTATATGGAACATGGAGTGGATTTCATGTGCCGAATACATATGCAAGCGTAATAAGACGTGTCCATATTTTCTTCGTGCTGCTTGTAGGGCCACGAAAATTTGGGAGGTGACCGTATACAACCCCGAGCACACCTGCAACCGCGATCTATCTGGCATAGGATCGAGAAATGTGCGGGCAAAGGCCGTAGCCGCCTATATTGCGCAGAGAATGCACCGCCAGAGCAAGATACTGAAACCCGCCGATATTCAAGCTGATCTTTTGGATAGGTTTGGAATCCAAGCGAGTTATAGTGTGGCGCTGCGAGCACGTAACGCTGCGATATCAACGATTTACGGTGGCCATGCAGAGTCATATAAAAATCTTCCGAAGTATTTGCATTTGCTCCGTATGCAAAATCCAGGCTCTTTGACTGATCTAGATGTTGGTCCTGATGGTGATTTCCGACGTCTATTTTTTATGCTTGGTGTTTGCCGAAGTCCTTGGTTATTCCAGCTTAGAAACGTGAATGCGGTTGACGGGACACACCTGAAGGGGAGGAATAAGAGAATACTATTTGTCGTTGTTGGTATTGATGCTAACGAACAAATATTCCCACTTGCTTTTGGAGTTGGTCCGATTGAAAATGATATTTCTTGGAAGTGGTTTCTAACTCGGCTCCGAGCAGCACTCTCCTCCACTAGTGATCTAGTAATTGTATCAGATCAACACAAAAGTATAACCAACACGGTAAGAGATATTTATCCGAAAGCACACCACGGTCTTTGCTACTACCACATCGCAAATAAGATTGCTCGATATGGTAAGTGGACCGTGCAGATGTTCCACGAGGCAGCATACGCATATCGAACATCAGTCTTCAACCGCGTGTTGAACGCGATACGAGAGACACAACCCCCGGCGTATGAGAAGTTGATGGATATCGGTCAGAGAAGTGGGCGGATCACAATGTCCTACCCGACGTTACGGTATGTCAACATCCAACCTGGCTGAGTCTATTAACTCTCGACTTCTGGCTGCAAGACGTCTTCCAATATGTGCTATGATCGAGGCAATCCGACATCTGCTTGAAAAGTGGTTTGATGCTCGTAGACAAAAGGCTCATGTGAGGACTGATATTTTGACTGAAGCTGCAGATATGAGAATGAGAAATGAAAGAGATGCAGCACTCAGGTATGTTGTTACATCCGTGACTGCTGACTCATTTAAGGTGGACATTGGAAAAAGACAGTGGAGAGTTGATCTGAGCAGTCATTCATGTGAATGTGGAGTATGGCAACTGGACGAGATCCCCTGTAAGCATGCAATTGCAGTTTTATACAACCGCCGTGAGAATTTATATGATCACATCAATTACTACGATCGGACGGAAACATGGAGGGAGATATATGTGGGTGTGGTGAATCCTTTACCTCCACGGGGCGAGTGGGGTGTCCCAGCAGAGATTGATGCGATGGTGGTACTACCGCCAATTATCACGCGTCAAGCAGGACGGCCGAGGAATAGCCGACGAAGATCCGCTCTAGAGGCTGGTACCTCTAGCAGCAAACCTCGTGCGCCAAAGAAGTGTAGCATTTGCGGGGAACAAGGTCACACAAGGTGTAAATGTCCGGCGCCGTCAAATAATGAATAATCTAGTCTAGTGTTAATAATTATGTACGTTATATTTCATATCATATGGTCTATTATTTTCGTACTCTATATAATCTCATGAAAATTGAGGGAAAAAAAAGAGCCGACCGATCGGACAGCTCTACCGAGAGAGGTCCGACCGGTCAGACCGTGTCGACCAATAGGACATTCTATCGAAAATTGTCCTAGTGGTCGGACCGATTTAATTTTAAAATATTAAAATGCAACGGGAACCATGCCTGAACCTTAAAAACCCTAAATCCAAACCCCAAAAACTATTCATCTAAACCCTAAAAATCAAAACTCCAAATACTATTCATGTAAACCCCAAAAGTCGGATTCGAGTGACAAAAAATGATATACGAAGGGGATATCGAGAATATCATGAATAACTTGGAAATATAATAATAGAGACATAATATTAAAATAAAAAAAATTACGACCTCTTCACCTATTTCGGAAAATGAGTTCGTTTTTCATAAAGAGTGATAAGTACTTCCCTGATTCAAGAATGATTCATATTTAATTTTGCTAATGTATAGTTATATTATAAAGTCTTATTAGACCATTTCATAATATTACCCTCAAATATTTATTATAAATTTTTTATTTTAAAGTTTATAATTTTTATAGACTCTATTTGAATTATATTGATTTTAATTCTTATTTCAAACAAATATAAGTCTTATTAGACCATTTCATGAATTATATCATGAATTATATCATGAATTATATTGATTTTAATTCTTATTTCATGAATTATATTGATTTTAATTCTTATATCATGAATTATATTGATTTTAATTCTTATTTTGAAAATAGTCCTATTGGTCGGACCCTTTACAAAAAAAAAATCGGAATTGTTGGTCCGATCGGTACCGAACGGACCAACATAAAAAAAACAAAATTTAAAACAAAATTAATCAATGGTCCGTTCGATCGGGCTTGTCCGATCGGTCGGACCAAAAGTAAATAAAAAAAACAAAATTTAAAACAAAATTAATTAATGGTCCGATCGATCGGGCTTGTACGATCGGTCAGACCAAAAGTAAATAAAAAAAATAAAATTTAAAAAAATTAATTAATGGTCCGATCGATCGGGCTTGTCCGATCGGTCGGACCAAAAGTAAATTAAAAAAAATTTAAATCTAAGTGTGCCGATCGAAACCAAAGAACCAAGTCCGAGACATTTCATTTCATAACAATAATCAACCGATACATAAGTTCAAATTAAATCACACATTTCAAAACATTTTACAGTCATCCAAGTCCGATACTTACTAATGTTAGCCTCATCATTACCCCATGCCCGACTCGGGAAAGCTGGTGAGGAGACGCTCTATGGTCATGCATGTAAATGCCCCACAACTATGCGAATCCCAATTGCGTGTCTTGCTCTTCATCATCCATAAGCACAATGTAGGGCCTCTGTCCTCCCAGGGAATTGATAACCATATGCATTACACGCCCAATAATTCCCATGCCATAAGAACCGCGCTATAAATTTCCGGAAAGCTCTAATGCATTTGACGCGCCAATTGAATATATTTGCCTCTCTAAATTGATTTTTCGAGTCATACATCTCGAGTCTCCAATCGAAAGCATAACCGCAACACGAACCAATGTTGTCTTTGCCAAGATTGGAAATATGATCTACAATAGACACAAATATACAATTTAGAACCTTAGGATTATTAAATCTAAAATATATGAATAGTACTCACATATTTGGCGGAGTACCAATCGCTTATCCCAAGTTCTGGATTCCCCTTCACGCACAGCACATCGTCCTCTTGAGGAACCCATTTATAATCCTCATCATTCTGGTGTCTATTACTTTGTGGATCTTTAGAAAACTTGAACCACTCAGTCATAATAACCATCTCGTAATGAATTATTCAACGATAAAATTAAACCAAAGAAATAAAATTTTTTCCATAAAATACTCAAATATGAAATGTACTTACAAAGGCGTAGAGTCCGCTATGGCGTGTGTCGGGCATGCGGAGTCACGGGTAGGTTGCCTTGAACTAGCCTAACTCGCGGTATTTGGATGTAGCGGTTTACCATCTCACAATCCATATTATAATCCATGTTCTTAAAATTCTTGAACCATTCTCGTTCAAGTGGAAAGCATACGGACGTCGAAAGGCCAAGCTTTCACTCAACAAATCTTGCTCAAAACTCTCGCCCAACGAGTAAATCGGCTCAAACATATCCCACAAAATTTAATTATTAAATTAGGAAAAGAAATTAAATTAATTGAAGAATTCTCTCACCAACTCACCGCGAGTCAAACCCAGATCTAAGTTGTAGTTGTTTGCTTCTACATCCATAGCCTCAACCTCCCGATTTTGAGTTGATGGATCCCTCTCCCATACATCAAAGGTACGTAGTGCGGGCTCGTCCCACCGGGCCCTTTGCGTAGCTGAGCGTGCCGGCTATATCCAGGCCCGAAATGGCCTAGGCTCCTCCTCGTGATCGAGAATATGATGAATCTTGTCTTGACCTACTACTTCTATCCGGCGGCTCCCTCACACCTACTCACTAGCTCGACTCAAGGTCAGATGATAATCATCAATTCTATTCATCATAGCTTGCTCGCACCTTTCAAAATTCTCTTGAATAGATCGACTGATCATGACCTCTATTCTTGGGTCCAGAAAACTAGTGTCTCACCAACTGCTAATAATTATCAAAGAAGGGGACGATTATTAAAGGAGGAATTGACCAGAAAATTTTCACTTAGAATTTTAAGTTTATTACCAGATGCGTCTCTCGCTGCTGATGAAGATGCTTGTGTACGGCGGGCCCGCCTCTGAACTCTCCTACTATCTACGACAGTGTGCTCCTCCTCCTCACCGACAACTCCTCTGCTCGTACTACGTCTGCTATATGTTGTCTCGGTGCGCCTGATCAAGATACGTTGTCCATCTTGATCATACTGCATCGGCTGTAGGAGGTTCAAGGGCACAGGAAAGTGTATCCCAAATGGACTACTACCGACTGCACTCTGCCAATATTGACACCTCTCCTCATGCTCGTTCGGTTCTAACACTTCAAACACTACCGAGTCTCTCATCTGAATTACATAATATTTGCGCATTAAATATTAATAAGAAAATCCATAACATATTCATTGTAATTAATAATAAAAATATTTTTACCTGGCGCTTAAAAAAACCGGCTATACCACGCTGATCGGCGTCAGTAAACGACCACCGTAGATAACGAGGGAAAGCATCGGGATGTAGACGGGTCGCACAACGAGCTCCAAAACTAGGAATGGCCTCATATGCCCACACCTATATTACAACATAAATATATCGAGTTATTTAAACTAATAAAAATTAATAAATTGGTAATAATTAAGTTGTGAACAAATACTATACATGTAGTGCCCAAATCGGCCCGTATAGATTATACTTTGATCCTACGAGGTCGAGGAGAATTTGGTACGTGGCGAGGTAGTGCAACATGGTCTCGTAGGTAAAAGCACCCCATGGGAACGCATTCCATTGGTTGATATCATCGGCCCAATACCCATATCCATGTATCAATCTTCTTAGTCTCTGGGAGAGCATAGAACCCGAGAAGAAAAGAGCCAAAATATTCGACAACTTAATCAAGTCATCATACGAAACGCCCTAGGGCTCATATTTACAAAACCCGACTTAACAATTCCTTTGCTTCAATCGGTCTCCCACCATTGAACCTGCCGTAGACCCAGGCCGAGTAGAGGCGATAAGATCTTTGCCATGTCGAACTCGGGATGCGAACATCAGCCCAGTCACCAATGCGAACTCCGGATGAGAGAAACGGATGTTCTGACCAACATAATTAAACTAAACCTCCGAAGGTCGTACCGAAACCTCATAGCATAATAGCTGGTGAAGAGCCCGCAAAGCATTCTTACCATCAAACCAACCCACTATGCTCCCAAACTGACCACAAACAAACCGATGGACTAAATCCATACCACTCTGACTAGATAATTTCTCTCTAATCAATGTCCCTAAAGTATGCTTATAATATGTTGTGATCCTCGAGGAAACGTCTCGTAGTGCTAACCGTTTAAAATTGACCTATATATTACAATTAATATTTAATAAAATTATAATTATTACAATATTTGTTATAATATTTAATAAATAACATTAATTAAAAATATATATATATATATCGCTGACTAAAAAAAAAAAAAACGTGTCGATCGGTCGGGCACCGGTTCAGACCGGCCCTACCGGTCGGCACTTAAAGCTTAATGCCGACAACAATGGCGCGCCGATTTCCGGCGATTTCTACCTCATTTTGACCAATTTTCACCCAATCCAACCACATCTATGTTATACTCACTAAACTCAACATATATATTTCATAAAAAACCACTTTAAACATGCAATCCTACATTAATTTCAAGATCTACAAACTAATTTACAAACTAAGATTTCAAGATAAATACTAACCTCTTCCATTGTATCCGACCGGTTTGGACGAAGATATGTTGTCCGATGGGCGTGCCGATGAGCGTGCCGACCTTCCGTGCCGATCGATAAATTTTCGGTCCGATTCGCGCAGAAATGGGGACCGATGGTGGTGGGGAAGATGATGTTTGTGATTTCGGCCCTATCGGTCGGACCATATAGTGTGCCGACCGATAGGGCACAATTTTTTTATTTTTTTTTAATGATGCCCGATCGATCGGGCATAAATGTGTGCCGATCGATAGGCACAATTTTTTTTTTTTTGCAGTCCGATCGATCGGCACTTTCACAATTTGTGCTGATCGATCGGCATAATGTGTTAAAATCAGTGCATTTTTCCGACCTGAGAAGTTTCAGGTTAAAAAATAGAAAAAGTGATGGTATTTTAAAAAAATTGAGTATTTGCTATATAGTTTTTAAGAAAATGGATAGTTGTGTACTTGTCATAGTGATTTTGGGTAGTATTGTACAACTCCATATTTTTTTTTTTGCTATCAATAGACATGGACTTTTTTAGCTCTCGTCGTGATTTTCACACGTGAGTGGAGCGCGACAATTTAAAAGCCTATAATAACGATCACGTGTCTCCTGTTTTCAACTATAGGATGACTAGGGACGACAACCAAATATCTCAACCATCTATCCGAAAATATCAAATTCTGTCTAAATTGATCAAGAAATCATAATTGTTTTTAGGTATACAATATACAAACAACTACACTGATAGACATGTAGGATTTCCTCCAACTATAATAGATTCAGAATTTTCTATATACTTTTAGAAATTTAGACTTCACTAAATTTTAGCTTTGTACCTCTGAAATTTTGTTCTCACAAATTCTTGATTTCTCTCTTTAAAATTGACGGTTTACACTCTTAAATTGACAAATTCACCAATCCGTATCTCTCAATTCCAATCCTAAATCTGCTCCCATCTTAATCATAGAAACAACTAGCAGATACACTAAGTTTAGATCAAAATAGTTAGATTCTTACAAAATATTCATACACATACACACTCCGAATTCTAATAATTAAATATTATCATAATATAGTATGATATTAATGAAATAAAATATGGTATTATGATCTATACTCTCTAATTGAATCTTGTGATGTACAGAATGTTCAAGCCTAAATTTCTATTTTTTTCATCATATTACATAAAATTAATTAATTTTTTTTAAATACTAACGAGTGTGATTGGCATCATCTAATCCAACCTCATAGGAAATCCAAAAAGCAAGATCTATCTGCAATCTCAGCCAATCACATACCACCACGTGGACGGGAAAGCTACTCCTGATCATCTTCTTCGTACGTGACAATTGCAGTCACTGACTCCCACCCCACCCCCTCCCTCAATCAAAAACTTCCCCCTTTCCACATACACTGTCTTCACTTGATCCAATGTGCAGCAAGCAAAACTCCTCTCTCAATGAACAAGAAACGACGCCGTAGAGCTCGCAAATCCACGCTTTCTAAGCCTAGAAAACCTAAAATTCCCAGCCTCCGCGGTCAGAGTCTGCCCAATGCGATGCCCGCCGCCGCCGCCGTCGATCAACGCCAGCTCGATTTATTCCCCCTCCACCCCGAAAACGATCGAGAAAGCCAGGATCAAGCTGAGAACGTCGCCCTATTTTTCTCCGCCGCGGACGGCGGCGCCACCACCCTCACCGGCCTCCTCGACAACGACAACTCCTCCGCCGTCGACTCCAACTCCTCCCAATCCAACAACAGCTCTAGGTACCGACTGATTTTCGATTGAATTGTATCTCTAAAAAAATTACTATTAAATTGAAATTAACGAAAATAAGGGCTCTTCTGGATTAGCAATGACCTAATTTTGACGAATTTGGCAGGGTGGACTATTTGACATATTCTTACGGCGAGGAGAGGGCAGCGCTGGTGCGGACGGCGCTGAGGAGCAGGGATCGGGAATCGAGCGATGAGAAGTGGGTGCGGTACTCGGAGGTGGTGGAGAGGAAGGTGAAGGAGGAGGATGTGACGAGCTCCGCCGTGGAACGGTGGCCGGCGGCGGTGCAACGGGTGTCGCTGAAGCTCGATTACGACGAGATCATTAACGCCTGGTCAGACAAAGGCCCGCTCTTTGTGGATGCTGAGTCATCGCAGGTCGTCCCCGATGTTAAAGACTGTTTTCTCTCTCATCACCCTTCCGACAACGTAAGATTTTAATGTCATGCTATATGATTAATTAATTCGTTATTAAGCACGTGATTATGAGAAGTGTGACAAAACTTAGATTTCTAACCATCGGCAATAGTAGAATGAGTTTGGGCTTAACTTCAAATTATTTTAATAAATCGATTATCGATATATAGAAGGGAAAAAAAACGCTGCAATTAGCTAGAGTCCCTTGAGAGCATCCGTCCTTGTTTCTAACTATATATGAATAGATTATGCTCATGGGTACCCCAAATCTTAAACAAAGTATAAACTTCACTTAGATTTTTTAATAAATCACAAACTTATTCGTAGAATTCATTAGCTGCACAACTCAAATTTTTAAAATATATTTATGTCAATTTGTAGTGTTAAGCTCAATTAAATTCTAGTGTTAAGCTGAATTCACCAGCTATTAAATCCTAGCTGTATCGGTGATTCAGTTTTGTTGACATGTGATTGGACAGGAAATGAGCGGGTGGGGATGTAATTCAGGGGTGTGGACAGTCCCAGAAATTGAGAATAGGATGTACGGGCAAAGGAAAGCCAGTTTGTTGAGATACAAAGAGAAGAGGCACAACAGACTTTTCTCCAAGAAGATACGATATCAAGTTAGAAAACTGAATGCAGAAAAACGCCCTCGACTCAAGGTACATACATTCTAATTAATCCAGAAATTACATTTTACTACTTTTCTTATTTCTCACAAAGTTTCTAAATTTGTCAAGTAATTGGATTGGGACATTCTTTCTCTGTTGCAGGGTCGATTTGTTAAGAAGACTTGATATCAATATGTAATTTCTACCTTCCTTTCTCTTGTAAAGGCACTGGAAATGCATGAAATTTTATTAGCTTCGACACTTTGGATAATAATAGATTTATTATGTTTGTGATCGCTAGTTAATTAATAAATAATTTACCATAATAGATCAAATTGCAATTGAAGTTACTTCATTAAATATTGAAGCTCTTTTTACTATTCCACGTCGACTTGATACTGATTGTGTCTTATGAATATGAGTTCGACTCTCATAAGTATGAGACCATTTAAGGTTATGAGCAGCCAAATTCTAATATACTGGAGCAACTAAATAGCTCCTGCTCTAATATTCATATAAAGGTCAGGACAGATATACTTACTTCTTTAACTTCTATTCCAAGGGATTGAATATCTTTTATACGTAATCGAATGAATATGCGATTTTTTTATATAGTGATATTTTGTATTCCTTATTTGAAAATTTATCTTATTGCATTCTCGATTATATTTTTTTTACCCTAATTTATATCCGAGTTATTTGAGCACAAATCAATAAAATTATCACCATATTCATATCATCGATCGTGTGCATTAATAAGGCATTAATTAATATATTAATAAGCCTAGAACCAATCGTTAGAAATACAATTCGACGAACATGTCATCGTGTCTAAATTATTTCATTTTTTAATTTAAACAAAAACAATTTCTTTATCTTGTTAATTATCAGTTTTGTTAGAATTTGATAATAGCGTGAATAAAAAAGGATCGGCCCTAGATTTGCACGGGTAGACCCACTCACAGGGTTCGGGCCCAGGATCAGGATCCAATCTTTCTTTCTTAGTCCCAACTGGAGTAATAAATTTCAAGCCATACAATTACCCAGTTTTTTTCTCAAGCCCAATTCTTTTTCTCTTTTTCTTAAAGCCTAATCGAGAGAACCATCTCTAATTCTCAATCCAATCAATAATAAAACAAAAACATAATAAATAAATTTTATAAATGATATAAAATCCAATTACTTGTATTCACAGTTCCAGATCAATAAATAGGTCATTGATTGGAGTTTCATTTGAGATTAAGCCCTTAATTTTTTTTTATTAATTATTGATTTCCTATCTTTTCTATATCATACGTCGCAAATAATTCTCCTAAAGAATATATTTAACAAATTAACGTATTAACTGGTTTTACGAAGTTAGAATATATTTTGTCAATTTTTCACATTGCTCTAATATAGTATGATTTTGGTGCATATCAAAATTGGCTCAAGAAATTGAAGATGATGCAATTGTAAAAAATTTAAAAGTAGCATTAATTGTAATTAAAATTTACAAGTATACACAAATAAAATACTCTATTGCAAAATAAAAAAATAACAGTATAAGTCATTTTATTATAAATATAATTTTATTTTTTTCTATCATTTGAGTGTATAACCGCATTCTTATTCTTTGATTTGGAGCCTTGTTTTCTTATTATCAATCATGTTTGAAAAAATATAATTATTTGCTAGTCAATTTTTTCTGCAATGTTAAGATATATAACAAGAAATAAATGAGACATAATGTTCGGATTCTTAATTGAATTATGTGGATGTTTCCAGAAGGAGCTAGAGTAATCAGTGGGAGAAGTCAGTTGCAGCGTTCAGTTGATGAAGATGAAGGAAAGAGACGGCAGTTATAACCGTCACTCAGCATGGATAAGTCGCAACCGTTCGATGGCGCTCAACGTAATCGGATGGATGTGATTAAAACTAATAAAAACGTGTTCAAGTGTATTACGTTTCCTAGTTTGTTAAAGTAGTTAGAATATTGAACTGTATAAATAAGAGGAGATCAGTTCTCTTCAAACTAATTTTCGATGAATAAGATCAACAAAGTTTTCTCCTCTTTTCTTCCAAACCTAGATCAAAACCAGATCTAAATTTTGATAGCAACATGGTATCAGAGCATCGGTTGAATCGATGCCAAAACAGAGAAGAATTCCGTGGGAAATACTAGTTGAAGAAGAAGAAGGATTTTCGAGCGAACCGTTTCGCGATCTGACTGAGAATTCATCCGTTCGTAAAGAACGCAATTCAACCAACGAAGGTGCTTCACAATACACTGATTCATCATAGAATCAATCTATGGCGGCGCAAGGAGAGAATACGATGCGAAGGACAGACGCCTATTATCTCAATCCGCATGATCATGCCGTATTGAAGATAGTAAATGTGACTCTTACTGGACCAAACTACTACACATGGAGCAAGGTTGTATACCGCGCACTGGCAGGAAGAAACAAGCTAGTTTTCATTGAAGGTACACTTCCAAAACCTTCTCCGAATCATAACTCTTATAATGATTGGATTCAATGCGATTACATGGTGTTTACTTGGATAATGAATTGCATCTCGGAGAAATTATGCCAGCCATTTCAGTTAAAGGAGAACTCTCATCTACTTTGGATAGAACTTAAGCAACGTTTTGATCAAAGTAATGGTCCAAAAATATTCCGGATTAAGAAGGATCTATCTAGTTTTGTTCAAGGAAACCAGTCGGTTACTACCTATTATAGTCAATTAACTGCGTATTGGGATGAACTGAGGTTGTTATTGCCCGCTCCTAATTGTGTCTGTGATGCTGCTATTAGCACATTAAGTATGTGTGAAAACGAGAGGTTGATGCAATTTCTACTTGGATTAAATGACATGTATGATACGGTTCGAAGTAGTCTTCTGATGCATGAATCTCTTCCTACTGTAAATCGTGCCTATAGCATTGTGTGTCAAGATGAAGAACAGAGACACATTACTTCGTCTCAACACATTTCCTCTAATCAATCAGCTATGGCTGTAGTGGCAAGTCATGCATTAGCTTCTAAGCATGAGTCTGATCAAATCATCATGAATGTTAACCAAAAAGGGGGATATAATCAAGCTCATAAGGGGCAGAGAGGTAGTTACAAACTACGGTTAAGCAAGGAAGAAAGAAAGCGGTTGAAATGTACATATTGTGAGGGAAAAGGACATGAAAGGGGGGAATGTTTTAAGTTGAATGGCATACCTGATTGGTATAAGAAGCTGAAGGAGGATAAGGGGCAAAGACAAGTACACTGTGTGACACAGTCACAGTGTGATGAATACAAATCTTCTGCACCTAGTTCATCATTTCCTGCTGGAGTTAGTCAGATTTCTCAATTAATTCAACAAGAGATTGAGAAAGCAATTGGACAGTTGAGAGGGAGTGGAAGTGGGGGAATACCAGGGAGCATTAACAATGTGACAGACACAACCAGCTATAACCCACTAAACTCTTTGGATAAACACTATGCCTTCAGTACATTTGGAGATTTGAAAAGCAAAGATATCTGGATAATGGACTCAGGAGCCACTACACATATATGTTGTAACAAAGACTTGTTGTCATATATAAAAAGGCTAGATTACCCTCAGAGTGTGTTTCTGCCTAATGGAGCAACTCAACAGATATTTGAAACTGGTGTTGTGCAGATAGCTCCTGAAATTGTGCTGACAGATGTGTTTTTTGTTCCAAACTTCACACATAACTTGATATCAACTTTTCAGTTGGCCTGTACCTTGAAGGTGAGATGCACTTTCTTTCCTGCTTATTGCTTGGTACAGAAACTAGAGAGTGACCATATACTGTGTATGGGGAAGGCAGTTGGGCACTTATATGTTATAGATTTGACTCCTTCTCAGAACAGGATCAATGCACTTCCTCATTCACAAGGTCATGGGCTGCTGGATTGGCATGTGAGACTGGGTCATGCCTCATTTCCAGCCCTACAACATATTCCTGAAATCAAGGACTTATGCAGTGCACCAAACAAGGCTTCCCTTGCTATGTGTGATATTTGTCATAGGGCAAAACAATGCAGGAACCCCTTCCCTACTCTGAATCATAGAAGCCAGACCAAGTTTGAGTTGGTGCATGCAGATGTATGGGGCCCCTATCGTGTTGAGAACATTGCTCATGTGTCCTATGTTCTTACACTGGTGGAAGACTACTCCAGATGTACCTGGACATATTTGCTCTCTTCAAAACAGCAAGTCAGTGGGATTCTTAATCAGTTTATTCGCATGGTACAAACACAATATGGCTGCTCAATTCAGAAAATTAAGTCTGATAATGGATTAGAATTCCTCAACCTATCTGTCAGTACATTGCTTATAGACCATGATATTGTTCATCTCAAAAGTTGTCCTTATAGCCCTCAACAGAATGGAACGGTGGAAAGAAAACATAGATCACTTTTGGAGATTGCTCGAGCTGTCATGTTTCACAGCAGACTACCTGACCAGTTTTGGCCTTACTCTATCCTAACAGCTACCTGGATCCTTAATAGACTGCCAAGTCAATTATTAAACTGGTCTACTCCTTTTCAGATGCTTATTGGTTCTCAAGCTGACCTGTCCTTTGCAAAGTCGTTTGGATGTCTAGTTTATGCAGCTAATGTGAAGCCACACAAGCAAAAGTTTGATAGCAGAAGTCTCAAGTGTATCCTACTAGGTTTTGCCACTAATCATAAAGCCTATTTGCTATATGATTTGGACCATAGTGAGGTTGTCATATCTAGAGATGTTAAGTTTTATCCTCATGTATTTCCTTTTGCAGAGACAAGTACAGAAGAAGCATCTGCAGACTCAACCTTATCATCCTCTTCTAATCTTGCCTCAGAATTTCTCTGGACTCCAGACAATTATGATTCGCTTTGTGATTCCACTCCTACTCCAGAAACCGAATTGGACCCTTCCTCATCTGAACCACAGTTAGAAATTCCAGTCTCACCTGCCAATGAGAATGAAAATTCTAATTCCCCTGTTTCAGTTCCTATTTCTCCCTCACGGCCAAAGAGACAAACTAAAGCACCTGCATGGCTAAATGATTTTGTTAGCCATGTCAACTGCTCCTTACCAGCTGCAGAAAATGACCCTATGATAACTCCTCCTACTTTTCCATATACTTCTTCTCCTTACTTCTCCTCAGCCTATACCCATTTTTTGGCCAATATTTCTGATATCAAGGAACCTTCCTCATACACAGAGGCTAGCCAATACAAACATTGGAAGGATGTTATGGATGCCGAGTTGGAGGCTCTTGAAAACAACCAGACTTTGTTGCTGACTGATTTGCCTCAAGGTAAAAGGGTCATTGGGTCAAAATGGGTTTACAAGGTTAAATTGAATTCTGATGGGAGTATTGAAAGATATAAGGCTAGACTGGTTGCAAAGGGTTACAAACAAGAACATGGGATTGATTATGAGGAGGTTTTCTCTCCAGTAGCCAAGATTGTGACTATTCGATTGCTTATTGCCTTAGCAGCTTCTAATGACTGGTTTCTACATCAAATTGATATTAATAATGCCTTCTTACATGGACATCTTTCAGATGAAATATATATGTCGCTTCCATAAGGCTATACAAAGGGGAAGAAAGGGCAGGTTTGCAAGCTAGTCAAGAGTCTTTATGGCCTTAAGCATGCTTCTAGGGAATGGAACAATGAACTCAGTAAGGCTCTGATTTCCTATGGGTTTCATCAGAGTGCACATGATCACTGCTTGTTTACTATAGGTTCTGGTTTCAACTTTATTGCTCTGTTAGTATATGTTGATGACATTTTAGTAACTAGTCCTGATTTGGCTGGAATAGAGCAACTCAAGGACTTCTTGCATCAGAAATTCAGCATTAAGGATCTAGGCCATGCTCGGTATTTCCTAGGTATGGTGCATGCCAGGGGAGAGCAAGGTACCTATTTGAATCAGAGAAAGTATACTCTTGATCTTTTGGAAAAAAGCTGGTTTACTTGGCTGTAAATCAGTCGCTAAACCATTTCCTGTTGGGCTCAACTTGCATACTAACTCTTCTGATTTATTAGCTGATCCAGACAAATACAGAAGATTGGTTGGGCAGCTTTTGTATCTAAATTTGTCTAGACCAGATCTTACATACGCTACTCAGCAACTAAGTCAGCACATTTCAACACCAAGTGAGCATCATTGGGATGCATCTATGCATGTTCTCAGGTACTTAAAGGGAACTCCTTCTCTTGGGTTATTTTTCAGATGACAATCATCTTTTTCTCTCCAAGGATATTCGGATGCAGATTGGGGAACTTGTCCCACAACTCGAAGGTCTTTAATTGGGTATTGTGTTTTCTTTGGTAGTGCATTGATCTCTTGGAAATGTAAGAAGCAGTCTACTGTTTCGGTCTCCACTGCAGAGGCAGAGTACAGGGCCATGGGTAGTGTTGTGCAAGAGCTTCAATGGATTTCCTATCTGCTTACTGACTTGCAGATCTCTGTTGATAGGCCAATTCCACTACATTGTGATAATAATGTTGCAATCCATATCACTAAAAACCAGGTATTTCATGAGCGGACCAAACATTTAGACATGGACTGCCATGTTGTTAGGGATCAATTTAAGCGTGGTTTCATATTGCCTACTCCTATCTCTACTTCGGTTCAGATTGCTGACATCTTTACTAAAATTCTACCTGGTCCGAGGTTTCGGTTTTTGTTGTCCAAGATGTGCCTCTCTGATCTTCATAGAGTCCATCTTGAGGAGGGGTGTTCGGATTCTTAATCGAATTATGTGGATGTTTCCAGAAGGAGCTAGAGTAATCAGTGGGAGAAGTCAGTTGCAGCGTTCAGTTGATGAAGATGAAGGAAAGAGACGACAATTATTGTTGGAATTTTATTTAATAAAATTTTAAATTGAAAGTATGAATTATCAAAATTGAATAGATGCATCTTTTCCTTATAAAATGGATAAGATAGATTTGAAGGGATGCAATTTTGAAGGGATATGTTGATTGGCAAATCTCAATTGGTTGCCTATAAATAGAGGCTCACGGTTAATGATGATAAATCAATTCGAATTTCACAAATTCTACAAAAGTTATCTCACCTTTTTATATTCAATCCGAGATTGATATATCAAGTGCTAGATTATCAATCTCAAAGCTGTTTTATCTTGGGAGACAGTTTGCTTGAACCGTGAGCACCAATTGCGGGGCAAATTTCGTCTTAAAGAAAGAGAGTCATTCTCTCGACTCAGCATCTTTGTTTCGGTTTGATTTATCGCTTTAATTTCTTTTCCTTTCGTTAAGAAAGATCAACAGTTATAACCGTCACTCAGCATGGATAAGTCGCAACCGTTCAATGGCGCTCAACGTAATCGGATGGATGAGATTAAAACTAATAAAAACGTGTTCAAGTGTATTACGTTTCCTAGTTTGTTAAAGTAGTTAGAATATTGAACTGTATAAATAAGAGGAGACCAGTTCTCTTCAAACTAATTTTCGATGAATAAGATCAACAAAGTTTTCTCCTCTTTTCTTCCAAACCTAGATCAAAACCAGATCTAAATTTTGATAGCAACAAGAACTTGAAAAAACTTGACTAATGCTAATATTAATAAAGAAATGAATGTAAAGTTGAGAGATTTATAAATAAAACTCTCAAACCCTTGTATAATTACTATTTTAGAAATGGATGACTGAAATTTATATGCTTGAGACCTACCATCTAGACTTTTATATTATTATCTGTACTCCTATATAATTTCATAAAATTATGGAAGGTTATAGTTAAGTTCAAATTTGTATAAACGTCTCGTAAACTTCTAGAACGTGCTAGTTATAACATTATCCATCTACTTAATTTGCAGACGACCTTGTCATATTCGTAATGTACGTTCGACTAAAATAGTTGATTCCAAACTAATCCTTTTTTCAATTCCTAAAATACTACTCTCTTAACGTTATTTCTCAAATTATCATTTTTTGACACGTGGAAGATGTTATTATTATTATTATTATTATTATTATTATTATTATTATTATTATTTTATTTTTTCACATACATCGTCCAATTGATAAATTATTTCACTTCTATAATAGTATAATTTTACAATATCCTAAAAATTGCCATGAAATTGCTCAGTCTGTCTCCACACGGACCACACGATAGGTGTCGCTACCTTTTTAATTTTCCAAGAATAAGAAAATGTAATTGAAATTATACTATATATAAAATGAAAATATAAACAGGTATATTATAGATAAATAAAAACCATTTCACACTACCTAATTGCTCCTTATCTTCTTCCTGGTAAATACATAGAAACAAAACATTAAGGTAGTGTTTGAAATAGCTTAAATAAGCTGCTTCTGGGCTTTTTAATCGTAGAAGCATTTTTTTTAATGTTTGGAATGGAAGCTTATGCTTTTTTGAAGCTTAAAATAAGTCAGAATAAGCAGAAACCCATAAGCTGGTCTGGGGGTGCTTTTTAAAAGCAGAATCAAAAAAAAACTGAAAAGCAGCTTATAAGAGTGTTTACAAAACTACTTTTTTCTAAAATTAAGCTGTTTTTTTCTAATATTACAAATACTAACAACTTTTGTTTAACAACAACTTTAAGCAACTTTAAGCATAAGCTAATAAAAGTTACTTATAAAAGCTCTTCCAAATACTACCTAAGAGAATGATAATAATATTAAGATATTATGTGTATAATTAAGTGTGTGTATTTGAAGTAGTTAAATTTATTGAGAATTGTTGAAAATTGCCGAAAGTATTTATTTGAAAATTTATAAGTATTTTTTTTTTAAAAGTGCTAAAAACTTGTAAAAGTTTGTGATATAGAGTTAGGAAAAATTGCTAAAATATTAACCTTTTAAACTTAAAATTCCATCTAACCCGTCATCTTAGTGTAAATTTAATATAATATCATAAACATATACTATATTAAAAATATGTGTATAATATAAATATAAAAGAAGTATATATAGTATATCATATTAAAAACATGTATATTATACAACATAAGTTATTGTGCTCAATAGAGCGTAATTTAGAATTTATGAAAATTATGAAGGATATACTTGTTCAAAAATTATAAAATAGATAGGCTGAAAGCTGGCTTCTACCGGTTTTAACAAATTTTCTATCTTTGGATCTTAAATAGATAACCTCATCTATATAAACTTCACATTCCAAACACTTCTCTTATAACTTTTTGCTATTTCAACCACCTCCTGAATAATTGTAAAAATCAAACTATTCTAGAAAATCAAAGTAAAATATAATTTAAAATGAAAGTGTAGGGATTAATTATATTTTAGGAAACAAGCCAATGGACTCGGTTTTTAATAAACGAAAACTTGGACCTTGATATATTTACCCCATATAGGCATGTTCCTTTTTTCTGTGGTTTGTTAATTGTTATTTGACTTTTAAAGCTCCCTATAGTCCAAATATGTAATATCACATTTATGAAAGCTTTCATGTCATCATTAATTAGTTATGTGACATTTAAAGATCCCCGAAATGGACTGTCTGATTGATTTCCAACAAATATATAATAAGAGGCCCATATGCTCCATCTAGAGAAGATTAATATAAATTAATTTGAAGTCTTGTCAACTTTTCTAATCATGTAAAATTACCTACATCTTATCTTATTATACCATATATATAATATAATACGTTACATATAAAGAGTATTTAATTACACAGCTCATTCATCACTTTTTGGAGAATCAACCACTTTAATTTAATTATAGCAAGTGCTAATTAACCCTTTAGAGAAGTAACCTTTTAACCTACTTAAGCACAATTAGGCACGCTTTCTCAATTTTTTAACTTTTAATTGTACGTTTCTGTTTCATTTATTTGCACGCCTAGAGCCATATCAATTGTCGTTCGACTGTTGGCGAAAAGGTTTCTCTATCCCGCAGTTTACTTCCTAATTTTTATAGAATACAAATATGATTTCTAAGAACATGATGAATCATTGTTGGTTTGTTTATATTGTGTTTAGAAAATAATAATGAAATAAGAAATGTAATAATTATGTTACTTTTGAAATCTATAGAATATATCATACAACCAGAAATGAGTATAATTTTTAAGTATGAAAAAATATCAGTCAATAAGTATTACTCCATAAAATATAAACATAGTTATGTGTTACGTAACACAGTGAAGCAAAGGCTTGTTTAAGTTTTTACATTTGTTAGAAATAAATTAAAAAGAAGAAATTAAGTACTTTAAAGGTGTTTTTGCAAATGTTTATTATCAGTATTTCTTATTTATATGCAGTGTTTCAAGCGTAAAAAATATTTCATTTGATGCTTTTTTTAAACTAGTGTGACTAATTAATTTTAGATGAGCTACCACAAAAAGTTAATTTTGCAAATACTATGATACTACTTATACAATTAAAACAGATAATCACTATAAAAAAAAAAGCACTTACAAATAGTTTTAATTAATTAATTTACGCCAAGTATATATTTATTTCTAAAAATTAAATCTAACAAATTTGGATCTCCAATAAGTCTCGAAGCAACCATTTCTCTTTCAGAATTGTTAAAAGTTAAAACTTCAATTTATCAAATTATAAGAACAATTAATTTATTAATTAACTTTAATTATTTTGAGGTATTATTACTGAATTGGGTAGTCCAATAACTTTTAAATGACCGCAATGGATGTAATAATTAAAATGAAAAAAAGAACAACACTTTCAAAAATTATGCAACTCCTGATTAAAAGATATATATTCAAAATGTGAACAGTCTGTTATCGTGTGAACACTATATTTTAAAGATGTACTCCACTTTCAAAGCAAAAAGACTGCAGTTAAAGTGCAGTATCTTTGTCTTCAAATGCAGTACTTAAAGTGCAGTATCTTTGTCTTGAAAGTGCAGTACATTTATTTTTAAAATGCAGTATTTACATGTTTACACGATAAGGGTTGTTCACATAGGAACCATATATATATATATATATATATATAATCATGTCTTGAATTGCAAAATCAAAGACTCTTTTCTAAAAAATATACTTCCTACGTCCCATAGAAACCGTCTCCATTTAATGGGGCATGGATAATAAGAAAATGGAATTGTGTGGTCTATATTGTTTGACTTTTTAACTTGTTAATTTTGATCCATATATTGTTTGTCTTTTTAAGAAATAAGACATTTTCTATGGGACTGCTCGAAAAGGAAAACAACACATTTTCTATGGGACGGATGTCGTAAAAAAGCAACAATATACAACCAAATATAAATATGTAAACTTTCTAATGAAATTTCAATCCTAAACGTAAATAAATAACAAAGTAATGATAATTTAAATAATAATTCATTGTTCAGATCCTAACATAAATAACTAAAATAACACTTATCTTCCAAGTTTGGTGAATCATTGAGAAATTCTTCACCAACTTCATCGCAAAGAAATCATGGTCCACATATAAGAAGGCCACTTATTTGAGTACCCATGCGTCATGAACTTTACCGTGAGCTCGAGAATAACTGTACGTGTGTGTTTATAGCTACCTTGATTGCTATCCACGAGATGGTAGCTAGCCTAGGTAACAATAACTTTATATAAAATCTACCATCTCATGTGTGACATAAACATAATATACTAAACAAAGAGAAACCAATATCATTCATTCATTTCTCTTACATGAAAACATACCCTAACAAATTAACTCAAAACCACTAGCTTGGACCTTCATTATCTTACACTTTATAAAGCCCATGCCGACAAGGGTATTTCGGGTAAAACCAAAGTCCCACCACACCTTGATGATTATACACATATTCATCATTACACTAAACAAATAATAACTGTCTTTATAGTTAGTTAGATCAAAATGATACAAAACATACGACAAGTAGAGTTAATTAATTATACACTAATTGTACGATAAGCCGACCCGATGACCCGGGTCCGGGCAGACCCGAGTAGCTTCCTCTCTTTGATAGCCGGATCTTCTAACATAAGCACTTTGTCCTTATCTCTTACACCAACCATGTGCAAGTGTTCATCATCCTCTCTTTCTTTCCCTTTGAACAACAATCTTTGCTCCTTGGCCTCCAATTTTGTCAATATTGACAATACCATCTTCAATTCTCCTGAAAAAAAAGTTTCCCATTAGTGAAATTCGAACTTGATACGTAAGTTTCAATAAATACTCCATATAAATTACTCGAGTAATTAAAAACTAATGGCCTTTATTTTGCAATTTGGACAAAACACGCCAAATTAATAGATTTTTGAGAAATTTCAACTTAATATAATCCAATATCTTGATTTCAATATACCTCATACAACATCTTATAGGGAGTATGATTTATACAAATTTCTAATTTCGAAACACTCTTACTTGGCCCCTAAAAATAGAATGAAATGGAAGAAATAAGGGTGTTAAGTTACCAAATGTTGAGGTGGCTTGGATTGATATATCATGCCATTTTGAGACGGTGGAGACTCTAACGGTGATCATCGTTTCTTCGCCAGAGTTTTCTTGATTTTCTCTTTTTTGGACAAGCATGCCGCCGGGCCTAAGCTCCCACTTTATTTCGCCGCCGACGGTTGTGGTGGGGGGGCTAGCTCCGCCGCCGCTTAGCTTTGAATTGCTTCTTGAGAATATCCTTGGCCTCAACTTGATCATTTTGTTGTTCCTTCTCTCTCTCTTAGTAGTGGAGAGATTGGTAGGACTAGGCTATTATAGGCAAGAGAGAGCGACTACGTGGACAAAATCTGTGATCATTATTAAATGCATCTTAGGTAAAAAGACCACTTTATTTTCTATTCTCGAACTTAAGTTATATAAGTTGTAACATGCTAAATTTTATTGTTACTGTCATTTTATGTAATAGTAAAAAACTTTCATGTGTAATATCATTATTTTTATTATTTTAATGCATTACTCGATGTACGTATTACACAGACGCATAATGAAAACACAACAATCAAGAAGGTGTCGTCGAAAATATAATCATGAAATCTATCAAGTTTGGAATAACTTCTGATTTTTTATTAAATAATTTATAAAATTAATAGACAAATGAGCTCTATATAGAGTGCTAAATATCAAAAACCTAGTCGACAAAAGTATAACAGTTATTACTACTTTAAACAAGAAAACTCGGATTAAAAACAAGCTCAAAATTTGTTTTGTCCCTAAAGTGGCTAAAAGCCTAAAACCATATTCAATTTGGGTTGTTTACAGGCATTTCATTTTCTATCGATTTTTTCTCGAAAACAGGGGTCTTTGTGCTACATCATATATAATCAAAATAATTATATTTCTCTAATTAATGTTCTTTTGTTTTTGTTTTTTTTATATGTTTAATATGATATTTCATATAAATAGTTTATGTTTTTTACACTTCTTCCTAGCCATCAACATATTTATTGTGAAAACTCATTCGCTGTTCTCAAATACTAAAAGCAGTATTTATTATGAAAACTCATTCGCTGTTCTCAAATACACTAAAAGCGGTATTTATTAGGCAAATTGAACAGTTTAGTCCCTAAATTATGACTGTTTGACCAATTTAGTCCTTTATTTATTTATTTTTAGTTAATTAGTCCCCAAATTATAAAATTTTGGATGAATTGGTCCTTCAGTAAAATTTTTGGTTAGTCAACGATTTTTAAAAGTCATTTACGGTACAATTTTAGTAAGGACCAAAATATCCAATATTGAAAGACTGGGGACCAATTTGGCCAAAAAAAAAATTCTTTTTTTTAATTTGTTAAAAATCAAAAGATATTTCAGTCATTTTAATTTTTTCAAGGACCAAATTCGCCCATTTTAAATAGGCTGAGGACCAATCCCGCCAATTACAATATATTTTGGGATCATAATTGTCAAATTTTATAGCTTCGTGATCAATTTTTTCGAATATATTACTATGATAACGAGAGACTAAAATGTAGAATACTTGAAACTCAATTAATAAAACTATATTATATTTCCATTCAAAACATGTTTTCATTCTAATATGATGTGTTCCTTAATTTTCAGATAGTATATGTTTTAATCCCTCGTTTTCATAGTAATATAAGAAAAAATTTGGTCTTGGCGATTATGATCCCCAAGTATATTATAATTGGCGATTATGATCTCCAGATATATTATAATTAACAATTATGATCCTCAAATATATTATAATTGGCGTAGTTGATTCTTAAAAAATCAAAATAACTAAAATATCTTTTTATTTTTAACAAATTAAAATTCTTTAAAAAAAATTGACCAAATTGGTCCTCAATCTTTTAGTATTAGATATTTTGATCTTAATAAAATTATACCAAAAATGCCCTTTAAAAATTACTGACTAACGGTTGACTAAAAAAAATTTAACAAAAGGACCATTCATCCAAAATTCTATAATTTGAGAACCAATTAACTAAAAAAATAAATAAAAGACCAAATTGGCCAAACAGTTATAGTTTGGGTACTAAACTATCCAATTTGCCTTATTTATTATGAAAACTCATGCATTATACAAATATACATTTTTCTTGAATAAAATTAATTAAGTTTGAGAGAGTGACACGTGGGATGAATGTAGTTGAGGAGGCACATGGGAGGGAGGTAGTTCGTTGACGATTTGCTCGACTAACGGGCCTAATTCTACGGCATAAAATAGTCGGTTTGATAGTTTTTATTAAAATTAAATATTTTTTGGGTCCATTCTTAATTATTAAAATCCAAATTATATTTCAAGAACACCCTAGCCATACACTTTCTTTACGTAAAAGGATAGGTTAAATTTATGCCTAACTAACAGTCCATTTTTAAATATAATAATAAAATTGTATTGAGTTTTGGATTAGAATAATATGTCTCACTTTATATCATACTTTTCTTTTATAATAAAAATTAGGATGCAGTTAGAGACTTAGAGTGTCTATTTCTTTTATATTTTTCTCTTTCGGTTGTTAGCTAAAATAGAGGGTATCTTACCATGTGCACCAAATTATATTTCTCTCACATCAAACCACACTAATCCTCCTTTTTTCCAGTTAATTTTTATAAGAACTACTCCATCCGTCCCATTATTTATGTCCATACGGATTCAACACGGAGATAAAGGCGGGTTGTGAAAAAGTATAAAATAGTGATGAAAAAGTATAAAGTGGTTGTTGAAAGATATAAAGTGGTAGGATCCACCTATTTAGATGATTATGGATCACTCATTTATGTTGACTTTTATAATGAGACATAAATAAAGGGACAAATAAATGTAGCAAATGAGACATAAATAATGGAACGGAGGCAATAATTTTTTACAACGAGGAAATGAGAAGAAATTATATCATTTGAGAATCTAATGCAATAAATTCAAATTAATGACTGGTAGGAAATTAGCACAACTAATTGATTTATTCACTAGCACGAAATTGCGAAAATCAGAAGGTGACAATTTCAATCAAATCAGCCAAGTAAGTTGGCCTAATGACTACTTGGATAAGTAATGTTGCCATTTGTGGGCTACCAACTACAGTTAAGTATCATGTTGTGTTTATGTTTAATCAATTAAGTTGTTAGATACTTTAAAGCTCAACTTGAGTGATATTACACCTAATCTCCATACTTTCTTTTTTCCTTTTATGATAATGAAAATAAAATAAAGAAAATCCCTTTAATAGTTAAATCACTCTACATAGATTGATGGGTTGAAATAAGAACAAGTACAACTTATTGAGATTATTTTGAATAATTCCATCTTATTGAAATAATCATAATCTTTCAATTGTAAGAATTATGTGTGTGACATATCCAATTTCAAAGGGGGAGGGGGTTAGTGAGATTCACTATTTTAATAGGTAAAAGCATTTAAAAAAAATCTGTATAATTTGAGCGTCTAGATCGGCCTGTGATTATATCGACTCTCATGCAATATTTTATAATTTGAACACACATATATAGTGCACATACATCACTCACCAACCGACCTACTATATGTGTTCTCATCCAAAATAATTTGAGATCAAGAATTGAATATGAGGAGCTTCTAATAATGAAGAACATGAATGATTTAAGAAAAAAAATAAAATAATAAAAGGAATCACACGCGCACACATAAAAGAAGATTCTAACTTCCAAGGGTTTTGTCTGGCAAGTGACAAGCCCCACTTGTATTTGTTTGAAGTGAATAATAATTCTTGTTTGGTTTAATAATTTGAGAAGACATGTTTGGGATTTGAGTAAAGTCCAAAGAACCCATACTTAAAAAGATTTGATATGTCTCCCTCTATACTTATATTGCCCTCTTTTCAACACAAAGCATGTCGGCCAATTTTTTCCTATTCATTATTGCAATAATAAGAGAATTAATGCGCCCATAGTAACATCTTATACTTGGAGAGAGAAAGATGGAAGAAAGGAAAGTGAGGAGTGTTTCATAAGAGGTTTTGAGATTAGTAAATTCTATAAATTTCATGTAAAATATTTGAATTATATCTATCAAAATTAAGATTTTAGAATTATTTTAAAAAATAGTGGTTTTTCGAACTTGAGCAACTAGTTGGGTTTCATCATAACCCACATCGTAATTCGACTCCAAATTCCGATGAATGATTATGAACTGATTTTAAACTGTTAATCCCCTTAAACTACTAGTGAAGGATGTTCTCTTTGGCATGGAGTAGCTTTTGTTTCAATAACATCTCTCTTTCTATTTGATTTTCTAAATACTCATTCTCTCAAATTTTTCAAGGAATTTGTAAATCTTTCCTCTGCTTTTTAAGCGAAAAAAATGTAAATGTATAACAATTTAATAAGAACCATAATTTCGATGTGAATTTGGGGAAAGAATTTAAAATGACAATTAGGTGAGTTATGGTAAGTTGGATCAACTACTCACTTCTCATTGGATCAACCAAGTTAGGTCAAATATCGTGATAATTACTCTAAATAATTGCTTTTATGCTACTAAAGTAAGTTAGCAAGTTCAACTGTTTTCCGAAATGTTCATTTAATAAATTATACTCCAAGGTTATTACTTATACCGATGAATTGTTGGGAAAACTCAAATTAAGTTTGAAAGTTGTAGAGGTGTGATGGCTAATAACAGACATGATGTATAATATGCAATTAAATGATTATTTCATGATTTTACTTTTGATGGTAATTGAAATAAACTATATATTGAGAAACAACACGTCTAATAAATTAATTTTTTTTATATTTATGTTTTCAAAATTAATGTCGGGTTGATAAATTAATTTACTAAGTGAATGTGTAGATGAAAATGTGTTTTGATGAGTAAATTATATACCATGAAGTTGATGAAATAACACGATCTAACGGTCAAAATTCTTTGGGACCAAATGATGACACATTTAATTTCATGAATTTGCATCTCAACTCTTGAATATCAATAAATAGACTCCACCTGTTTCATTTTTAGTATGTCAATCACAAAGTGCCTTTGTACATTTGTGTTTCCTATCCTTTTCGTTTTCATTTTCATTTTATAAAGTCTCGAATACCAGTTAGTTCGACAAAACTTATAGTTGTGGTATGACATATTAAAAGTTGTAGAAGTCTTGTATCTCGGGGACTATTTATTATATGTGAGGCAATTTCATCTTATGAAAATTCCAACTCTCACCTTGACTCTCGTTGGTGTTGTAATATTTTTTTTGTATCTAATTATTCCAAGCATCACATATCAATACGAATTAAACTAACCATGTTTGACAAACTAAACATATATAGAAAATGGCACGATTAGAAACATACTCTGCAAATGCAAGTAAAAATAATGCAATAAATGATGGGTTGCAGCTTTAATGTTGCATGCGCGCTTTTGTAGCACAAGATTGAATCTTTCACGCTTTTCGTAAAATTTGCAACATCTTTGCATGCAGTTCGAAATATTGATAGAGATCCTACAAAATCAAATTCTTAATTTAATATTTCTACCTGAAGTTGGGATAATCAAAACTGTCTGTTGATTTGTCATATGTTGATATAATTAAATTAATTGACTAGGGGAGAGAAAAAAAATTAATTGACTAGGATTAAAAAATGGTCAAACTCATGGCCTTGATAACAGAGCGGCTTGTGTGTACCACAATTATGTACCCTTATGTGTACCACACCACAAGGGTGTCGATATGTGGCGTATATGGCCCACTATTTTGAATGAAAAGTGCCACATGTCGACACCCTTTTGGTGTGGTACACACAAGGATACACAATTGTGGTACACCTAAACTTTTGTGCCTTTATAGAGGTTTTGCAAAGTTCTCGCCTTCTCGGTAGTTGGTATAAGACTATAAGGGAAATTCTCAACGACTATTTGAGATATGTAGTGAATAAATTTCTCATAGGTATGATAGAATAAAATCCTATAAACCATACATAAAACGGAAACTATAATATACTAACCAGAAAATAAAATAAAATAACATAAGGCAACACAATAAAAGCAATAGCACCCCTCAAATCTTTATACATGAATTTTAGTTTGATAAAAATAAAAAAGTCTAGGCTTAAGTAATACCAGCACCTTAAGGAATTGAAGGTTTGAATTCTGATTCCAAAAGTTGAATTTATTTTCCCTTTTTTATGTTTGTACTTTCAATTTTTTATGAATGTAGTCACTTTTCAGGCCCAATAGTCATGTTATTGTTTATTTGTTTCCTAAGAAACAAAACTGAAAGATAAGGGTCCAGACACCAGGCCCAATATCGTTTATTTCTTTAGAAACAATAGAACTCAATAAAATAATAATTTCATCTCTTGTTCACAACGAGGAAAACTTGCCGCCATTTATTCGAATTACACAATGGGTAAATGCACTTAGTATATAAATCACACAAGATGTAAATGATAATTAAACTACAAATATATGACATATTCATAAATACTCATGTGACAAGTACATCAATCGCTATATCATCTCAAACGAATAAAAAATTTGATGAAATGGATATCTTAAATTGAAAATTATTAATTGTTTCTTAAAAATATAAATGTAATAAAATTATTAGATACTAGTGTAATTATACATAAAATTCAGATTCTTCTACTAAAGGCTCAGTTTCTTTTATACTTTTGGGGAATTCAGTAAGATTCCATCATAACTCAATTATTATAGAACATACTAACTACTAGTTAGGAGGGGCACTATCTACATAAATATGAATATCAGTTATTCTATTTTGTTTTTCTTTAAATAGTAATTGACACCTCTGTGTTACTTTATTGGCAAGTTATTATGATGCATAAGAAAGCATAATAAAGTAAACTAATCATTCTTCCTTCTATAAATGAATGACGATATGAATTGTTTTTTAGTCAAAAACCATAGATCAGAACCGGACCGGTTTCATTATACCACAACTGTATACCTTTGTGTGTATCATATCACATAGATATTCACATGCGAACACTCTTGTGGTGTGTACACACAAGACAATTATGGTACACATAAATCTTTGAAGATCAGAATTCACCAATGTATTTATGTAGAAACTCACTAATAGGGGTCGGCGCGGTTCAGGTACCCACGAAACGAGTACCCACATGCTGAAAATAAATTTTCATATCCGAACCCATATCTGCTCGACGGGACGGGAATGGGTAAAACTGCACGAAATTATCACCTATTTTTACAAAATTCGAATCAATACTAAAAGTTAACAAAAAACAAACAAACAAACATTCAAATTAAATTTAATATCGAAGCTCAAGTCTTCAACATCTCAAACGAAAGCATTGAATCCAACATCATACATAATTAACACAAATTCATAATAATAAGTCAATGATGTAATATCAGATCCAATATAGCACAAGTTCTCAAAATTCAAAAGTCAAATTCTTTTTCCATCATCAATGAAAATCATCTTCTCTACGGATATTTAATACAACATAAAATAATGTAAAAAAGTTAGTACAAAGTTTGTTAATTGAGGAAAAAAGATAATTATAACTTAAAAGTTACAACACAACAACAAACATACCAACAAATAGTCATAGTTAATTGAACAATGTTTATTGGTATTTTATTGGGTCTATTATGGTTTTAATTGTTCTACATCAGTAAGGATTTAAGACCATTATATTTTATATTTATATTTGGGACATACAAAAAATGAAATCATGTATATATATTTGGGACAGATGGAGTAGTGTAAAAACTTCTCACCTAGTCTCGACGATTCAACTCATAGTAGTATTTTTCATGCACGAGTTTAATGGGGAAGATTATTAAATCAATTTTATTATCTGTTGAGATACAGTAAAAAAGTCCATACAAATTTGCTGCTAAGTTGTAAAGGAGAATTGAATATTATTTGAATTCCTCGAATTAGATTAATAATTATACTTTTATATCTCAACAAAAAAGTCCAAACAAATTTGCTGCTGAGTTGTAAAGGAGAATTGAATATTATTTGAATTCCTCGAATTAGATTAATAATTATACTTTTATTAAATCTATGAGTTGTATGCTTCTATTTTATTAATATTAATCCAGCCCTACTCTGATTAACAATCCTATCAAAGATACGGAAAATTCTATCCTAGACCCGGTCTTGTAGACCTGTGGTGTAGGATTAGAGTTGTGTGTTTTTTGGATTTTTTTTATTTTAATAACATCTTATGTGGCATGTTTTATAACCACCGGGTCCACAACTTAAGTTGTGGACCGGGTCTAGGATAGAATTTTCCCAAAGATACCATTTAAAAAGTAGGTGAAATGGATAAAAATAGGCAAAGTTGACTCCTTAAATGCAAAAATAGGCATTCTATGCCAAATATGTATCACATGGGCAATGTTTTTTTTTTTTTTTTTTACCAATTTCAATAATCTAAAAGCATGTCTATAGCTGTAATATGTTCCCTTCAAATAAATGCATAGTTAAATTTAATTTTTTTTACACCCAATTGTAGATTATTAAGTATAGAGAAATGCATAATTAATTCTTAATTTTAAATTAGTTAAACTTTATAATCGTAATTGTTTATTAATTAAGGTTTATATTTGCTCCTAATTATTTTAGTACCCTTCATGTTATATTTGTGCCTCAATTATTTAGTCAAGTCATTATAATCATTTTCCAATAATAAAATTATTTATGTAATATATCTATTTGTACATCAATTTACAAAAAGTAAAGAAGAAAAAAAAAACAAGAAATTTATAAAAAGGGTTAAATGTCTATTTCATGCATATTTGGCATAGTTTGCCTATTTTTGCATTTAAGGTTCCAAATTTGCCTATTTTTAATTTTTCAATGGTGTGGTGGTGATTGTGGTGTGGTGGTGATTGTTTAAATGTACTACTATGTTCGGATTTTATTAACGTCTTAAAGTCAGTCTATATAATAAGTTATATATATTTACTTTAATTTAAGATTAAACTTTGTGTTTTATTTCTGTAACCAATTTATCATTGCATTTATAAATAAATATAAATAACATGTCCTAAATTTTTAGAGACCTTAAGTGGTGTCTGCAAGAACTTATAAGTTGCAACTTATAACTTAATTTAGAAAAAAATTAGTTTTTAAGTGTTTGGTAAACTTAAAATCACAAAAAATCTCTTAAATTAAGTCGAAAAATTAAAAGTTGGTGAAGTAAGGTTTAACTGTTTATCCTCCTTAATGGCATACTTATAGTTTGTAGACTGTGTTTACCATCTGCGCACCAAAAATAACAGTCGTAGATTCCTTTAAAAAAGATTTATTCAATTTTTTTATACTCAGTGTTTAGATAAACAACCTATTAATTCTCTAAATTACAACTTCTTAAAACTAAGAACTTAATTAAAAAAAGTCGAAGAAACTGCAAACACCTCCTATACTCAATTGCATATATAAATAATTCAAAACTCGAAACAATACTGATAATAAAAAAGGAGTTTTTTGTTTTTTTTTTTGTGTGAAAGATGCTTTTTGAAGAAATAACTGTCTTCTTTGCTTCTTACAAAAACTGCTCGTCCGCAAATCTAGAAGGTTTTTCTGCTGTAATCCGATAAGAACCCGTAACCCAGATTAAAATCATATTTCCAATTTCATTTCTTTCAAATAGTTTCTATTTTCAACTTGTTTGTGCTTAATTATTTCGGAACAAAGTAAAAGGTGAGATAAAGAACCCACCACTGCTGTCGTTGTATGTGGTGGGTATCTGATTCTACGGTGGCGTTGAGTAGAAGGAGAAGGCAATTTTTTTCTTCTTCTTATATTTAAGATTTAACTTTTCTATTTCTGGAGTTTTGGTGGATTTTGAGAAGGGGTTGTGATGATTTTTGAGTGAAAGATCTGAGAGATAGAAATGGAACCGCCAACTGGGCTGTGGGCTTCTCTATGGAATTTCATACGTTTCTTGCCTTTCTTCATTGGCCTTCTCATTCTTGGGGTTCTTAAAGGTATGTATAATCCTTTGCCCATCCTCTGCCCATTTGATTTCTGCTTGTTTACTGAATTTGGGATGTTACTGTTGTGTCAATGATTCTTCATGATTGCTGAACCGTTCGTCTATTAATGCTTAATTTAGTAAGATTTCGATTATTTATTTTCGAGAAAAAGGGGTATCTTTTAGGGCTAGAATTCTTATGTTTAACATAACTAGAGTTGGATGAAATGTGCATCGCAGTGAGGAGATTTGAGATTTTTCCCTTACTAAATTGTTGTGGACTTTGATTGAGTTGGTTGAAAGGCATTCATTTTCATTGTTTGATTATTAAAAATGAGCATTTTTGGAAATGCAGTGGAGATTTACTATGTTTGTCCTTGTTATAGTTTCAAGAAATTGCTGAAGGGCTGGCTATAGTTGTTTAATGTTTATGCATAATTGCTGAATAGATGATTGTTTTGATTAACCTTCTTTTATGTGTGTTGGTTCAGGTATTACAATGTTCCCAGTGATATTTCTTATTATCACCTTCGGAATCTCTGTGATAATACTCGCCCTTTTGCCCATTCACTGTTTTTACACCTACTTTTGCATTTTGAGGTATGTTCTTAAATTTTCTACTCGTATACTAACTTTGTAGTTCATGCATTGAGCAATTATCAATTCATTTCCTGTGTTGCAGAACGAAACAATTTGGTCCTGTTTTGAAGCTTGTACTCTGCATTTGCATCCCCGTCATTGTAATAGCGTGGCTGCCTATTGGAATTACGTGTAGCGTGATAGGTGGTTCGGTTTACGGCCTTCTTGCACCAATGTTTGCCACTTTCCATGCTATTGAGGAAGGGAAGACTGATAAATTCTACCATTGTATCACTGTAAGTAAGTCTTTCTTTCCCTTTTTGTAGTGAATTTCTATCGTTGATTATTTCACCGTTCTTTCAGGATGGAACTTGGAGCACTCTGAAAGGAAGCTTTACTATCATTAGGGACTTCTTGGATGTTTGTTTTTATTCTTATTTCTCGATTATGAATGATCTACTTCGCTATGGGCCTGAAGAGGGAAAGTATTATGAGATCAGGTATCCTTTTTCCCATGCAATTAAATTGTCTTTTACTTTCTTGGCTTGTGGAGAAATGACCAGTTTAATGGCTTCGTATAACAATTAGATTTTGAAGTTCTCTTAGCAAAAATTATGTTTTTTGATAAAAACTCTTCACAAAGTACATCTTTTTACTAACACTGAAGAGCTCTTCCTTTTGTGATAAATGGGCCATTTCTGATCATGCCTTGTTAATTTTGTTATACCGTTGTATAATTTAGCTGGATCTACTTTGACAAAATTCTGTTCAGCATATCGTAGTTTTGTTGTTCGAACTACAGATACATTTATATGAGTGTGTATCTTGAAATTGTTCATTGCTTCTAAGTTTCAATAATTGACTCCTCTAGTTACCAAATCAAGCCTTTCGTCGAAATTCTATGTATTGGTATTGCTACTCCTGTTATCTAGTAAGAACAACAAAATTGGTCCAATATAAATTGTAGAACCATGACGATATGCTGAAAGTAGTATCCTTGTCTTTCATGATGTCAAATGGTGTTACTTTCTGAAAAGTATCTTACGTAGTTCAATGAATTTGTGCTCTGTAACAGATTGCTTTACGTCCCCCTAGCTCTTATAGCCGGGGCACTCGGTGCTCTTGCTGATTTCCCGGTTATCTCAATTATAGCATTGTGTAAGAGCCCCTACATGCTCATCAAGGGTTGGCATCGCTTGTTTCATGATTGCGTTGGACGTGAAGGACCATTCTTGGAGACCATATGCGTGCCATTTGCTGGTCTTGCCATTTTAATCTGGCCTTTGGCGGTTGTTGGGGCGGTATTGGGCTCCATGGTGGCAAGCATCTTTTTAGGTGCTTATGCTGCTGTGATCGTGTATCAGGTTCGATATCCCTTTGCTTGCATCTCCGGATACAAAAATACATCTCTAATGGATTAGGCGACTCGTAAAAAGATAATGAAAAGTTTGGTTATTTCGTGTTGTTTTGTTGATCTTTGCTAATGGCTTATGCAAACAATATCTCATAAATTGGAGTTTGATTGCAGGAAAGTTCTTTCTGGTTTGGGTTGTGTTATATTGTTGCTTCGGTTTCTCTTTATGATGAGTACAGCAACGACATTCTTGACATGCCAGAAGGCTCCTGCTTTTATAGGTTAATGGAACGCGTTATTACTTCATAATTTCACAATCAAATATTGTACGTGTAGCTAATTTTTTTCTTGTTTGTCATTCGTACAGACCGCAGTACAGAAAGAAATCAAAGAAGCCGCTATCACAAACTACCTCATCAACTTCCTTCTCAAGGCCCGGCTCTTTCAAAAAGCCACCCTCACGATCAAATTCGATGATGGCACCTATGGTCGAGTTGAAGCCCCTCGAGGTATACTAAAATTAGTACCAACTTTATTAGATACATTTATAGTTATCTCCGTTCTATCTGGCCATATACGTGTTATGTTAGTTTAAAATTGCCTTATATCCGGAGTTTGTGAAATCTAGAATGGTAACCAAGAAACCGACATTTGTTCTTGAAATTGTGTTATGTAGTTAGCGGATGCGTTGTTCAAGGAGTGTCAACGACACGGTGAAGCTATGGCTTCAGAAGGGATCATAACCCTAAAAGATATCGAGGATGCCAAGAACGACAAATCCAGTGGGGGAGTGATAAGTATCGGCTTACCGGCTTACAGCATTCTTCAAGCACTTATACGCTCGGCCAAAGCCGATTCCCCCGGTATACTGCTAAGTAAGTGATAAGCTGTCTTCATTCCGTCTCCTTTTCGCGTTAAGATCGAGATGAAGAACACGGTTATGAATTTTCATCATCACGTTTATGCAGGTGACAATGTTACTGAAATAACTTCATCGAATAGGCCTTCGGATACGATCTTTGAGTGGTTTCTTAACCCACTCTTGATCATCAAAGATCAGATCAAAGCGGACAAACTCTCCGAGGAAGAAGAGCGTTACCTCGGCAAGCTAGTCCTACTGAGTGGAGATCCGGTAAGGTTGAAAAACTCGAACATCGGACCACCACCCGGATCGGAGCTCAGACAAGCCGAACTCGATGCAATAGCTCGAAGGTAACGATACTAAGCCTCTCAAATTCTTTAACTCACTGCTGTGTGATCTCTAATCTGCTCTTTGATAGGCTTAGAGGAATCACGAAATCTATATCGAGATATCCGACGTACAGACGTCGGTTTGACACGAGCATGAAGTGCATACTAGAAGAGCTAGCGCGGAAGAATGGAGGGGGCGGCCACAGCCCGCCGCCGGTTCGGAGATCGAGAAGTATGTTTGAGAAGGTTTTCAGTCAGAAGTCTTTCAAGGGGAGAAGTAATGACAATGAGGGTCTGCCGGCGACTGAAAGAGACGTTGAAATAGTATGAAAAGTTATCTGTTTGAGGTGGCAAATTACACAGTAGATCTGTAAAGCTTACATTGCATAGATGGTTTCTTGAATTTCTATCATTGTAGTGTTTTCCTTTATTTTGTTAAAAGTTGTATGACCTAAGTTTGTAATATTCAAATTTGATAATTAAAAAAAATAAAAATAAAAAAGGCCTGGTTATATGAACATGATTCACGGTTTTGGTTCAAATCGCGGGTACAATGATGATCGATTGGATCCGTGAATAAGGATTTGGTAATGAAGAAAAACCTATAGGAAACATACTCGTCGTAAAATACAATCATGATCGATTTATCGATCGTAACAAAATATGTATGTGTCTGCCCCTTTCTCTGCTCCCCAACGCTGCCAAATTCCTATTCCATTTGCACCTTCAATGGCAATATGGTATTGAGATTTCAGAAACAGCAAAGCCACTTTTTCTGCAATACCATTAACAAACTAATTAATATTTCAATTAAAATGAAGAAAGATATGGATAGAATTTGAAACATGAGAATTAACCTTGTTAGGGTCATAAGATTTGCCCGACCGAGACTTAGACGGTTCCTTGTTCGCCGGAGCAGAACCTCCGGGGGTGGTCTTGCCGCCTTTCTTCTCATCCCTAGCCTTGGCAAAGATGACGGTGAATCCATCGGCCGACGCCGGGTTGTTCACGTCCCATTCGCCAAATTTCGGCAACGGCTTACCTTTTTCGCCCTATCTCATATTTTATTTCATCAATAATATATATCATCATTATGTTACGTGAATGTAGGAAATTAACGAATCAAGATTTCATCGACAATGCAAGAACTTACGGACGACGACGCCATGAAGGATTGCTGCCGAATTTGCAGAAAAAAATGAATATGGAGAGAGGGAGAGGGGGAGAGAGATTGATGAATAATACAGAATTTTTGGCCCTTAAAAAGAGAGAGAGAGAGATAATAAACAAAATACACATAATTTCGAGTTTATGGTATGTTTTCGATGCTATTTTTTACATGGAACTAAAAAAATTGCCCAACTTAATTACACACCTTCCGTTATTAAATGGATAACCATAATTGGCCCTCCATTATTATTTTATTTTTTGATTCTTGTACTCATAATAAAAATAAAGAGAAATTAAAGAAGCGCAATAAATCTAAATTTCTTCCCAAGTAGGAAATAGCCCGTGCTGATAGTCATACGTCGATTGCCATTTCTTCCTATCGGTAGACAACATGATAGGGATAGATCTAAAATTAAAAGTTAAGGCTTAAGAATATGAAAATTTGTCAATTGTGAGAATTCGGATTTAGGACTAAAATATTTTTTTTTTCTTCCAAAAAAAATACATCAAATAAAAATTAGGATGTCTTGTTTGTATGCGGATTGGTCTACAAGGGTGTCATTAACAAACTTGTGTTGTGTCTGTACTAAAGTTGTTAGTCAACTTACTTTGATTGTGAGAGTAGCACAATAACTGGAGAAAATTAAAAATGATTTATTGTTTGAAAAGTTTTGAGTATTAGTAGTTGGATTTGTTGAATTGAGTAACAGTATTAGGGAAACCAAAATCAGAATTGAATTTCTTACGGAGGGCGAGAGGAGGTTACGTAACCAAATTAAACGCCGTCGTTGGAGTTCTATGGAGCACAAAAATACAAATGTTGGTAATGCTAGCCACGTCATCTTATTCCCATCTCCACCTCTAATCTTCAGCCACGTCAGATGCACAGTCTCATCATCTACGCCTGTCCTTTCATTTGACAATATCCCCAAACTACCCTTCGCCAATCACTCTCACCGCCATACATCCGTATATAAACAAACAAACCCATTTCCGTCATTCTTTATCTAGCAACGAATACTGGTCAGGCGTACTGCAAACACACGCCCCAATAACCGTGATTTTCTTTTTCACCCTCTCTCTCTACGATTTTCTCTCTTCCGATCAATGGCGACTGGATTGGTCCGGCGAGCCTTGTCTAGAGTCCCGGCGCTGTCACCGGCGGCGAGAGCTTTTATCTACCGAGAACACGCATCGGAGGCGGCGGCGCAAAAAATCGATCAGCAGGCGAAACCTAGCTCCACCCCTAAGACCTTCCAAATCTACCGATGGAATCCGGATTCGCCGCAGAAGCCGGAGCTGCAGGACTACGAGATTGACCTCAAGGAGTGTGGCCCCATGATCCTCGACGCCCTAATCAAGATTAAAAACGAGATCGACCCGACCTTAACCTTCCGCCGCTCCTGCCGTGAAGGGATCTGCGGTTCGTGCGCGATGAACATCGACGGACGGAACGGTCTCGCCTGTCTGACGAAAATACCCTCCGGCGGAGCCACGATGATTACGCCGCTGCCGCACATGTTCGTGATTAAGGATTTGGTGGTTGACATGACCAACTTCTACAACCAGTATAAGTCCATTGAGCCGTGGCTGAAGCGTAAGAGCCCGGCTGAGAATCCTGGGAAAGAGATTCTGCAGAGCAAGGAGGATCGGAAGAAGCTCGACGGGATGTATGAGTGCATTCTCTGTGCCTGCTGTAGCACATCCTGCCCAAGCTACTGGTGGAATCCGGAGTCTTACTTGGGCCCCGCTGCTCTTCTTCACGCCAACAGGTAGCTTTTTATGCCAAGTAGTGTCGCTGCTTTCAAATTTTGTGAAATATTATGATTGATTTAGTGTGAAATATGGGAAGTACTTGATTTTTTAATGATTCTTACTATGCAAAATCTATCGTTATTGTGGTCTGATGTCCATCCTATTCTTGATGCGTGTGCCTCTTCTGGGGAAGAAAAGAACCCTTCGAATGAATATTTCTCAGCTATCTTAATATATTGACACATCCCCTATGTTTTGGTATAATATGTGATTTGTTAAATGGATAATTGAAGATAAGAGATGCATAACATATTTCCTGGTTCATTGTTTGGTTGGTCATTGTTGGTTGGGGCAATTTCTATTTGGTTGGCTTCAAAATGACTTGGAGTGTGTGCGCCGGCTCTCTTGGGCTAGGATTATGGTTAAAACATTTAGTCCTGTTCTACCTGAAAGGATGTCTGAAAAGCCTTTTTAGTCATTTTATGCAATCTTGGATATTCCATGAGAACGTACTTGTTTATTGGCTTTTATTGTTATTAAATGTTTGAATATCTTACGCTGGGAACTCTTGAGATTACATGGCATTGCTTCTATTGATATCTCGTTTTCTTTAGCATTGAGATACATCACCCTGTTTTTCGATTAAAATCATCTTATTTTCTATTTCTATAATTGGAGAGTGATCTAGAGTTATTTTGGGAGAGCTTCTAAACTATTTAACATAACTTACAAGATGTTTTAGAGCTTATAATTGCTTGTGTTTGGCTAGCATCTTTTAAAAGTTATGTAGTTTGCTTCCAGAGTACGAAATTAGTAGGGTTTTTTTGTTAGAAAACTCGAGAAGGCTCCGTCTTACTTTTAAATATTTTTAGGTAATGTAACTACAGTTTGATCACTATTCACTACTAACATCTCATAAGTTCAATCATTCAATATTTTATAGGCTAAGCATTTTCTTAACATATAAGAGCGCTTATAGGTTCTTTAATATACACTTTACTCATCTGGTTATGTGAGATCGTGTTGCGTGCTAGAAAAATTGTGCTCATCGTAAGCTTACAACAATAGTCAGATTGTTCATTTTATGTCATACATTCATGGGGACCTGGTTCAAGTTGAACAACCATTCTGTTATGAGATGATAATCATCCTACTACTACCTAATGAGCTACTAATAATTACTTTGCAGTAAAAGCTTAAGGGTAGTTAAGCTTCTGAATTTACATTCCTAGATTTTATGCCTTGGGCCATTTCTATTTGGTTGGATTCAATCTCTTCTTACCTTGAAGAAATTCCTTGTGACCGGTTGATATACTAGTTAAGTTCTTAAAATTCATAGGGCATTCTTGAAAAAAATTCCAATTGAAGAATCTGTTCCATCATGTGTAAGCTAAATTAACTTAGCATATGTCTGTAGTAGTGTATTCTGGATAGTTAGATTATACGTAATTTATGGTTCTAAATAGGATCATCAATCTTTCACCAGTAATATTGAATGCATGTAACTACCGCTGCCCGAATAAACTGTTTTAGGCTTCATTCATGACTTGTGGCTGTACTTCCTGGTTTGTCCTGTAAATTTAGTAGAATTAGCCTATTCTTGCTTAATCAAAATGCTGATATTGTTATGCAGGTGGATAATGGACAGTCGTGATGAGTACACGAAAGAGAGGCTGGATGCTGTTAATGACGAGTTCAAGCTGTATCGGTGTCATACAATCTTGAACTGTGCTAAAGCTTGCCCCAAGGGATTGAATCCTGGAATGCAAATCCAGAACATCAAGAAACTGGAGCGCACAGCTTAGATTTAAAGACTAGCAAAGGATGGTGCTCTTCTTTGTCTGCAGGAGTTGTTGGGGTAGTTGATTGATTAAGCTGAACAATAACTGTATTCTTTCTGCAAATTTCAACTCATCTTTAGCTCTGGAAATAATGCCACTTTCAAAATAATGTGCCTTGATTTGCTGGGTACGGCCAGGTGAATGTTCAGAGTTAAGAGTGTTTCTTTTCGATATTTATATGCAATAATGCGCAAATATAAATACAAGTTGTTATGTAGTATTTTATTTTGATTATTAATGTTCGAACAAGGTCTTCATGATGTATAGGCGCAATAAGTGTAAATACAGTTAAACTTTTCTAAATTAATATTGTCGTGACCATGAGATTTTATTATTTTAAAAAGATATTAATTTATTGATAAATTAATATTTATTAATTTAAAGAGAGATTTTGAACTTTAACGTAATCGAATTTTAATTATATGAATATAAAAATTTATAATAAGTTAATCTATATCATATATAATGTCATTTTTTATTTATTGTCTAGAAACAATATTAATTTTTTAAGAAATGATGACTTTATTCGTTTAAAAACAACTAGAATGATATGGTTAATATTCATTGGCAATGAACAAAAAAACACTAAAGATAATACAATTCCTTTAAAATCAGTTAGTCATGAGTAATCACTTATTGCGTCTATGACTCTTTACAATTTTATGGTACTGTTTAAGAAAACAACACCGAAATTTTTTATGTAATTAGAAATGTTAGAGATGAGATTCAATTAGATTTATTTTTTTGAAAAAAAGTAACAATAGAATCACATTTCACAAAACTACCTTAGTGTTATTGGTATTTTAAATGAATTATTAATTTAGGATATTGACGGGACCATATATTTACATGAGGCTTTTGCAGCAGTAGCCGAACAGTGACGAACGAAACACAAATATAGCCCACAACTAAAACAAAATACAAATATAGTCATTTTGTCTTTATACGGCGCAGGGCTGATGGGGGGCCGATGGGGGGAGTCCATTGGCCCCCCATCGGTAGGGCTGTTCATCGGTCGGTTTGGTCGGAAAATCGGACCGGTCGACCGGTTAACCGAACCGAAAAAGTTAAAAAATCTTTGACCGAGAACCGGGCCGAAGTGACCAGTTCGGTTATCGGTTTCAACCGGTTGATTTCGGCCGGTTAACCGGTCCGACCGACTAATCAAACTTTTTTTTTTTTCGTTTCATTATCTTTCAATTAAAAAAAAATTATTATATTTCTTGTAGTGCTTACCAGTTGGTGGAGAACAGTAGTGATTTGGTCAGTAGTGATTTTGATTTTCAATTTTTGCACATCTTCATATTTATACTTTTGACAAAGTCTTTGAACCATCTTAGCTTTTGTTTTTATTATTCCAAACTGAAATCAGGATCATTAGCTCATGAAAGCACAATCAAAATCGGGAAGGATTTTATTTAAACAAAGTCGGTTTGCATTTTCCCTAATTTTTCAAAGTGAAGATGAGGAAAACAAAAACAACAACCACAAACCAAGAATTCTATTTATTTTCAGAAATCAAACCTGAATAGAATTCTAATTATTTTCGTAAATCAAACCCGAACGTAAGTTTTGGAGGTGGATGAGTGCGGCGAGCGGCGGCGGTGTTCCTGATGAGTGCTGAGTGCGAGCCTGCCGGCGGCGGCGGCGGGCTGTGTTCTTGAATCTTGAATCGACTTGATGACAAAAAATAAAACTAGGGCTTCCTGATCCTAAAACTCGACTCGCGGCGGGCTGTTTAATGAATCTTTTATCTTTCTCCTTTTTTTAAGTTTTTTTTTAATTTTATTTTAAATAAGTATAATTAATTTATTAATTAATTAAAAATAAACCGGTTTTCGGTTCGGTTCGGCCAAATCGGTAACTTTAACCGGACCGAACTGAAAACCGAAGATGGCAGAATTTACGAACCGGAAACCGGGCCGAACTTAAAAGTTCGGTTCGGTCATAGTCGAACTCAATTCGGTTCGGCCGGTTTGGCCAAAGTTTGAACAGCCCTACCCATCGGCCCTGAGGAAAAAAGTCGAACCTTCGCTATCGGCCCTTCGGCCCTCGGCTCTCGGTCGTTCGGCCATTCGCCCTTAGGCCTTCGACCATTCGGCCCTCGGCCCTTCGACCATTCGACCATTCGGCCTTCGGCCCTTCGGCCATTCGCCCTCGGCCCTCGGTATTATAATTGCTCGAAATTATAATTGTTCCAAGTATTATAATTGTTCGAAATTACAAAATACAAGATTATAATTGTACGAAATTACAAAATACATTCATTTTATCATCGAAATGAGTGGTTTCGTAGTAGCATTGTTCGAAGCATTTCCACGCCATCCACTCTCGATATCTTCTGATGTTGGTCTTCTGATTACCCCACTTTGGTGTAGGGTATCCACTGATGAGTCTTTCGATTGTCATACATGTAAATGGCCCACAGCTGTTCGAATCTGGTTGCTTGAATTGTTCTGTCTGCGGCATCAAGATGAATTTGGGACTCCGCCAGCCCGGATGCGTCAAGTTGAACTTATTTGTCATCCAATAACTAGCAGCCTATTAAAAGAAAGTAAGTATTTCAGATAACTTACATATAGTGTATTGAAAATTAAGTATTTTAGATAACTTACATATAGCAATCGTCCAATGAGCTTTCAGAGCGGCTTTAGATTTTGTTTTCTCACTTCAAAAATATGTGCGTCGGCCTTTTTGTTGAGTGAGTCATAAAGCTCCAAAGTCCAGGACTCAATGCACAGGCGGACAGTTCCCCAATGCGAGGCGGCCAACACCGGAAAAATTACCTATTCGAACATAAAAATTAGTACACGTTAAAAAATAATAAAATATTAGCACTTACAAATTTGGCATTGAACCACGGCATCCGTGAACCGCCAATTCCTTGATCCACTCCAAACACGGCCTCGAGCAAACCCGAATTAGGTATCCAACCTTCATAGTTCATCTCGAAGCGCTCATGGAAATCGCTTTTGGGCTCATAGATTTTTGTATTCCATGCGTCCGCGAGCGCAGTCTAATTGAAAAACAAACACATTATTAGGAAAATCATACTAGTAAAATAAAAAAATAAAAATAAAAAAATAAATAGGAAAAAAAAGGAAAAAATACACTTACAAAAACTGACGACCCTGCTATGACCGTATAGCGTGGATCAGGAGTAGCCAACACGTCGCGGTCCTTGTACACCTCAAGCCGTTGACGAAGGTAGGACAAGTATAAATCAACCTCCGCCTGCCCCATGTCGGACTTAACGTTGAGGATGCTGTTGAAAAAATCATGCGAGAGGTCATGTTGCGACACCGTAATCTTTGCAGAAACACCCGTGGCCATGAACCCCTCAAAATTTCTCCTCAAAACGTCACCGGCATCTACCATGAATGGAGCTCCAAAAGGATTCTCTCGTGGACTCACTAAGGGTTGTAAAATGCAAATATAATGTATTAATAAAATAATTAAAAATAAATCTTAAAATAAAGTTAGTACCGGATCTTAACTTTCTTCAATTCTCTGTTCCGGAGCTTGACTTTCATACATTTATCGTACATCCTCCGTATCAAAGAAGTCGGAACCGATAAACTGTTGTTGCTGCATATATGACAAACACACATAAACAAATGAAAAAATAAAAATTATTTAACAATCGTCAAATACCTGTACAGGCGGTGGCTCTACTCGAGGAAGTGGCTCCCAACGTCTAGGGACCCAAACATCTCTCTCCTCGTACATGCTATGTCGGCCCTAATCAAATCCCCGATGAACCATTCGAACCGCCGCATCCCAGGGATTTGCATCGCCAAGCGCCGTGCAATCCTCATCTTCCTGTGGCTGATCTTCTCTTTCATTCCAGCTCGGCCACTGATGTACTGTGACAATCCTCTTCTGCGGTGCGGATGTTTCCTCCACCGGATTGTCCTCAACATCCTCCCCTTCTCAATCCTCCAAACTAAAGGATGTGGATCCTCTGCACGTACCCTTGTTGTTGTTGTTGCCGAACACTTTTTCGATCAATTTTCCAACTTTACCGAAAAAACTTTTATCCCGCAACTTCCACCGGTCATCCACTTTCTTTAACAGCTCTTCCTCGCGCTTTTCGAAGCGTTCTTCTAATGTCCGCAAGGCTCGGTCGTAAGTAGGAACAGACGAATCTTGATCCGGCCGATGACGGGATGACTCCACCTCAACCAGTGCGCGTTTCTTCTTTGATTTTTTCTTTTGTGCAGGGGCCTCCGGAGTTTCTACATTGCCAACTTCATCGACTCGCCTAGGCTGTATGGGGACGGTCTCGGAAACGTCACAGCAATCGGATCATCTCCATTCCCCCTTCTCCAATATTCTGTAAGCTGCTCCTCCGGAGTAGGCATCAGAGTCTCAAGGGGAGATGTCTGCATCTGTTAAAAAAAATTTAATCACAAGTTACAATACACTCTTCTACTTGTAAAATAAAAAAAAAATTATTTAAAATTTTATTTACCGGTGTGGCGAATAAACTAATCCACTCCGTATCTGGTGGCGTAGTGTAAACCCACTTAATACAACGGGGCATACCTCCGGTGTTCACTAGGCGGGCACACAGCCGGCCCACATCTGGTATCGCCTCATATGCCCAAATCTAAAATACAAGAACACAATTAAACATCATGACTACTATAAAATTGTCGAAAAATAATTAAATATTTATTCGTACCTGAAGGGCCCAAACTGGCCCATAAATATTATATTTCGATTTCAACGTCTCCATTCGCTTCGGTACGAAGCTCATGTAGTGGAGGAGGGCATTGTAGGTGTAGGATCCCATGGAAACGTGTTCCATGCGTCTAAATCATCTGCCAGGACCCACATCCAGGTCTCCAACTTCTTCGTCTCGGCAGGAGCGAAGAAAAAACACATTAGTGCCAGGACATTGGCCACCTTCAAATGCTCATCTTCGGAGAGCTCACGGAGCTTATCACTTTTCCACATTTTCAGTAGCTCGCCTCCGGTTATTGGATTTCCACCTGTGAGGCTCATGTATACCGTCGACTCTCCGGGCTCGCGAGGTGCATTCGTATCAAATTCAGAGGGACCGAAAAATAATCCTGTCACCAATGCATATTCCAACTAGGAAAATCGGAGCTCTCGCCCGGATATGTGGAAACGAGCCTCCCCGGCCGGTGCCTGCACCTCGTAGCACATCAACTGATGCAATGCTATTACCGAACTTTTTCCTTTCCTCCAGCTCAAAAGGTGCCCAAACTGTCCCTCTCTAAACCGCCGGACTAAGTTATTACCCCCCCGCCTCGAAAGTGCAGTCTTAATCACTTCCGGTAATGAATCTCTCCAGTATGTAGTCACTTTTAGTGTCTTCTCTCTAATCGGGAGTCGGATGTAAGCGGGCTGTCAATCGAAAAAAAATAATTTTTTAGGGCCGAAAAAGGGCCGAATTAAGGGCCGAAGGAAGGGCCGAAACGAGGGCCGAAGGCCAGCCCGAAAGAAGGGCCGAAGGCAGGACCGATGGAGCTTAACCGCCATCGGCCCCCTTCGGCCCTTCATCGACCTTGGCTGAAAAGTGTCGTTATCGAATCGAATCCAATACAATGCCCAATTAAACGAACTACAAACCAATTCTATTCACAATACTCAATTTCCACACAATTCAACCAAAAAAACGACATCAATTCGACAAATTTCACAAAAAATCGACATTAATTGGACTCAAATTTCTACCCAAAAAATCGACAAAAAATTGCTCATAATTGGACATATCAATACCAAATTTCACAGCAATGGCATACAATAGCAAACAATTCGACACCCAAATCGACAAATTTAGATAACAATTCAAGAAAAAAATACAAGGTCGGAAGAGATCTGGAACCTGATCGGCGTCCATGGCTGTTCGACGGTCGTTGCTCGGCGTTGGGGGCTCGGCGGTCGTTGCTCAAAGACGGTGGATCGGCGGCGGCGCTGGATCGGCGGTGGTTATTGGGTGGGAAAAATGGATCGGCCCTCCTCTTTCTTTTCTGATAACGGACGAAGGGAAAAAAAAGAGGCAGTAAATACGTGCCTTCAATTATTCTCGGGGCCGATGGGGAGCAAATCTTTTCGGCCCTAAGAAAATAGGCCGTTATATTCGGGGCCGATAACAAAGCCGATAGGAGGGCCGATGGATAATTTAGCCGATAGGAGGGCCGATGGACAGTTTGAAAGCCATCGGCCCTCCATCGGCCCCAATAATGCCCATCAGCCCTTGCTCGGTCAATGCGCCTAATAAGACAAAATGACTAGATTTGTGTTTTTTATAACATGGCTAAAATTGTTTTTTTTTTTTTTTCTGTTTGACTAACAGGAGGTATTTCCACTATTTACATTGGAGTTTTTTAAAAATTATTATCTTATTATTTTATTAAGTTTGATGATTTTTGCCACTAACCCAAGTCGGAACCATAGAGAAATATTATCTTAAAGAAATTATTAATTTATCGATTATTAAATTATATAGTTCTATTGTACTAAGCATAAAAGATTATGTGCATATTATATACTGTAAAATCTCCCCAACTGACATTTGATAAATTGAAAACTCTTTAAAATAATTATTTTTTCAATCCCTACTTGAATCTATTTTAAAAAAATTATTAATACTATAATGTCTTTATAAATTAATAATTATTTAAAATTATTAATATAATTAAGATAATTTAATGAATCATTATGATTTAATGTTAGAAAAATCATTAACAAGATAAAATTTCAAAAAATTAATAATTATTTAAAATTACTAATATAACTAAAATATTTTAATGAAATATTAGAATTTACTGTTAACTTTCTTTTATTTTTCTTAAAACCTAAATTTAGTTTGGAACTCAAATATATTTTTCTTAATTCATTCATAATTTCTTTATTATTTTCTTAAACTGCATCACTTTTTTAAAGATTCCTTATCAAGTATAAATATTTATCTTGTCGATGTACGCTATACTACCACTTGTACGTTGAATCTTTTTAGTAAGAATATACTATTAATAAACTGTATCTAATTAATAGAAGTGCTACTAATTAACATTATTTGTTGTTTTTTCTAATTAATTTTATTTTGGAGGTTTGACTTATTGTGTGACCCATAATTAACAATAAAATGAATTTGTATTTCTTAGAAAATGTGATAAATAAATTTATATTCATCTTTTCGAAATTTAGAAAATTGAATTTCGGATGTTTTTAAACTAATAGACTAATAGCATTAATAAAATGGAAAGTTTATTATCACCCCATAGCAAATACTATTAATCATCCAAAAATAATGGAAGGTTTATGTTAAGTGATACTTAACTAGGACGGCACCCGTGCTATGCACGAAAAAATATTATAACTTCATTATAAAGTAATATTTTCTTAAGTAATATATGTATAAATATATTATATCATATGCTTTGGATTTCTTTAATTATATTTTTAAGATATTAATTTTAGCATGATTGAGCGTAAATTGAGGGACATTTTCAAAATATTACTTTTAAAAAAATAGTCCTTCTAAACAAATGACAAGATTAGAAATTGATTCTTTTATTGTAACATGATTTATGAATATTAAAAAGTTATTTCCTAAAATATTACTGTTAACAATTTAATATGATTTGAAACAATAAAATATCACTATTAACAAATTATTTCATAAAATATAAATGTCACATTATATATTATATCCAATTAAATTGAAATTTAAGTTGATTTGTGATTTCTAATTGTAGATTTTTGTATATATATATAAAATAAGAATCATATTAAATCTAAAGAAAATCTCAATTGGATATAATTAAATTGAAATTTAAATTAATTTATGAAATTGGATTTACAAAGAATTAAATTGTAAAGCATTTTTAAAAATATTTGATTTCTACATCAATTTGAAAAATAATAAATTCTACCCTCATTTAATGAAATTCTACGTTGGATTCAATTGAGATTTAAAATTGATTTGCAATTGAAACATTGAGTTTATATATACATAAATAATTTGTGAAATTGGATTCACAAAAATTAAATTGTAAAGCACTTTCAAAAATAAATAAATAAATCAATTAGATTAGATTAGATTGTAACTCACATATTCAATTTTTATATTAATTTAAAAAATAATAAATTCTACCCTTACTTAATGAAATTATAAATTGAATCCTGGATTAGAAATTATAAATTGCAATTGAAATATTGGATTTTTATATGTATGATTAATTCCATATTTCTATAAAAATAGTAAATCTCACTGTTCAATCTCAGTAGTACCGTAGTAATCAGGACGAGAAAGCGGGCACGTTCTTGATCCTCAACCAGCCGAACGCAGCATGATCAGTGGGGAGTTGCTCCTTTCCATCTTCTTGCAGTTATCAATCGCCCTTCTGCTCTGCTTACGTCAGAGGTGAGATGATCCCTTTCGAATTTCAGTTATTCGAGGGCCCTCCATATAAATTGGATGCTCCTTTCAAGAAACCATTATCTCGATTCGAGGATAATATAGATTGAAGTGATGTCGTCTTGGAACTCCACTCACCTCGAGGTTCTCTACACCGTTTTGGGATGGCTTGCTTTCGTCTCTTGGTCCATCAGCTTCTACCCTCAAGTAATCTTGAATTTCCGACGCAAAAGGTGAAAACTTTTTCTCTTTTATTTTGTGGATTTTTAATTGGAAGATTGAATCTTGTTTTTTTTTTCCTGGGCGCAGTGTGTTGGGGTTGAATTTTGATTTTGTGCTGCTGAATTTGACGAAGCAATCTTCCTACCTCATCTACAATGCTTCCCTCTTCTTTAGCTCCACTGTGCAGCGGCAGTACCGCGAGGAATTTGGTCTCAACGAGGTAGGAATTATTGAATTTAAAGTGGGGAAGAATGAATTTTTTGTTTTCGATTTGTTGAATAGGTTTATGTGTTTGGTGTTTTTGATTGCAGATGATACCTGTTGCTGCTAATGATGTGGCTTTCTCTGCTCATGCTGTTCTGCTGACTTTTTTCACCTTGTTGCAGATTGTAATGTATGATGTAAGTGGTGCTGTTACATACTTCTTTTAGTTCACTTTCCATATTGTGAAGTTGATATTTTTATAACATTAAGTAAGGTTGATTTATGTGAGTTGTGATGTAAATGGTAGTGTGAGTGTCTATGATTTTCATGGGAAAATGGGGGCTTCTGTATTATGTCTAATCTCTATATGCTTCTACTATACTCAAATCAAGAATTGGGCATTCTAGAAAAATGGGGGTTTCTGTTTAGTGCCACTATGTTTCGAGAAATAATGAGAGTTTGGAATTGTTAGATTTTAATTTTAGATTATTAATTAATTAGATTGGTTTGAAACGTTTCAAGCAACGATTCATGCAACATTATGAAAGAACACTTTGGTTTGAAAGTACACGTTTCATGGTTGCATGGTTGGTAAGGGAGTTGCATGACATGGAAAGGTGTCTTTTGAAGGTTGCATGGAATTACATGTGAAGATGTATACGTTGGGAACCAATTGGAAACGTTGGCAACTTTACACCACACATGCATGAGTTGTATATTAGATATAATATGCGAAATGGTGGCAACCTTAGGAAAAGGCATTTTATGCCTATAAATAGGATACAACCGTGAGAATTAGAATAAGAAATAAATTCATTCTCCAACTTTTATATTATGTTTCATTTATCACATACATATCATCTTTCATTTCCTTAGTCCCAAATATTAAGTAGTTCGCCGGAATTACGAGAAGTAGTGCAACTACTCGTAATTGAGAAGCCGTTGTATCTTGGAGACGAGTGCTATAGACCGCTTACACCAAGTAGCGGAGCATTATCGTCTTGCGGAGAAAGAGTCCAACTCTTGCCTCGGCTAACGTTATAATCGTCATTTCGACACACCCCGGAAGTAACAATCACAAGACGATAATTGTGTTGAAGAGATGACGACAAGTAGCAGTGATGTACCCGATCCCCTTGTCCAAGTAACAACAAGCAGTAGCAACTTGCCGCCGAATTTTACAACAGCAACGAATAATCAGATTCCAAGCGCCCCTGTTCATGCGGAAAGGCCGGAAAAATTCTCAGGTTCTGAATTTAAGCGTTGGCAATCTAAAATGTTGTTTTATTTAACTACTTTAAATTTATCTCGATTTTTGAAAGAATCACCTCCAATTATGGGGGAAAATGAAACTGATGAGCAGAAACGCATAGCGTATGATGCATGGTCTCACAACGACTACATATGTCGCAACTATGTCCTAAATGGACTTGACGACACTCTCTATAGTGTCTACTCGACTGCAAAGACGTCGAAAGAATTGTGGGACTCTTTGGAGATAAAATACAAGACCAAAGATGCCGGTTTAAAGAAGTTCGTCGTTGGACGATTCTTAGACTACAAGATGGTGGATGCCAAAACTGTAGTCGAACAAGTGCAAGAGATTCAATTGATCATACATGATATACTTGCCGAAGGTATGGTCCTTTCTGAATCATTTCAAGTTGCAACTGTGATAGAGAAACTACCACCTATGTGGAAGGATTTCAAGAACTATCTCAAGCATAAACGCAAAGAGATGAGTCTCGAAGATCTGATAGTCCGTCTCAGAATTGAAGAGGACAATCGCAAAGCGCATCGAAAGACCATCAAGTCTTCCACGTAGAGGCGAGGGCTAATCGGCCGAGTGCAAAGACTAGCACTAACTCAAAGAAACGTAAGTTCTTTGAAAAGAAGCAAGATTCAAAGAGGAAGAAAAAGATCAAAGGGAATTGCTACAATTGTGGAAAAACGGGCCATATGGCAAAGGATTGTCGCAAGCCAAATAAGGAATACAAAGGCCGTCCACAAGCAAATATGACGGAAGAAAATTACGTGCCCGTCAACATGTCTGAACTCGACCTATCTGCGGTCGTAGATGAAGTAAACATGGTCGGTAATCCGATAGGATGGTGGATTGATACCGGCGCTACCAAGCACGTATGTGTGGATAAATCAATGTTTTCAACTTATGAAGTTGTCAAGGAGGAGAAAATGCTATACATGGGAAATTCCTCTACTTCCAAGGTCTATGGAATTGGAAAAGTTGTACTCAAGATGACGTCGGGATTGAATGTAACTCTCCAAAACGTGATGCATGTTCCCGACATCCGCAAGAATTTGGTTTCCGGCTCTATTCTTAGCAAGGCCGGATTTAGAATAGTTATTGAGGGGGATAAGGTTGTATTGTCCAAGAATGGACAATTTATAGGAAAAGGCTATGTTGATAGCGGCCTTTTCAAACCGAATTGTATCAATGTAAATGCTATCCGTGATAATAAAAAGACCCCCGTTGTCTATTTGGACCGAGTCTCCTAATTTATGGCATGATAGATTAGGACATGTGAATCTAAATACACTAAGAAAATTAGTGAATTTAGAATTGTTGCCAAAAATGTCAATTGACAAACATTCAAGGTGTGAAATTTGTGTTGAAGCAAAATTGGCTAAACAACCTTTCCATTCGGTGGAAAGAACGACTACACCTCTTGAATTAATTCACACCGATCTATGCGACTTAAAACTTGTGCAAACTAGAGGTGGAAAGAATTATTTCATAACGTTTATAGATGATTGCACAAGATTTTGTTACGTATATCTTTTGAGAAGCAAAGACGAAGCTTTCGATGCTTTCAAAAGCTATAAAAATGAAGTTGAAAATCAACTTAACACCAAGATCAAAATGATCCGAAGTGATCGAGGCGGTGAATATGTTGCACCTTTTGCGGACTTTTGTCGTGAAAACGGCATTATTCATCAAACAACCGCACCTTATTCGCCACAATCAAATGGTGTTGCTGAACGAAAGAATAGAACATTAAAAGAAATGATGAATGCTATGCTGATAAGCTCGGGCTTACCACATAACATGTGGGGGGAAGCTATCGGCAAATAAAATTTTGAATAAGTTACCCTCAAAGAAACAAGATCAAACTCCATATGAACTATGGAAAGGTAGGAAACCATCCTACAAATACACTAAAGTGTGGGGGTGCCTAGCAAAAGTTGAAGTACCTAAACCTAAACAAGTAAAGCTAGGACCTAAAACTATTGATTGCATCTTCATAGGATATGCAAGCAATAGTAGCGCATATAGGTTTTTGGTACATAAGTCGGAAATACCCGACATAAATGAGGGAATGATTATAGAATCCGGAAATCTTGTCTTTTTTGAATCTATATTCCCTAAGAAAGAAAAGAATGATGTGAGTTCTAAGAAACGAACTTATGAAGAAAGCTCACTAGAAAAGATTGACCAAAGTGATGGGTCAATACCGGAATCTGAGACGAGGAAAACGAGCGAAAATAGCAAAGTCTTTTGGTCCAGACTTTGTAGTCTATTCATTAGAAGATGAACCACAAACAATCAAGGCTGTATTGTCAAGTCCTGATGCTCCTCTATGGAAAGAAGCGATTAATAGCGAAATCGAGTCAATTATGAACAATCACACTTGGGAGATTGTTGATCTTCCTCCCGGTTGTAAACCTTTACGATGCAAATGGATCCTAAAGAAGAAATATAAGGCCGATGGGTCTATTGACAAATATAAAGCACGACTAGTAGCCAAGGGTTACAAGCAAAAGGAAGGGTATGATTATTTTGATACATACTCTCCCGTAACGAGGATAACCTCCATAAGAACGCTAATTACCGTTGCTGCTTTACACAACCTTGAGATACATCAAATGGATGTTAAAACGGCATTTCTAAATGGAGATTTAGAAGATGAAATATACATGGAACAACCTGAAGGGTTTGTTATTCCCGGACAAGAAAAGAAAGTTTGTAAACTTGTTAAGTCATTATATGGACTTAAACAAGCTCCCAAACAATGGCATGAGAAATTTGATCATGTTATGTTATCAAATGGTTTTAAAATAAATGAGTGTGACAAGTGTGTGTACATTAAAAGCACACCCAACAACTTTGTCATTATATGTCTGTATGTTGATGACATGCTCATTATGGGAAGTAATCATAATATAATTATGAATACTAAAGCAATGTTGAAAAGAATGTTCGACATGAAAGATATGGGAATAGCTGATGTAATTCTAGGGATTAAGATCTCTAGAACATCCGAAGGAATTACTTTATCACAATCTCACTATGTAGAGAATGTGCTTAAGAAATTCAATATTTTTGATCTACCTCCGGCTAAGACCCCTGTAGATTTAAGCCTACACTTAGCCAAAAATCGAGGAGATCCAATTTACCAATTGGAATACGCTAGGGTCATTGGAAGCTTAATGTACTTAGCAAATTGTACGAGGCCCGACATAACATATTCTATAAGCAAGCTAAGTCGGTTCACAAGTAATCCCGGAAAGGATCATTGGACCGCACTAACTAGAGTTCTAAGGTATTTAAAGCATACCTTAACTCATAGTCTGCATTACACAAGATATCCTGCTGTGTTAGAAGGATATAGTGATGCAAATTGGATATCCGACACAAAAGATTCCAAGTCCACAAGTGGTTTTGTGTTTACTATAAGTGGAGGAGCAATTTCATGGAAATCCTCTAAACAGACTTGTATAGCTCGGTCTACAATGGAATCGGAATTCATTGCTTCTGCACAAAGTGGCGAAGAAGCCGAATGGCTACGGAACTTCTTAGAGGACATTCCTTGTTGGGAAAAACCCGTGCCTCCCGTTTTAATACATTGTGATAGTATGTCTGCAATAGGGAGAGCACAAAGTAGTATGTATAATGGTAAATCTCGACATATTCGTCGAAGACACAATACCATTAGACAATTGATCACTAGTGGAATAATATGTATTGACTATGTGAAGTCAAAAGATAATATTGCGGATCCGTTTACTAAAGGTATTAATCGTGATCAATTGTACAATGCAGTTAGGGGAATGAGATTAAAATCCACACTAAAAGAACGCTCTTAATGGTAACTCTACCATGATAATTGGAGATCCCATGAACATGGTTCAAAGAGACAACTAAGTTAAGAATGTTCAAGTTGTGCACTTGGAAACACAACTAAAAATCCATTCTCGAAGCTGCTCCAAGTGCAAACCTATAGCTTGTGGTAAAAGGGTAAGCTATAAGCTTTTAATGATTCCTATAGCCTTATTGGTAGAGTATGACAGGATACTCTTAATAGGAGATCACCTATATAAGTGAGAAGTGTGGCCGCTTCAAATTAGAAAAACACTTATGAAACCAAGATATGGTCCAATGCCAAAATGGACACAACGTGAGAACGAAAGATATTGTATCTATTATTGTGTATGTGTTATTGTCTTGGTTTACACAAAAGCTGACCGGTTCAAGACATCGCGTTCACCGAGCAGCGAGTAAATCCGATAACATTATACTAAGGAAGGTTCAAAGCAAAAAACTACCTATCCTGATGCAATAATAGATCATTGGGATTCTGGTTTGCATAACATTTTGCATTTGCATTTAATAATCTAATGTGGGGGATTGTTAGATTTTAATTTTAGATTATTAATTAATTAGATTGGTTTGAAACGTTTCAAGCAACGATTCATGCAACATTATGAAAGAACACTTTGGTTTGAAAGTACACGTTTCATGGTTGCATGGTTGGTAAGGGAGTTGCATGACATGGAAAGGTGTCTTTTGAAGGTTGCATGGAATTACATGTGAAGATGTATACGTTGGCAACCAATTGGAAACGTTGGCAACTTTACACCACACATGCATGAGTTGTATATTAGATATAATATGCGAAATGGTGGCAACCTTAGGAAAAGGCATTTTATGCCTATAAATAGGATACAACCGTGAGAATTAGAATAAGAAATAAATTCATTCTCCAACTTTTATATTATGTTTCATTCATCACATACATATCATCTTTCATTTCCTTAGTCCCAAATATTAAGTAGTTCGTCGGAATTACGAGAAGTAGTGCAACTACTCGTAATTGAGAAGCCGTTATATCTTGGAGACGAGTGCTATAGACCGCTTGCACCAAGTAGCGGAGCATTATCGTCTTGCGGAGAAAGAGTCCAACTCTTGCCTCGGCTAACGTTATAATCGTCATTTCGACACACTCCGGAAGTAACAGGAATATCACGCTCCCTCCATGCTCATTTTGATTGTTTTCGACAGCGTGGGAACCAGAAGATCTCGAAAACTGCTGCACTACTTGTTTCCGCAGCATGGTTAGGTGCTGCAATTTGTGTTTTTGTGGCTATACCGAAACATTCCTGGCTTTGGCTGATCTCGTGCTTCAAGTGAGTAGCCTTCTTTTTATCTTTATCCGGGGTTTTTGTGAAAAATGAATAAAAGCTACGCAATTAGTTCCAGCAGCTCTTTCTTACTGTACCAGATGAGCACCACCATGCTCTGCTTTATCAATGGCTGATGAAATCTTTTACTGAATTGCAGCACTATTCAGGTTGTCATGACGATTATCAAATACATTCCTCAGGTGCCTGATAAATTCATATCTTGCATATCTATTCTTTTGCAAGATCACTCAGCTGATGAGTTCTTGATCCGGATATATTTAACTGTTGATGGTCTGACATTAAATCCTCTCATTAAACTTTAGGTTGTCTTGAACTTCCGTCGAAAAAGCACAGTTGGATTTAGCATTGGCAACATCTTGCTCGATTTCTTTGGGGGCATAACTAACTACTGCCAAATGGTCGTGCAGTCCGTAGATCAAAGTAAGTCGTTGACTGTCTGCTTGGCCAATGAGCTAAAATCTTTCCCTTGATGCTCACTTGCTTTTTTTCAGACTCTTGGGTGAACTTCTATGGAAACATCGGGAAGACGATGATATCTTTGGTACAAAATCGTATTTACATCTTCTTATTCTATTAATCTGCTGCTGCTGCTGTATTCTATGTACTCTTTTATTTCTTTCTTAGACATGTTTAGCAATAGTTTGAGGTAAAATGTAGCGTTTAGCATTGGAGATGGTCTTAGCTAGTAAATAACCAAACAAGTACGATTGACTATGACATGCTATGTAGGAAGAAATGATCAGTGTCGTGATTTGTACGAATTGGTTTTGTTGTGCAGGTTTCTGTGATCTTCGACATTATTTTCATGGTTCAGCACTACATACTGTATCCTGCCAAGAGGGCAGGCCTTCCTAATCCAACCGCGGTAAGCCAGGAGCCACTGCTCGAACCCTCAAACGAACCTCACTCCGAGAGTGTCTAATGGTTGACAACTAAATCCAAGTGGTAGTAGCTTGTTTGTGTGATATGTTTGAATTTGTTGTTAGTTAGAGGAAGCTGCTACAGATGAGAGAGGCAAACAAGTCCCTACTTCAAATGTCTAGCTTAATTGGATCCTCTGAAGATGCAGTTCGTTTACAACTGGAACCTATGTTGGGTCTCCTAATTAAGGATTACTCAACATTTATGATTGCAGATCTTCTTCCTGCTACTCTTCTTAATGCTATTCACAGTAATTTTACAACTACTTATATTATTGGAATGCTTGTTACGCCACACCAGTTTTTTTGAATATAATCTCTCTCTCTCTCTCTCTCTCTCTCTCTCTCTCTCTCTCTCTCTCTCTCTCTCTCTAAGAATTAATATATGCACATTAAGAACCTAAAAATAAAATCTTATCAAATTAATTAATCATTTGATTTGAGGGGAATAAAATAATTTGATGCGGTCTTTAACCAACAATTCATGCTCATCCGGAAGTGGTGGTTGTGACTTATTAGAGAAGAAGAGGGGTGATGTTAGAGATGTCTCGAGAGAATAAGAATTTCAAAATTTCCGTAGAATTATCTAATTAGGCAGAAATTGAAAATTTTGAAATAAATTATTTTTATTAGATTTAGGTGTTGTAATATTTTGAAACTCGCCGGTTCGGAATATCTTTTATTATTATTATTATTGTAATATGGTTTTAAAGTGTATAACACTCATTTAAAGCGTGTCATGTCTTCCAATACGATATGTTGAGGTATTCGTAATTTATAGCTCTTCACTAGGATTGTAAACGAATCGAACCGAATCGAATATCGTTGTATTCAATTTGTATTTGGTTCATTATTCAAATATTCATTTTCATATTTGTTTATTATTCGAATATTAAATCTGATTCGTATTCGATTCGTCTATGTCAATCGAATATTCAAATCGAATCGACTATTAAAATTTTTATTGGTATTTTATACTATTTAAAAGATACACTAATATTCGATTTATTTTCGATAGTTAATGATAAATATTCAATTCAATTTAGAACTCCACTAAGAAAACATAATATATTAAATAATATTAATTATCAAATTCAATACAAATAATGTTTAAATTTGATAAAATAATATTTTAAAATTAGAAAAGCAATCATTATCAATGTATAAAGGGATTTTGGCGAGAAAAAACACAAACTTGTCCGAATTTACAATTTTAACACGTTTTTTAAAACTTGGTCAATTAAATCACGAAGTTTCAATTTCTTGCAATTTAAGACACGCTCCGACCTCCAATTTTTTTGGCCACTTGAATGCTGACATAGACGTCCACGTGGCCATCCCAAAATGACGTCGTTTTGAGTATGAAATGTATTTGCAAATTAAATCACCACCTTTTAATTTTTTGCAAATTGAATCACCACCTATCAAGATTTTGAGAATTAAATTATCATCTTTCAAGTTTTTACAATATAAGACATGTAAAAAAAAAAGCTGAATTTGAACTCTACAAAATTTTATTGGAGAAATAAATTAACATTACTCAATTTCATGTTTCTAACAAAGAAAATAGAATATGATATTATATGATCGAGTATTAAATTTAAAACAAATTTCAAAATATGTCATCATAGGGAAGCGGAGCTACCGGAGGAAAACAAAGAGATGGCATGTAGACTCAAGAAAGTCGCAGCTAAAATTCGAATATTATGATGGCTTTTGAATTTAATACTTGATCATGACATGTTTTGAATTTTTTTTGAATTTAATATTCTATCGTGTAATATCAGATTCTATTTTCTTTGTTAGAAACATGATTATTATATACTCCCCCCGTCCCGCTATTATTTTCCCCTTCCTTTTCAGCACAAAGATTAAGAAATTTTATTTAAATGTGTATTTTATGAGTTTTAATTGTATTAAGAAGTAGACATAGTTTTCGATGAGTGGTTTGTGGGAAGAATTATAAATTCATCCAATTTTTTGCAAGACATTGTTGATGCAATCGATCTTTTTTTTCTATTTTTTTCACGTTTTAATTTAACAAATAATTTAAAGTTCAAGAAAGTTAAAATCATAATTTTCTGAGTTCGAAACGGAACATAATCGTATGAGAGAGATTTTTTAGGAGAGAGAGTATAAGAATGTGGGGAGTGAGTAGTGAGAAAAGAGAGACTCACATTTTAAATTTACCAGTTAATTTTTGTCATTTTATTAAATATGACAGTAATAGCAGGACAACTAGAATAAGAAAAGAGAATAATTGAGAGCAGTATTTATGGACTAAATTATTAATGGGTCTCATTACTTATATTTTATGTATTAAATGTGTTAAAAATTTAATAGAATTTTTGCGAATATCGAATTGAATATCATAATTTCATATTCGTATTCGAATACTAATCAAATCGAATCGAATGTGTATATTTGAATTCGAATATTAAAATTTTAAATACGAAAATCAAATTTCAAATTTGAATACCGAATTGAGCAAAATTATTTAATTGTTTTACAATAGGTTTTGGGCAACACGCATAGTGAATTTGCGTGCAGTTGACCAATCCATTAGCTTGCTTCTCAAGCTTAACTTCAAAATCTAAAGCATCTCTTTAAAGCCAACCTTTCTTCCAAAAATACTCCATTCCATCCACCTTAATTTGCAAGAAAACAAAATGAGGAGACAAGGTCGCCAACATGGGATGGTCCGAACCTATCCGATCATGGCGCCGGAGCAGCGGACTTCGAACGAGCTAAGCTCGGTCCCCACCGCCGGCCTCTTCGCCAGGACCTCGTCGAAGCCCACCAACCACTCCAAGTTCACCGGCCGATGTGGCCGCTGTAAATGCTATACCTGCCATAGCCACCCGGTTTCCAAGTCCAAAGACAAGGTTAAGGGAGCTCAAAAGATTCGATCTTTTTCGGATATCGTGTCGAATCATAGATTGATCACTTGGAGGGTTGTGGATACTGCACCTAGCTTTAAGGTTTCTGGGTTTTCTGCTTCTGGGGTTTTGGATTATTTGGATTCTGTGGATGATTACGATCATGATCATGATCATGGTTATGAAGGTCTTGATCATAATTATGGTTTTGATGGATCTTATGATGATTATGAGATTGAAGAAGATGTTGATGTTGGTGATGTAGTTGAAGATGATAATGATGATGATGATGATGATGATGATGATGATGATGATGATGGGATGAGTTTCTGTGAGGTGGGATTTGTTTGGGAAGCTGTGGATGGAGAGGGAGATGAAAGTTGGTGCTTGGTGGAAGAAATTTGATTTAGCATTGACGAAGTATGTAAACTGTAATATTTTAATCCAACTTGGTTATTGTTAATATGTTTAATTTGATTGATTGCCAAATTATTTGGGCAAATGCTAATAAAATTAATGATTTGTGCATTGTAAGCATTCTTGCATTTCATTGTGGGTAGGGTGATGCAACTTTTTTTTATTCTATATGGATTTGTTCTTATCATACACTATATTTATTGTTAAAGCATAATAATTCATTTTCTCAAGAAACCTATTGCAGCTGAATTATCCTGAGTGTCCTTAAAACACAACCTATCGTCTGGAGGGTCTTGTCGGCTAGAGGAACCCATCAACGCCATGAGCTGGTCCATCTTCGCATTCATGAATGCGACCTGCTCCTGGAGGGTCCTCCTAGCTGCCGACTCCTCCTCCAATCGGCGCATGATCTCGGCATTGCTCTGGGAAGGCCCAAGTGAAGAAGTAGAAGAGCGGCTGGCGGCGTTGATGTAGCTGCTCCCTTCCTCGCCAAAACCGTACAACCGCTGCTTCTTGTCCCGAACCCCTTCCAACCGCAGATAAATCGCGTTTTTATCCGCGTTGGGGCCTTCTTCAGCAGCAATCCGCTCCACCTCCGCCTATTACAATATAAAAATAGAAATTAGTCAAACTCAGAATTCTAGAATAATATTCTGTATATTGTAATTGGGTGCTTACGTGAAGTCTCGTTGCCTTCATGTTGGAGAAGCCTCCACCTTTGTAATGGAGACTCTGGAAGGTGTCAAAGGCGGTGGACTCTAAGGAGCATCCCCTCTGAGAAGCCTATTCATCACATGCATAAACAAAATTATGTCAAAACAAAGACATAAGAAGCTAAAAACTTATAAAATGAGACTTACCGTAGACTGGGAGTACTGTAGGGCTTACCGGGACCTTCCTTTGTGCTTGCTCATCCCGGCGCCCGGCTCTGGCTCTGACCTGCGGCACTGGGAAGCAGTCTCCGACTTTTGGAGTACCTCTGGCCGCATCCAGTACTCATTGAGGACCGTCCACCTCTCTGTGTTGATGTAGTCCGGTTTTTGAGGGCAACCCTTCTTCATTTCGAAGTGCCAATCACTGAACCTCTTGGACGCCCTCTTCTGCCACATGTGGTGGACTGCCTGGTCCCAGTCAGCAGGCCAGCGGAAGTGCTTCTGCAATTTACATATTTATACATGTTAGATATATATAAGTAAATGCTAAATTATAAGATTGTAAACTTGAAAGAAAAACTAACCTTAAATTCCTCAAAATACTGCTCCTTAATTTCAGGAGGAGTCAACTTCCAAGTGAACCCAGTCAGGTTATTAATCTTCTTAAAACACTCAACGATTGTCGAGGCCAATCTAGATGGCTCAAACAATTGCCTATTATTGAAAAATGGTTAATCTAAGTTATACTTGATATATTTAAAAGTAATAAAACCAATTATTACATACCCCTCAGGTGAAATCTCGAAACAACGGCGTCTATCCACCGAGTAAGAGTCGGTAGAACCCTGATGGGGCCCAGCCGACTCAGGGGGACTGCCCCCATAGCCAGACGACGATGGGGGTGCTCCACGCCCAGCAGGAGCTGATATAGTCCTGCCGCCACGACCTCTAGGAGGCGCCATGTACCTGAAAACAACGAATAATCATTAATTGGCCAAAAAAATAAGACAAAATTCTTTTAAAACCTGTAAGTTGTACTAGTCATCACTAAAGTCCTCATCTTCTGATGTCAGAACATGTTCTTCTTCATCATCATCTCCTTCGTCAGAATCTTCCTCATCGAGTTCTATTATTTGACGTGGATGAGATAATGTTATATCAGCTTCTACTGTCGCATGGATACGTACTGGTGGGTTTAGTATGTCATCCTCTTGAAATGTTTCATCAAATGAAGATTTAGTTGGCAAATCTATCTTAAATCTCGGTTTAACTTTACATACTTCCAACCACGCCTTCCTAGATGTGTTCACACTAGGATATGAGCAGTAATACACTTGATGCGCTTGTGATGTCATGACAAATGGTTCATAGTTCTGCAGCGGTTTCGTTTGATTAATAGAAACCAACTTGTATTGTGGATGTACATAAGTCCCTCTAGGGTCGGGTCAAACCATAAGCACTTGAACAACATGGTTCGTTTTATTGGTAAACCCGGGTACTCAACTTCACATATCTCCACCAACTGTCCATAATAATCAAGTGCATCGGAACCATAATTCTGCCCTTGTATACACACTTCGCTATTCATAGTGGAATTTCCTACCCCATGTGATAAAGTATGAAACTTATATCCGTTCACAACATAACCAGGGTACGTATAAACCGCGACTAATGGACCTTTTGCTAAATCCCGTATATACGGATTCATCTCATTGCAATAAGGGGATGAAACCTAAGAACATAAGAAGCTAATTAGGAAAAGAAAACATTGTTCGAAATTATTTAGATTGGATACTGAATCATACATATGATTTGAACCAAGCTCCGAATTCCTGCTCAACCGATGTTTGGTAATCTTCATCTGATATATTTGGACATGCACGCCGAATTTCTTCCTCAAATAGGCTTCATTAAAGTTGGTTTAAGTCGTTACATATATTACACAAGTTAGAAAATAAGACAAGCGAATTATAGAGAACACTCACTTGTGATATTTTGTAACCTCGTCGCAGTTCAACAATATGTATAAGTGGGCGGCATTATGCTCCTTCTGATCAAGATATCTCATTGACTTCGCGCCAATTGGACGACCTTTTGGACGAAATATAGAGGGGACATCTATGCTGTCGAACGTCTGGCCTTCTTGTTCCACCTCGCAATTGCGAGGCATCCTCCTCAGCCTAGCATGGATATGATCTTCAAAATAGTACGAGCAGAAATTTGATGCTTCTTCAGCTAAATAAAAATTGCATATGGATCCTTCCACACGAGCCTTATTGCCAACATATTTTTTCAATTTCCCTAAATATCTGATCAAAGGTGGTTCAATGCATAATAATTAATACCGGGATATTGAATAGGGAAACGATAATATGAATGATATTATACCTCTCAAATGGATACATCTATCGACATTGAACAGGACCGGCTAAACGAGCTTCATTAGCTAAATGCACCGGGAGATGTTCCATGGAATCGAAGAAACTTGGTGGAAATATGCGCTCCAGGTTGCAAAGAGTAATTGGAATACTCTTGTTTAGTCTCCCCATATCTTCAATTCTTATAGCACGAGAAGTTAAGTCTCTGAAGTATAAGCTCAACTCTGTAATTGCCGTCCAAACAGGTTGTGGGAGAAGTTCACGAAATGCAACCGGTAGAAGCCGTTGCATGAAGACGTGACAATCATGACTTTTAATCCCAAACATTCTCAACTTACTCATATCTACACATCTGCTCATGTTGGACACATAACCATCCGGTAGTTTGAGCTGTTTCACCCACATTAATAATGTCTGCTTCTCTGCACGACCCAGCATGTAACATGCTTTCGGATAATGTTTGTCACTCTCGTTAAGCTTCTTCAGTTCAGGCCTAGCACAATATGTATTCAACTCTGCTCGAGACTTCGGCGTGTCTTTGGTCTTTCCTGTCACATTTAGGACAGTGTTGAACACATTATCAAACACATTCTTCTCAATGTGCATGACATCGAGATTGTGTCGAAGCAACAAGAATTTCCAATAAGGAAGATCCTAGAATATGCTTCTTTTCTTCCATCCCGTAACATTTTCTTTAGAGGCATATTTGTTATAACCATCGTAGTCTTCGGTGACTTTCACAAAACCATAAGCCTCAATTTGACTAAAGTATATCTTCTCATGTTCTCATGTCAGGGGGTGAACGTGCTACAACTTTATTTTTCAGGAAAGCATTCTTATTTCGTCTGAAAGGACGACTTAGTGGTAGAAACTTTCTATGATTGTCAAACCACGACATCTTACCACTCTTCTCAAGATAAAATGCATCTGATTGTTCCATGCACTGTGGGCATGCGAATTTCCCAGTTGTACTCCATCCAGACAACATTGAGTAGGCCGGAAAGTCACTAATGGTCCATAGCAAAGCAGCTCGCATATTGAAGTATGGGAGCTTGTTGACAGACCTAGACATCAGCACGTGATTGGTACTAAATGGGTCTTCAAAAACAAGCGAGATGAAAACAACGTCATTGTCAGAAATAAAGCAAGACTAGTTGCAAAGGGATACAGTCAGGCAGAAGGAATTGACTTTGATGAAACGTTCGCTCCAGTCGCTAGATTGGAAGCCATTCGTCTATTCCTAGCTTATGCAACACATCAAGGCTTCAAATTCTATCAGATGGATGTAAAGTCGGCTTTTACGAACGGCGTGCATCGAAGGAAGAAGTCTACGTGGAACAACCGCCCGGCTTTCGGCGGGGACATCGAGTGTACGAGACTTAGGAAAGCTCGTATGGGTTAAAACAAGCACCCGGGGCTTGGTATGATACCCTATCGGACTTTCTACTTCGTAAAGGTTTTCGAAGGGGACGGTAGATCGCACCCTATTCAACATAAAGTCGAGGAGATGACATCCTACCGGTGCAAATCTACGTGGACGACATCATTTTCGTTCGTAGAAATGAGACCATATGCCGCAGTTCGAGAAGATGATGAAAGAGAAATTCGAGATGTCCATGATGGGAGAGATGAATTATTTCCTTGGATTTCAAGTGAAGCAATCACCGAAGGAATCTTCATCAATCAAGCCAAATACACTCGAGACCTTCTCAAAAGATTCGGTTGCGACTCCAAAGCAAGCCGATCAAAAATCCCCATGAACACGAACTTTAAAATCGATCTAGACAAAGAGGGAGCTTACGTTAACTCTACTGACTATAGAGCTATTATAGGCTCTTTACTTTATTTAACAGCTAGCCGTCCTGACTTAACTTATGTTGTAGGTGTATGCGCAAGATTCCAAGCAGATCCCAAGCGAAGTCATTTAGACTCGGCGAAGAAGATTCTCGCGCTATTTAAGAGGAACACCCGATCTTTGGGTTATGGTATCCTGCCGATGATAACTTAATACCGACAAGTTATTCGATGCCGATTATGCGAGATGCGGGATAGATCGAAAGTCAACTTCCGGAACTTGTCGGTTCCTAAGCAAGCAAGCCGATTTCTTGGTTTTCAAAGAAGCAGCATTCGGCAGCAACGTCCACTACCGAAGCCGAGTACATGGCCGCAGGAAGTTGCTTTGTGCCCAAATCCTTTGGCTTCGACAACAACTTATAGATTATGGTATAACTCAGGATGAAGTGCCCATCTACTGCGACTCCACAAGTGCAATTGCCATAACTCAGAACCCAGTTCTACATACCAGATGCAAGCACGTGGATATCCGACACCACTTCATCGGAGACCATGTCGAGAAGAAGGATATCGGGATGGAGAAGATCCATACCGACAAGCAAAGGCGAGATATCCGACCAAACCACTAGGCGAGAACAAAGTTCGGAGAACTATCAGGTGAGCTAGGTCTCTTGGATCCTTCTGAGATGCGTCAGTAGATGCCGACTACTGAGAACATCATTGCCCAACAATTGGTAACAATTGGTATCAACATAAGGAATCAGTACGACAGGTCAGATAACTAAGTACAGTGACTCAGTTGGGAAAGTCACACTGTACACAGCAAGGGGGAACATAGTCATCAGCATGACAACCATTCTCCTTATACATAACGGTAACCAGCTGATAAGTTCAGCTGAAGAGGTCGCATTTATTGCATCAGTCGCTCACACTCAGTAGTTAATGTGCATTCATTTCCCGCCATTAATAGTTTAAGGAAAGGTTAGTAGGAAACCTTAACCTGAGTAATTAATGCTGTCTGTCGCGCATTTAATGCATGTCTTCTCACTTACCTTTATTACGTAGATCTATGTTTTAGGCGGCGTTGGTAATCATTCCTTTACAACATTAAATCTTAGCCGTCCATAGTTATGAAAGATTAAAACTCAGCCGTTAGATTAAAACGTGCAATCAAGCCAATATATACAAAATCTTTCATCTTCTATCATTCCTTACTTTTCGCCATTTTCATACCTTACGAGTTTTACTCGCAATCAGTTTCTACTTCTTATAACTGCCTTGCCTGTGCATCTTTCAAGCTCTAATACTCGGTAATGTATTAAAATCTGCTGATAACTACTAACTTACTCTATTTTCAAGTGCTAACAAGTTGTTTTGCAGATTTCTATGGCGATCGTACAGACTCCTAAACCTATAGTGGAGATCATGACCATCCGGATTCAGTTCGAACCCACAATGGCTTTCCGCCAGGTGGATATCCCATATCTGGAACCGATGTTCGATGCTCTGGAGAGGTCTGGGTTGGAGACCCTCGTGACCAACCATCCCCGTGCCAGTCTGCCGAGGCAAGTGGCGGAGGCATATTTCAATTGGAATTCAGTGGCTGCCGAAGGAGAAGAAGCCTCGTTTTCTTACATGGAGGAGACTAATCCGAACAAGTGGAAGGCGTCTCAGAAGACCTTCAACATCCGAGAGGCTCGCGGTCCTCGCGTTTCAGCCTTCCTAATTCTCGGAATCTCCCCTATCGGATATAAGGAGAGGGAGATCAACGCTTATGTGCAAAAGTTACGTGGACGCAGTGATCGACGTTCAAGACGGCTCTCCCAAGGAATCTCTTGCTACCTCGATGCGAGAGGTTTAGCGTATGTGGTCTCGTACATACCGACAAGCTCGATGGATCGTACGATCAACTGTCCAAGCCAAGGATTCGCTGATGATGGCTATAGATGATGGAGTAGAAGTGAACCGGGCCGACTATTATACAACTCGGATGAAAGCCCAAGCCCGGAAGTTCACTACGCTACCCACCGGCGAGAGGAGGTTGGCCGGTGTGGGTAAGCTTCTATTCGGGACCAAGATGTCGATCCCTAATAGAGAGTGTTGTACAGAGGAACTCAGCGTTTGAAGACTCAAAGTTGTACAACACTAAGCTGATAAAGTTTCAGACTAAAGAAGCGACGGAGAAGTCTATCGGTAAGGGGCCGCCTGAGCCGAAGAGAGCAGCATCCGCTCTGCCCCCTCATACCGAAGTGCCTAAGAAGAGGCGGCTGACTAAGACCAGACCAGCTGAGGTCTCAGCTGCTCAGCCCCTCTCTATTATTGAACCCACTCCTCCTCCTACTCAAGAAGAGCAGTTTTTAGATTCTGATACTGGCATTGAGGGTGCGACCCTCAAAGATAAAGTCCAAGTGATTAGCTCAGAGGAGACACAGTCGGACGTTAGGGAATCGACTGAGGAGAATGCGACTGAGTGGACAACTATTCACACCACTCGTCTCCGTGCCGCAGCTAAAGTACACGATCATATTCCTGAGATCGCTGGGCACTCAGACTTAGTCGACATAGCCATCAGGGCTAGGTTTCAAATGCTTCTAAGATTTCTGAGTTGGGATATTCTAGAAGACATAATCAAAACCCACTCAGTTCTCTACCTGCACGATGAGGAGCAGAAGCTATAAGAAGTAACAGGGTACGGAGAACCAGCTGACTTAGCTACTCTTGAAGATCTCAGAGCCGCAATGCTTTACCTTCTAAGCTTGCGAGAGTCAGTCCCTAGTAACACCCCTCCACCCCCATCTCCTCCTGCTGATGATAAGAAAGATGATGATGATAACAATCAGAGGAAGGATCAGACACCCAAGGATACAGAGTTGGGAGGCTCTGCTGAGGGTTCAACTCCCCGTGAGAAGAGCAATTCACCATATCCTGATACATCAGGTGATGCTCAAGGTGCTCCGAAGTACAGTAGGGAGCAGCTCCTCACATTTTCTGAGCAGAGGCTCGGAACCAGCTCGTACCAGATACAACCTATCGGTTCCATGTCCTCAAAGTCCGTAAATAAAGCCATTCGACGCCAAGGAGAGAAAAACAGACTTTTGGCTAAGGACGTCCATCTGAAGTGGACAAAGTATACCAAGGCTCAGACACAGAGCTTAGACGGAATAGGCTGCCGACATCTCAAAGACTCCGGTACCTACTCCTCAACCCAACTTTCGGGGAGATTATTGAGGCGGCCTTGGCGGCTCGTAAAGTCGATCTAGAAGCTCGAGTCGTAGTTGCTCCGGAATCGGCAGAAGATATTTTCGGAGCGGACTGACTCGAAGCTCTCACAACCGTTAAGCTCGAAATGGATGAAAGAAATAAGATTGCAACCTCTAGCCTTCGTAAAGCTATTACTCAACAGGGCGAGAGGCTCGAAAACTATTCGAAGGAAATGACCGAATCGCATGATCGGGCTCTGCTGAAACTCCGTCTGGAGTCACCGCACTCAAAACATCTAGAGCCGATCAAGAAAAAGACTGGGAATTATCTTTGCGATCTCGTAAAAGACTTCGAATCCACAAGCAAATCGGATTAAGGATTCAGTCCACAAGCTGGAAAAAGAAGTCACAAACTTATCCGTACCAACCTCGATAAGGCTGCTGATGCCAAAAAGGGGGAAGGTATAATAAAAGATGAATCTGAAACGGATACAGCTGATGTACAGATAATTAGGGAAAGGGTTCAGGAGAAGAGACCCTCCACAGCTGAAGAACCCGCACAGACTCAAGGGGAAAGGGCTCAGGAGGAAGGACCCTCTACTACTCAGGATAAGAACTCTTCGGAGGTCCTTCTCCTAGAATTTCCACTACAGCCGACCCCCATCTCCTCTTCTGCTGCTCACGTTGAAGAAGTAGCCAGATTTATTGAGCAGGAGACAGAAGAAGAAGAGCCTGAGCCTGAACAATTGCCACCGCACTGGCTGGGGAAGGATATTGCAACTACATCTGCTCCTCCTTCCTCCCCGCTCCATAAGTTCAAATCTAAAGCGGAGCAAGAGGCTTATGACCTCAATATTGCCCAACAGCTGCAAGATAAGCTGGACCGAGAGCGTCAGCTTGAAGAAGCAAAGCAGGCAAAGAAAGAAGCCCAAGGACAAAGCTGTTAGGGGCAAAGGCAAGAAAAAGGTCGAATCAGTCGAAGAGCAGAAGAAGAAAGCTCAAGCAGATTTTGCTAAGGCTCTTCCTACTGAGATCCCAGCTACTACTCAGAGCATTCCCACTCCTATTCTAACACCTGAGCAGATAGCGGAAGATCAAGCGACCTGGGAGGTGACGCTGCAAGGCCTAAATATCAGACGAGGAGACTGTAGGGCAGCGGCTCTCCGAGAAAAGAAAAGAATGGTTGATATGGCTAAGATGATAAGCCTATCCAAGAAGCCAGCAGCTGATCCCAGAAGACAAATCCCAAGAGGATCAAGGAAGAGAACACCTCTCGCTAAGAAGGACTCAGTTGTTCATGTTGATCGATGGGTTCCGACTGAGGTTAATGATCAATGGGAAGAACTTAAAGAGCAATTTATCAAAGGCTACTATGTTTGGGGATTCTATCCTCGAGAGCAACCTATCGATCAAGCCTTTGATGAGTTCATGTTTCTGTACAATTCAGAGCTGAGGGAACAGCTCAAGGAGATCATGAAGAGACAGAATATTCCGTTTAGAGCTCCAGCTTTCAGGCGCATCCCACCTCCTAGAACTGCGCGCGGAGTTCTATGTACAAAGGACATAGAAGATGAGGTTAGTCTTTGCAAAGCATTCCGCTTCAACCCGAGTGTCCACCTTGTCGAAGACGACGAGGATATCCGGACTACGAGGAAGAGAATCTATTTATACTATCGTCTGGAACCTCCCATGGACAGATCTGCAGGATTCAGGGAACGCACTCAAGCCTTCAGGCGTCTGTAGTCTTTCTCTTTTCTATCTTTTGTAATAGTGATAGGAACCTGTACTTCATTGATTATATATATCAGTTCATATTGCTTGTCAGACAATTACTCATTGTCTTTCAGCTCTTTGCATTGTGTTTTCACGACTGATCACTAAGTGATCTGACACACACTCACAGTCAGTTTCTCTGATTTTGCCTATCTCCCACCTACTGGAGTATTGTAATTCCTTTATTTTTTTTCTCTTTCCCTCAGAATGTTGTAAGGGGGAAATTGTTGTCAGTAGGATAGCATCTTTTATAAACTTAAGAAGTTTAAGAGGTAGAGGTAGAGGTTTTGGCATCATCAATTAGGGGGAAATTGTTGGATATGAGTCAGTAGATGATACTCAGCTGTAGTTCGGTTAAAAGAAAATTGGGGGAAATCATAGTAGTACTATGGAATTGAAGATCCCAAAACCTAGCTGATATCAGTAGATTAGTGTGTCGTTAGGATTAGCTAATGTATAGGTTAGACTTGTTGTAATCGTTTTTATATTCTTGTCTAAGTCCTGTACGGGGTAGTTGTTGAACTGATCTTTTGTCGAAGATACTTTTCAGAACCCCACGTCATCAGTGTAATCGCTTGCGTTCTTCAGCATCAGCTGAGTAAACCTCAGTAGAAGCCAACCCAAGTAGGCCGATAAGCCATCGGCGAGAAGAACTCATGCAAGCCCGAGTACCTTCGCGAGTCGCCGCTGACCTACTCGGTAGATGCCTTCGTCACCGACTCAATCAAGAAGACGAGAGACTTTTCGCCTCGTATCCTACGGAAAGCGACCCAGCTATTCAAGTCTTTTCGAGAAGTTCACCAGAAGACATACGAGGTGGTTGAACGGTCAACTCTGACATTCTCACCAACTACAAACATCGACCAATGAGAAGCCGACAACGCTTACCTACTCTACACAAGAAAGTTTGCTCTCATGAACAGTGCATTAACCGCCTCGCCGCAACAAGTTCGAATTATGGCCGTTTTCCTTGGAAGCTTGTGACACGTGGCATCGTCGTCTCCAACGGACATATGCCATAACTCACAACTATAAATAGAGAAGTTTTTGAAGCTCCGAGTGATGGAATTTCAAAGGGACAAGCTCAAGTTCACAAACACTCTAGAACACTCAAAGATCATCGAGAGGAAAACTTGCTTACTTAGAAGATTTCTCAGTTTTTCTCTCTAGAGTTCTTAGATCCCTTTCTTCTCTAGACTAAGCTCATTGTCATATTTATAGCTTAGATTCGAAGGAGTTCACATTTAGTGAATTGTTCTTATTGTAAGAACTCCTTCTCAGTTGGAGAATATTCCCTTCCCTTTCAGACTTAGGTTTGGATTGTAAAGTCGCTAAGGACTATAACTTAGAGGGAACTGTCCAGTGCACAGTATCCCTGCTGAGGCTTGCTCAGAATAATCAACAAGTTCTCCTGCTTTGTTCAGGACCGTGGACGTAGGATCTTGCGTATCCGAATCACGTTAAATCGCTTGTGTTCTTTTACTGTTTTATTGCATAGCATTCAACTGACTTGAAAATCATAAGCTTGTATAAAACGTATTTTATAAAGCGCTACGCGAAGATTTAATTTGCTAAAACGTGTTTTCAAAAGAGACGAATTCGGGCCCCACACTTTCCGCACAATGATCTCCGACCGATTCTCAAAGTACCGACAACGATCGGTAGGAGAGAGCTTCGATGGCCGACTCACTGTCCCGCAATCGAAGGCTTATTTGGCACTGTTCATCGGTTGCAATCAACGGCTTCGGTGACCTTCATTGAGAAAAAGAAACCGAGCTCAGAGTTTATTCACCCCTCCCCCCCCCCTCTACACCCGACTTATCGTCTCCGGACCAATATATATATATATATATATATATATATATATATATATATATATATTCTTTTCTATTACACAGAAGTGGTTAGTTCTTGTAGCCAAACTGAAAGGTATCAATTATTCTTAGCACAGTGCAAACTAAGAAGCTTTCTTTTTGAAGGAGGGTTGAAAGGTTGAAATGGTCCAATTAGTTGGCTGAACTAAGAGGAAGCAAATCTGAAACACAAAATAGGTTGAAGTTAAACTGAGAGTGCAGAAGGTGCTAGACAATCTTAATAGTATATGTGGGCTTTACTATTGATTGTGACTTTTGTTGGCGTTTACAGCAGCAGGCATCAGAGAAAAAAAAAGCCCGTCTCTAATTTCCTGGTAATGAAGGGAAAGAAAAGAAGAAAGAAAAAGACCTAGATGTTAAAATGTGGATTTCACAGGCCATGATATTGCAAATGATATGCAATTCAATGTGGCCCTGTTCTGGAACTAGAGAAAATGTTAAGTCTTATCCTTCTTTTTCCTGCTTGTTTTTGTTCAAGCCATTTCATCATAATATGGAACATACTACCAATTACTAGAGTTTTTACTTTTTAGAACTCATAACAATAAGAACTCACGAGGACTGCTAATTCACATGTTCATATGCACAAACACAATTACCCAAAGATTATGCATTAACAAGTAACAAATACCAATTTATGCATTAACAAGTAACAAATACCAAAACACAAAACAATATGGGAAACTCTTACAAAAGTTTTTGTATTCGGTCATTACACAGATCTTAATTCATATAACATTCCTAAGAAACTCTTAATTACAAGTTGTGTTTGTTGAAAAAGAAGAGATAATCAAACCAACAAATACAACAAGTCACTTAACCCCAATCATGATTAGACCCAGCAAGATTTAACACAATGAAATCATACAGCAAGTCACTTACCAATGTATAACAAGGTAAGGAAGTTGAAGGAGGGCGGCGACGGGGCGACGGCGGTGGTGCGGGAACGGGCGAGGGCGAAGGCACGGGAAAGAGGACGCGGGAGGAAGGCTGTTGTATTCTGGTTCAGCGGGCTTCTGCCCGTGTATTAATTTAGGGCTCACCGACGGATTTACCGACGGAAAAATCCGGCGGTAAATTTTTCACTTACTACCGACGGAAATATCCATCGGTAAATTTTTGTTCGAAATTTAAATAAAGTATCAATTAAAGTTTAATTTTACCGACGGAATTTTTCGTCGGTAAATTTAAGTTTAATATTTAAAATAAAATATAAATTATAATTTAATTATGCCGACGGAATTTTCCATCGGCAATAAAATAATAAAAAAAAATTGGAAATTCAAGATTTAACGACGGATTTTTCCGTCGGTAAGAGGCCGACGGATTTTTTCCATCGGTAATCCGTCGGTAAGTTGAGAGTTTTACATTCCGTCGGTAAGCCGACCCGTGTTTTTATTCTGTCGGTAATTCCGTCGATAAAATGCATAAATTTTGTAGTGAAAAACTCGTTGGTGAAATTTCAAACTTATAACATTTTAGACATGAACTCAACTCAGTTCACCAATGACAAGCAAGAAAATAACTAATAGAATCTCAAAGTGAGTCAATTACCTCATTGGATTCAGAAACGGAACCACTCATCGAAAATATTTTTCTATTCCACAATTTGAACCTCTATAGATTAATATTCTTATATATCACAATAATAATAATGTTACAAGTTTTACATGTCACTTACATAAGAGTTGTTGCACTAATATATAAGTACAAGTTTAAACACATTTCTTCACTAAAATATGCCCTATAATTTTTGCTATTTTTTCAGTTTGCTACGTGTAAGAAAAACGTAGCTTGGGTGTCACTTTCTTCCTTCACTATATTACAAGATGGAAATCATGGATCAAATATTAATGAATTGGGCTTGTCAGTAACTGCAGGATCTCTCATATAGCCCACTAAGCTATATGAGATTGAGGCTATATAGCTGTAGGATCTCTCATATAGCCCACTAAGCTATATTAATGAATTGGGCTTGTCAGTAACTGTAGGAGATTGAGGCCACATGATCAGTTGATGCCACGTGGAACTAATAACCCATGACCAAAAATTATATTATCATTAAGAATAATTTCTCTAACCACATACACTGATACAAGTAGGCTATAACACATACAAGTAGTTGTTATGGAAGTTCTGTTTATCTTTTAAATCGAGCTCGAGTTATTCAAGAATCCATCAAAAATCTCTTTTTAAGGTCATTTTCTTGTTGACTACACTAATTGTTAGGATTTTTGGATCTCAAAATGTGACGAACGAGTTCTTAGAACTCAATGGAGACAATAACAGAGAATAACATAAAAGAGAAAATAATATCCATTAAGAATTTAACGTGGTTCAGTCAATTGACCTGCATCCATGGGCGGTGGAGAAAATAATCTACTACTAAAGAAGATAATACAAAATGAACTTTCGGAATATGTTCATAGGTCCAAAAGCACACCCACAAAAATATGATCAATTAGCCCAATGAACTAATCCAATAATATGTGAGTTATGATGCGTAGAAGCACACTTAAAATAATTAGAAAACCTATATATTAAATTAATGATCATCATCATTAATTCTTCGATGTGTGATAACACTCAAATAGAATTTGAGCCACCAACATACCAATAACAATAGGAACTAGGATGGTATTAAACTATAAATGAAAATATTCAATTTAAATAATTAAGAGTTTATATTACAATTTCAAGACGTCATGTATGTGTATGAAGTAAAAGTATAACTACTTGCAGCACAATAATTGAGTCTGGTAGGCATAATCTGAATATAATTACAAAAAGTCGGAAAAGAAAAAGAATTGGTTGTGAGAATGAGAAGAGGTCATTGGAATTTCTGAATATTCCAAAGTTGAATTATCCAAGTAGCTGTCATACAAATATAAGATACGTAACACTCGTCTTTTGTCGACTGAAGATGAGATTAATATTTTTGGTTGTTATGTAACGAAAAGTCCAGCCTATTATATTATATTCGAAGTTGTTTCGATCAAAATGGAATTAGACACGCCACAAACTCTTAAGGTTTTTTATAAAAGGGTTATTTGTTATCCAATCGACTGAGCTGATTTCTATCACCTAAAATTTACAAATTCGAATTGCATTAATATTCTTATATTCGAGTTTATTATAAACAATATAAACAAGGACCAATAAGGAGTTGGGGTAGAATGTAATCTTAAGGTCTTAAAAAATTGTTTTAGTGATTTTAAATATTAATTTTAAATGCAGTCTAAAGTCTATAAATAAGTTAGATTTGCTCCTAAATACACAGTAGGGTTAACAATTACCCCAGTTAGGATAACAAAAATTCAAATATATCAACTTCTTCCTAATTGAATAGAAAGATTTCTGACCTACCTAACTATTCAATAATAATTTTCTCAAACTAATTTTTTTAGACATGGGAAGGATAGTAAAAATGTAAAAAGAAAGAAAATATTAATAATTTTAACTATTCAATGATTATCATTAAAATAAGAAATTAAGAATGACATCGAAAACGCATAGTTTGATTGTCATTTTTCATTTTTGCGTAAATAGTGAATTTTGAGTTTAATTCCAGTAGGATAGAATTAAAAATAATAACGATGATTTTTTTGGGTTATTTTAAATGATTATTTTTTGGAAATGGCGTATTAAAAATTGTGTGGCATAAAGCATGGCGCAGGCGGAATTTAAGCAAGTCAAAATTGATCGCCAGCCAAATTTCGCCACCTTTGTCATGGTGGTGCCGCCCTATGTGGGCCCGCTGTGAATCGTTCAAACTTTGAATTGATATTTTCCATATTTTAAGTTATGAACTGATAGCTAGCGTTTCAAACTCTAAAAATGAATAAAATACAAATATGAGTATTCATTAATTGTGTTATTTTGCAGTGCGGTTTGTATCCTTTCATGTTTCACAATTATAGAAATGGCAGCCGACACTTTTTATAAGGAAAATTAGACAGTTTAGTCACAAACTATCATCGTTTGATCAATTTGGTTCCATATTTAATTTTTTTAGTTATTTGGTCTCCAAACTATATAATTTTAGATAAATTAGTCATTTTATTAAAATTTTGATTAAACCACCGTTACTCAATAATTTTAAAAATAAAAAAGAAAAAAGAGCAATTTCAGTATAATTTAATCGAGGACCAAAATATTCAACTTATCAAAGATTTGATTTGTTTTTTACCTTAGGGCAAAATCGAAACATATTCACCGTAGGTTTTCACTTTTCACCACAGGTCCGCAACACCTCTTCTCCTCCTGCTCGCGCCGGCGCTCGCTGCTCGCCCCCGGTCGTCGGTGAAGAAAAGTAAATCTAGGATTTGTAAATTTGGTGTTTGATGAAGATAAGAATAAGTTGTATAGCAGCGTGTAAGAGAAACAAGTGTGAAACTATGAAGGAGAATTTCATTGATGTATTGTGTATATTACATAAGATCTTATCATCTATATATACAAATAGAATGGATAAGAGAGAGTTAATTCATCATACAAAAATATCTCGACAACCTCAACAATCTTATCCGATCGGCGGGCATAATGCATGAGATTTGTTGCATAATGCATGAGATTTGTTAGTTACTGCATGAGATTTGCTAGAACCTTCCTTTGTTACTTGGTGATCAAGATGAGATTTGTTAATTGATGCATGAGATTTGCTAGAACCTTCCTTTGTTACTTGGTGATCAAGATTAGATCTTGAATCACAAGAGGCCCCCGCAAGCTGAGAGTACAAATTTTGGACTCGAAGCTTGGACAATAAAAACTGAAATTGAGAACGACCAAGAGCCTTAGTAAATATGTCAGCAGGTTGATGAGACGAGGGAACATATAGTCAATGAACTTGGCCAGAAAGAAGACAATCACGTATGAAATGACAATCGATTTCTATATGTTTTGTTCATTCATGATGAACTGGATTCGCTGCCAAAGCAAGAGCAGACTTACTATCCGAAAAAAGTGTGCCATGAGGAAGAGGAAATCGAAGATCTCTAAATAGTTGTTTCAGCCATAAAACTTCAGTTATTGCAGTAGCTAGGGCTCTATATTCAGCTTCGGCAGAACTCCTAGAGACAGTTATTTGCTTCTTGGATTTCCAAGAAATTAGAGAATCACCAAAATAGATGCAAAACCTAGTAATGGATCTTCGAGTATCAACACAGGCAGCCCAATCAGAATCACAAAAACCCTTCAGCTTGAAGTCGGAAGAGGAGGAATAAAAGAGACCTTGTCCAATTGAGCCCTTAAGGTAACGGAGAAGACGATGTGCATCATTCATGTGAGATAGACCAGGCTTGTGCATGTATTGAGCTAAAGTATGGACTGCATAACTGATCTCGGGTCGAGTAACATTAAGATACATCAACTTGCCAATTAAGCGTCGGTAAGGAGAAGGATCAGAGAGTATATGCTCATCATGTTGGCTGAGCTTAAGTTTGCTATCCATTGGAAAGTTAACCGGTTTGCAATCGGAGTAGCCTTCATCTTCCAATAAATCCAAAATATATTTCCGTTGGTAAAGAGATATACCAACAGAGGATCGAGCGACTTCAATGCCTAAAAAGAATTTCAAAGGCCCTAAGTCTTTGATTTTAAAGGTTGTATGAAGAAAATTCTTAAGTTTCTGAACTTGATTGGAATCATCACTTGCTACCAACACATCATCTACATAGATTAAGAGAAGTAGAGTGAATGTAGAGGAGTGAATGGTAAAGAGAGAACTGTCAGCCTTGGACTGAGTAAAACCATAAGCAATAAGAGCTTCAGAAAGCTTGAAATACTACTGTCGGCTAGCCTGTTTTAGTCCATATAAACTCTTTAGCAAGCGACAAACCTTGTTCGGATAGGTTTTATCAAAACCAGGAGGCAAAGTCATATAGACTTCCTCATGTAAATCCCCATGCAAAAAGGCGTTATTCACGTCCAATTGCTCCAAAATCCAGTTCTTAGTGGCTGATAATGCAATAAGACTACGGACAGTAGTTAACTTAGCCACTGGAGAGAAGGTGTCTGTATAATCAATGCCCTTTTGTTGTGTATAACCCTTCGCAACAAGGCGTGCCTTGTATCTTTCGATGGTACCATTGGCATGATATTTAACCTTGAATACCCACTTACACCCAATTGGTGTCTTACCTTCAGGAAGATCAGGAAGAAGCCAGGTCTTATTTTCTTCTAAGGCATCTATCTCAGATTTCATGGCAGCTTGCCAATGAGGATGAGGAGCGGCTTGTTTATATGTTCGAGGTTCAAAAGTGTCAGAGACAGCAAGGGCAAAAGCCTTATGAGATGGAGAAAGAGAAGAGTAGGAAACATAGTGAGAAATAGGATACTTGGACTGAATCTTCTTAGGAGAAGGTGCAGGAGGAGAGCCCATGACAGTATGTGCATAGTCTTTGAAGTGAGTAGGAATCTGTTTAGGCCTTGAGCTTCTTCTAGGAAGAGGTGGAGATGGAGAAGACTTAGATTCTGTGATGGACTGAGTTTCAGAAGAGTGAGATAGGGAAGGAGATGTTGAATCCGAGGTAGAAGCAGAAGATTCTGGGATTGAAGGCTGAGATTCTTGGATAGGAATGGGAATAGGAATCTGTGAAGGAGGAGAGGAGGTTGGAAGAGGAAAGATGTCAGTGTTGTGATCAATAGCATGAGAATTTGGATAAGAAAAAGAGTTTTCATGAAAAGCTACATCCCTTGAAACAAAAAAAGATTGAGAATCAAGATCAAACAGTTTATATCCCTTGGAGGTCGATGGATATCCAACAAAGATACATCTTCTAGCCCGTGGAGCAAACTTGTGCTTGTGATTTTGAAGATTAGCAGCAAAGCAGAGACAGCCGAATACCCTAAGATTAGAATATGAGGGATGTGTTTGGTGTAATAGCTCATAGGGACTCTTGTTTTGTAAGACTGCAGTCGGTAACCTATTGAGCAGATAAGCAGCAGTGAGTAAGCTTTCCCCCCAAAAAGATAAAGGCAAATTAGCTTGGAACAAAAGAGCTCTAGCAATGTTCAATAGGCTCTGATGATGCCGCTCTACTACCCCGTTTTGCTGAGGAGTATAGACACAAGACGTTTGGTGTTAGATGCCATGTTTAGAGTAGAAATCTGAAAGGGAGAACTCAGAACCATTATCGGTTCTTATGATTTTAATTTTGGCATAATGTTGAGTGGAAACAAGAGCATGAAAAGAAGATAAGTGAGATGCAGTTTCAGATTTACTCCTCATTAAACAACACCAAGTTACACGAGTATAATCATCAACTATGGTTAAAAAATATTGAAAATCATAGTGTGTTGGCACAGAAAATGGACCCCAAATATCACAATGGATAAGCTCAAAAGGAAAAATTGTTTTAATTGTACTTAAAGGAAATGGAGAGCGATGATGCTTAGCCAATGGACAAATATTGCAATCTTTATTATTAGATATCAAAAGAGAAGGAATACTGTTCTTTAACAAACTGAGCTTAGCATCAGAAACATGGCCTAAACGCTTATGCCATAAGGCATAATTAATAGAGGTCGTTGCTGCCATGGTAGAGGAGTTATGCAGCAAGAAAAGACCCTCATGTAACTTAGTTGTGCCAATCCTCTTGTCCATGCGAAGGTCCTGAATGAGACACATTTCATCAGAGAATATAAGTGTGAGTTTGGACTCCACAATGAGCTTACCAACAGACAATAAATTCACTTTAAAGGAGGGTACATAAAGAACATGGGGAATGCTAAGGTGAGCATTAATGTTGGCTGATCCCATGTGAGTTACCGGAAGTGTAGAGCCATTTGGAAGTGTAACAAACATGTTTGTAACAGGAGTAGGATTTGTCAAGAGAGAAAGATCAGCTACCATATGGTCCGTAGCACCAGTGTCAAGGATCCATGTAAGAGGATGAAAAGTAGAACTGAAACATTGAATATGGGAAGAAAAATGACAGAATTTTGTACAACCTGAACTTTGGCCTTCATGTGAGGAGATAGAAGGAGAAGATGTCATGTTCTGAATAAGTGTAAGTAGGTGGTTGTACTGTTCAGTCGAAATATGAGGACTTGGACTCTCACTAGCCATATGCTGAGCAGACACCACATGAGCTGTTGTGGAGTGATTCTGAGTTAAGGAACCTGTCTTAGACTTGAATTTGAAACCTGGTGGAAAACCATGAAGTTTATAACATTTATCTTTGGTATGACCAGCAACACCACAATAAGAACAAAGAGGCTTATCCTTTCTGGAAGTCTGACCAAAAGTATTTGTCGTAGGATAACCATGAAGCTTGAAACATTTTTCTTTGGTGTGGCCTGGAATATTACAATGAGTGCAGAAAGGCTTAGTACCACCAGATCCATAACAGGCTGCAATTGTATGATCTCCTTGAGATTGATCAGTTGAAACACGTTGGCTAATCATTGCAATGGACTCCATAGAACCATTAGAAATACCAACAGAACGTTGTTTCTCATCTTGAACAACGAGGCTAAATATTTGGTTCAAGCTAGGAAACGGTTTCATCACCAAAATTTGACCTCGAATAGAAGTAAAAACATCATTCAAACTCATAAGAAACTTGATAGAAATGTTCATTTCGTCCTTTTCAGTCATGGATTTAATGCAATTGCATTTGCAAGATTTCATTGCACCACAAGAACAAGTTGGTATAGGGCTATGTTGGTGAAATTCCTTCCATAAGCAATCTAATTTATTAAAGTAAGCAGTGACAGAAAGAGTACCTTGCACAGTGGTGTAAATTTCCTTTTGCAACTCAAAAATTCTTGCATAATTACCTTGAGAATACCTTTCCCGTAGAATATCCCACATCTCTACCGCATTGTTTGCTTATAAAATACATTGTGAGATGTCCTTTGTGCAAGAGTTTAAGATCCAAGACTGGATCATGAGATCACAGCTTTGCCAAGCAGCATAGTCTGCATGATCAGGCGCAGGAATATGCTTATCAGTCTCGACAAGATGCAACTTTTTCTTTGCACCAAGAGCTATACGCATTGAACGACTCCATGAATGAAAATTATCCCCATTGAGTGGCGGATTGACTAGAACTGTGCTAGGAGCATCACTTTGATGAAGATAAAACAAACTATTTGAATTGTCAGCAGCCATTGATAAGTCACGAGGAATAGGAAAAAAAAAAATCAGAGAGACAATCCTACAAGGAATGCTCTGATACCATGAAGAAAAGTAAATCTAGGATTTGTAAATTTGGTGTTTGATGAAGATAAGAATAAGTTGTATAGCAGTGTGTAAGAGAAACAAGTGTGAAACTATGAAGGAGAATTTCATTGATGTATTGTGTATATTACATAAGATATTATCATCTATATATACAAATAGAATGGATAAGAGAGAGTTAATTCATCATACAAAAATATCTCAACAACCTCAACAATCTTATCCGATCGGCGGGCATAATGCATGAGATTTGTTAATTACTGCATGAGATTTGCTAGAACCTTCCTTTGTTACTTGGTGATCAAGATGTGATTTGTTAATTGATGCATGAGATTTGCTAGAACCTTCCTTTGTTACTTGGTGATCAAGATTAGATCTTGAATCACAAGAGTCGGCGCTCATTGCTCGCCGCCTTCTCATCTGCGCCGCTCGCCCCTTGCCTCTCTCCGATTCCAACTTCTCGTCTGTGCCAACTTCTCGTCTTCTAGTAATTTGGTGAGTAAAGATCTCTCTCTTGGTTTGTTTGTCAATGGAAATATGTGGGGTATGAGATTTGGGGAATGTAGAAGCTCATACCTCATACCCAATAGACATGCTTGGTATTAGCTATTCTTCAATTAAGCCTCTGTTCATTTCCTTTGTTGGCTCATTCCCGTGTCCCCATAAAGTTCAGCAATCTGATATTTGTTTATTTATGTTGTGTAAAAATATGGAATTTTAGGTTTTTGGTGGAAGAAAAGGACTATCGAGATTCGAAGGACATTATGGAAATTGCTCAATCACTACCAACCCCTGAATAGTACCATTTTAGCATAATCAATAATGTTATAGTTGGTGAAATCTTGTTTAAATTCACTGTAGAGAGAGAACGCATTTGAGTTTAGGGTATTTAACTATCTTGTCTTTATTGGTTAACTGTCTTGCCTTTTTTAGTACAATAACGGTATGCCGAGAATTGGTTTCTTTTCTCTGTTAGATTGAATTGTATATTGTGTAGATTTTGAACTATAGTGAATGGTATTGATATTGACTTTTCCCTATAGTTGTGATATACTATTGTATATTATAATTGACGGAATTGATCATCTATTTATACAAACTTAGCGTATTTGGTCCTTAAAAATCGAAATGACTAAGATATCCTTTCATTTTTGGAAAATTAAATTTTTAACATGAAAACAAATTTTGGATAAGTGTGGTACTCAATCTTTGATAAGTTGGATGTTTTGGTCATCGATTAAATTATACCGAAATTGCCCCTTTTTTTAAAAAATTGTTGACTAGTAGTGGATTATCTGAATTTTAACGGAATGACTAATTTATCCAAAATTATATAATTTGGGAACCAAATAACTAAAAAAATTAAATAGGGGACCAAATTGGTCAAACGGTGATAGTTTGGGGACTAAACTGTCCCATTTGCCCTTTTATAACTATAGTAAACTTTTCTCAACTAAAGAGGAAAATTTAATATCTATTTATCTAATTTTAAAAATTCTTAAAAACTAATTAAAATATGGACCTAAACAAAAAAACCCTCAAAATTCCCCACAAACGACACCTCTATCATCTAACGAAAAACTGGGGAATCAATGCCATGTTTGAAAAAACTTATAAACAACTTATTTTAACTTAATTTTAATAATAAATTCTTTTATGCCTTTTTGGAAAAACTTATAAAAATAACTTATTCTGAGTTACTTATTAACATATAAGTAATATTATGACAACTTATATGGAACTTTTAATACGGTTATCATATCCTAACAACTATACTTTTTTAATTTATTCTTTTTTTCTAAATAGGTTATTTATTTTAAGTTATAATTTGTTATAAAACTCTATTACTATTAGTCATGAATCTAAGAGGGCCATACACAAATGTTAAAACGTGTTATTGATTTAATGGTTGAATTCAATTAATTAATTCAGATTAATTTAATGAGACGTAAATTAATTTGATTAATTTTATGTATAGTAAATTAATATTTCTATCAATATTGAATAATAAATAAAGTTTATGTAGATTTTTTATTATAGAGTTAATATATTATAAAGATTATATATATATATATATATGAATAAACATTTCCTTGTTGGAAAAGGAAAAATATATCTCCTCTATAAAAGAAGAAGACTAGAGGTGTGATGAGATATTACCTCTTCATTGAATTCCTGACGCTTGACACATTCTGACAAGTGTGGACTTGATAGAGGTGAGACGCGTGGATGCATGTGAGTGATAATTGATTGTTCAATCTCTACATCAACCGAAGTGCGAAAATATACGACCAATTGATTGTTTTACTAAATCATCATATTAACGTGAAGATTGATGTAATTGTTATATCGTTTCTAATTGATAGAAAATTTTAAATTTCGCTGCGAAAAGTTATAAAATATGATCACACATTGGATGATGATTATGAAATATGTCTTTAAAAACTTTGGTCTTAAATTAGTTTCGATTTGATGATTATTCAAGATAGGACATTGAATTGCCGAGTAAGACTCGCACGTATGATACAAGCTTATAAAATAAGAATGTTGTGTTTCATCAACATTAGCATGAGTGACGTAAGTGTATATACGTAGGTGCTTGTTAGAGAACAAGTACACTGAACTAACCCGATAAAAAATATATTATGGAATTTATCGAAATAGTAATTTCTATATTATGATACTGAATGATTAGTCCTTTGACTTGAGACACCATAGTAATCTTGTATTTGTTCGGTTTTGTTTTGATGTAATCTCTGATTGCCGGACAATCATAAAGGTTTTATGTTGGATAAGACTTGAGTGAATATGAAGATTAATGAGTGGTCAATAAAGAATCTATTACTCAATTAGATTGAGAGAATCTTCTACAGTTTCATTATTTATAACTCGAAGACATGATGAATATAGTTCATGAATGAGTTTTTAATTGAATGAAATGTATATATTGAATTATTGAGTTTTCGATTTAATTTCATACTCGATATTCAATTTGAAGATTAGATAATAGAAAGATCGTACATGTATAACAACATCCAAAAAAAATTAACTTATTAAATTTAAGTATTTATAACATAAGTTCTCTAATATGGATAAGTTTTTTTGTCATACGTTCTTATTTTTTCAAACGACAAACGGGATCTAAACGGGACTAAGGATAAGTTTACCTAGTGCTAATATATTTAAAATCCCTAGTTTGAACAAGACAAATGTTGTTGTTCTTGGTCGGCGAAATTGACTTTCTTGGGTCTTTCTTTGGCTTCTCAAAAAACCGTTGTTCCTCACCAATGTTGAGCAACAAATTAGAAAACCTTTCGGAAACTCAAATCTTGTAGATGATGGAGGTTCTAGCTTCGGAGGTTTTGTTTGTCTGTGGTAGAGGTTTTTTCCTTTGGAGTTTTGTTTTAAGGATTTTGAAATTAGATAAATAGACATTAAATTGTCCTATTTAGTTGAGTCAATTTTTATCGTAGTTACAAAAAAGTGTTATATGTCATTTCTATCACTGTGGCATATGAAAGGGTATATAAAGTTGACACACAAATCGTTCCAGTTCTTCTGTAGACTTTTGATACCCACATCATTTTGATTCAATAGGATTATTGTTGCATGATTGAAAGTTCTGTTCGAAAATTGAATTAAATATATATATATTTATATTTATATATATTTTGTTTTGGAAAGTTAATTAGCATTTAATGCTAATTTGACTTGGGCAAAATTCAACCCGTTGAATCGTCTTTTCGAGCCTCGATATATATCCGATTTATGAATTGAGATATATCATGTCGATCTACGTTTCGAGTAGATAATTATAGTGTGCTTAATTTCTCGATTCCGATTTTCGGTGAGTGAGAAATAGTGGCTCGAAGTTTAGGGGGACAAAACTAATATGTTACCTAAAGTGGAGAAACTTACCTTATTGGGTTTTGGAGAGTTATTACATTAATCAATGTCCCAGATCGATTAATGAATAACGTTTTGTGTGGTATTTAAGTCTCTACCACATTGTAGGAGATAACTAAGTGACATGTGGTGGGCTTGGGCCACACATGCTCATGCGCGCAAGCCTTTTCGCCGACCGCCTCACACGCGGCGCGGGCGCCGCGCCGCACCGCGCCCGTGCCCGGTTCCGGTTCGTGTCCGTGTCCGTCGGGCTTGGCCGTTGGGCTCGGTGAGTTGGGCTCGGTGGGCTGGCCCGGTCGTTGGTGTAGTGCACCTGCTACACAGGATTATTCTCCTTGGTGTTGTGCACCTACCACACCCAAGCACTACTTTTGGATGAAAGTCTCCGGAATGAGGCCTGTTCGGGTGTCCACCTCTCCACTTACCATCCCCACTACCTGACGAGTTAATGCTCCAGCAATCAACACCTGGTGGAAGCTGCCTATAAATAGGAAGCTGCACTTCATTCCAAAAATACACCAGCACATCTTAGCTCATCTACATCTTAGCTGCATCCTAGCTCATCTTAGCTCAAGGTTTCCAGCAGCATGTCCTCGCCGGAAAAGTCCAGTTCGTCGGAGCTCGAAGATCCTGCGGTGCTGCAATCCTCGAGACGTCGTCGTTTCATCTTTGGGGACGAAACGCCAAAACCGAGAGCACTATCGGGGCGTTTTTCGTCTTGCGGAGAGAAGCCTTCCTCGACTCGACGGTTCTTTTGTTTGTTTTATTTTTTCAAGTTACGGTTCATTTGTAATAGCAGCTTTTGTAACCAACAAGTTCAAATCAAACTAACGTTATCTATATCAGAATAATTTATGTAATGTACAATAAAACCTTCCTAAATTATAAATAAACAAAACTTCTTATTTAATTAATTAGATATAGTGCTCGAGTTATATGTACTAGGGACTTGACTTATTCGACCTTTGAGATTTAAATATGTGATATTTAATTACAAATAATTCCTACTTTTAGTTTGAGGTCATTCATACGGTGGGAAAAATTAGGGCTGGCTCAAGGGGTAAAGCTGGTGAAACAATGCTTTAGATCCCCGGCTGAGAACAAAGTCCCGTCGAGCATTCGTTTTGAGGGTTAAGGCCTTAAATCTTATATATATTTTTGTTTCGTATAAAAGTTTCATTTCATAGCATAATCTAGTGATAGAGCGTTACTTTTGTGCATCATAGATATCATGGGTGCGATCCCTATTTCTAACAATTTTATCCACTATACCCTGAGATTTTTGGCATGAAGTGATTTGGCAAAAGCATGATATACTGATAACTATGTTATACCACATGAGAGTTCCATATATTGAAAAAACGATTTAGTACCAATAAATGATGTGTTTCATATCAAAATCCAACATATAATTTATATATAATATTAAGTATCTTGAACGATTCGACACGATACGCTACAAATCGTCTGGCCCATTTCGGGTGGCCCCTTCGGTGGCCCACCAATCACGCCCCGCCACGCGTGCATTGGTGGGCCACCTTTTTATAACTTAATATTTAAGTTATAAAAAGGTGGACCACCAACGCACGCGTGCGCGGGCGTGACGGCGCCACCGGGCGCCACCCGAAATAAAGCAAAGGAAGCGGATTGGACACGATATTGGTATCATATTTTTCATATAACAAATTTCAATATATTATACGGCTCGGTAAAAAAGTGTCGTCATACTATAAGGATCTACCCCTAATCATCCCAAGTGGAACACCAAACTCACTTATGTAGTTATATTCTTAATTGACAAGTCATTTATTGGATGGTACGTCGATTTAGGCATGCCAAAAGAAAACATATCAGTAGTGCTTTCCACCTTCCGCTTTTTAGATTGCATTTTACTCATTTATACGTGTAAATAATCGATAGTTGAAATATAAGACCAAATTAGGAAAACATGAGTTAGGTATGTGAAATGTGGACAGACAAATCAATCATATAATGGATTTTATGGGCATTATTTTGCTTCTGTTTTTGTCTTTTTAAATCGACAACCATAATGCAAATAATGTCACATAGATAATTACAGATATTTTCCACGAGTCGCTTTTGCTTATTATTTTAGAATTTATCAATTTACCCATAACTTCCCAAATTGAGTGCATTTTTTTGTCTTATTTACCTTATTGATTACAAACACTGAAGTTCCAATTAAATACAATTTTAATTTACTTGTCTGGTTAAAGTAAGCTCATTTATTGACATGTATGAACATGGAAGGCCATTATATAAATAATTTTCTTTTTATTCGATCTCTTAGTTGTTGCACATTTATTAGAGTGTATTTTAGATTGTATTCATATTTGTTTACATGTACAAGCAAGGACGTGTGTATACTTATAGGCTGATTTAGGAGGACCGCGAGATCCACCACTAAATTCTCTCTCTCTTTTTTTTTTTTTGTGTGTAGTTTTTGAGGTTTTTTTTTTTACGTTATCTATGAAATAATAAATTTCATCTTCCCTAATTTTAACTGTTTGCGAAGGAAACACAAATTGACAGCGAAATTCAATTTTTCAATGTACAATTATACTCTTTATTGTTTCATTAAAATAATCCAATATTCATTTTTGGGTTGTCTTACTTTAATTGTTCATTTTTTTAATAAAATAATATTTTATATAATTTAATGAACTCCAATACTTTATAAATATTTACATACAATTAGTAAATTTTTTAAAATTTTCCTACAAAAAAACTGAACAACTAAAATGGGCATAGGCAATAAAGGGTTAATAGTGAAGTTCGAATCTCTATCTATGGGTTATTGAAAATGCTACCAAAGTAGTGGTAGGATAAAGACAAATAACCGCTTAGAATAAACAAGAATTTATAATCCCCCTACGTCTAAACTAAAGATTCCTAACATTAATTAAATAAAGACTCCTAACAAAACTAAATAACTCAATTCCCAAATATATTTATATCATCCTTGTATATAATGTTTCGAAAAATATCAAATAATTTGAAACGTTTCCTAATTCAGGATTTAGAATGTAATGGTATAACATTTTTAATTAAAGAAAACAAACATCCTTTCATTCAAGATCAAATAAAATCTTGAAATAATTGGAGGAATAACTGATGACACGCCCTTCAATTTTCCCCATTTTGTATATATTACATTAAATAAAATCATTATCAATCTATAATAATAAAAAATTAAATAAAACAAAAGGCCGACAGTAACAGCCTAAACCAGAGAGTTCAAGTAGGTTGAGGAATTCAAACACCGAAACCTCAAACTTACGACTAACGCCACTCTTTCTCCTTCTCGCACACTAAATACACTTCTAAACCAAAATTAATATCATTAATTAATCTTAATCACCTTTTCCTTTTCTATACTTTCTTTGATTCATTAATTCCTTGCACAGACTTCTTTTCTTCATATGCTCTCTGTTCATGAGCCACAACGAAAGAATCTCAACCTCTCCGCTATGAACGATCGCAGGAAACGCAGCGTCTTGTCATGGCGGCACCTCTTCCTCTTCTTCCTCCTCATCCTCCTCTTCTTCGCCGCTTTCGCCTCCTCCGCCGCTCGACTCTGGCGTAATGGTATTTTTTTATTTTTTATTTGAACTATTTTCTATTCACAATTTCTGTTGACAAATCAGTATGTTTGAATGTTAAAGTTATATGTTTGTGATTATGAGATTTATATTTTGATTTTTATGTTTGTTTGTTGAAATTGGAAAGAGAAAACGAGTTGATTAATTTATTTTCTTAAAATTTTCTGGGGAATATTTGAAGCAGGGAGTTTCCGTCCGTCAGTGGTGCAGAAACGGAATATTCTGGTGATGGAAGCGGTATCGGGGGAGAATTCCGGAGCTCCGGCGGCGATCTCACTTCGAGAAACGGTTATTTTCCCCGACGAGGCGTTGGTTTTCCTAAAATACCCTCCGTCAGCTTCTCTATTTACCAAGGATGACGTCACCTGTATATATCTCCCTCCCAACTCATCCCAGCCGCAGCTCCACCTCCCTCCCTCGGCGGCAGAGTTCAATAAGGGAAGCCGCCAAATCGTACGGTGTCCACTTCCGCCACGTGGCACGATCCTATCTCTCGCGGTTAGGCATAACGGTAACCTCCTACCTGGGCCAATGTATAGATGGGATTCTCTGGCCTATGAAGCTATGATCGATGATCGGGATAATACAACCATAGTGTTTGTAAAAGGGCTTAATCTGCGGTCGGGAAGAGTCGCCAATCCTTCTAAGTTTAAATGTCTCTACGGCTACGATTTAGCTGAGCCCAGATTGGTCTTATGGTCCGACGCCGTTTCGGCTGCTCAAGAGATTGTTAGATGCCGCACCCCTTCGAGCATATTGAACGGCTCGGAGAATTTCATGAGCGGTTCGGTTTTGGTTTCAATTAGGATTGTCGGTATGCGGACCGTGAACTCAATCGCGCGGTTAAACTTAAACCGTCATCGATTGAGTCCTAACCCACTAGTTGTAACCAAACAACATAAGATGTGTGTTTGCACAATGGTGAGGAACCAAGCAAGATTCCTCTCCGAATGGATCATGTATCACGGTCGTATCGGGCTAGACCGGTGGTTCATCTACGACAATAACAGCAACGACGATCTTGAATCCGTATTGGAGTCGTTGGTGTCGAGAAATTTCAACGTCACACGCCACTTATGGCCGTGGATCAAGACACAGGAGGCGGGATTTGCCCACTGTTCTGTAAGAGCTAGGGATTCGTGCGAGTGGGTTGGATTCATCGATGTGGATGAGTTCCTCCACCTCCCGTCCGGTCTCTCTTTGTACGATGTTGTAACGAACCACTCTAGGCCGAGTGAGGTGGCCGAGGTACGCGTTCCTTGCCACAGCTTCGGGCCATCGGGGCTGAAGAAGGCACCCGAGAGAGGGGTCGTGGCCGGGTACACGTGCAGGTTGGCTGCACCGGAGAGGCACAAGAGCATCGTTAGGCCGGAGGCCTTAAACTCCTCCTTGATCAATTTGGTCCACCATTTCCATCTCAACTCCGGATTCAGACATGTTAACATGAATTCCAATGAGTTGGTAATAAATCATTATAAGTACCAAGTGTGGGAGGTTTTTAAGGAGAAATTCCACCGGAGAGTGGCTACTTATGTCTCGGATTGGCAGCAGGAGAGGAATGTAGGTTCCAAAGACCGAGCCCCCGGCCTAGGGACGAAGGCTGTCGAGCCGTTGGATTGGTCTACGCGGTTCTGTCAAGTTAGGGATACCGGGTTGAGGGACCGGGTTTTGGAGAGTTTTACTGACCTTGAAAGTGGATACTTGCCATGGGAGGATCAGCCTGATCAGAGGAGCAAAACTTGAGTCTAAAGTTTTATTCCAACTTGTTCTTATTTGGTTTTTTGGTATACTTTTGTTTTGATCATAATGATGAGGTATATATTGATTCATTTATTGTACATAGAATTTTATAAGGAGGGTGAATGGGCATCTTGAGTAAATGAAACAATTCTTGACATGTATAGAGATGTATACTTTTAGTTTCTTTATCTGATTCAAGCATTAAATCTTTCACCTAATCACAGTTGAATCTCATATATATAATTACTTATTCTATAATACATTGAACATGTGGAGTTTGATGTTAGCGCCCCTCCAAGGAAAATTTTATTAGGTGTGACCGTGGTCTCATTTGGCAGTTTAGTGACTTTAGTTCATCTTCATGCCAATTTTTACAAGGTATAATTGTAAATTCTCATCACGGGTAATACTAGTGCGATCGTTAATATAGGTTAGATGGATCGAACCACGTAAATTTGTATCTCTGCTTAATTCACCTATAATGTTTTCATTGATGTCATATTTGTATTCCTAACAAAATAGAAGTTGAGGATGGTGTATATTGGCTAGACCATATCATATCTACACCAGTTGATACAATTTAAAGTTGAAGAATTTCAATTATATTTGTCGATGGCTAAACTATTTTATACAAATAAACATTAACACCATAGTTGAACTCGATCAATTTAAACCTTCCCTTACAAAAACCTCTGATTTTCCTCTGATTATACTAATATAAGTAGAATGGGAGTCTTAAGCAATTAGCAGTACTGTCTGAAAAAACAAAATCAGTTGAGGGAAATGGCCTGCAGAAGACAGTTAGCTGTGATCTTTGTCTTTAGCAGCATTCATATGTTTGTCCGAAGGTGCCACACATCATCACGCCCCTTCACCGGCTCCGGTTCCGGCTCATCATCATGGCGGAGCATCACCTCCCTCGGCCGCAAAGTTCTTGGCGCCGGTTCTACTTGCTGCCTTGATGATGTTGGTTTTTTAAATGCTATTTTGGTCAATAACATTCTGTTGTATCCATTCTTGCAAGTAGTGTTGTAATTATGTCCGCTATCGAATAACTATTCAATGATAGAGCTATAAAATTTACGCACTTTTCTAAATCGACTAGTTTTATGTATTGGTACATAGGAGAGAATCTTTGCTTCAAGTGAATAAAATTGCCTTTGTAGTTCCATATTTCATAGAACAAGACATGTGGATTTCTCGCTTGAAAGTCATATTGATTGCATTCAAAGATGTTACACAGCTCATCACTTCTTGACTAAGTCTATACCTATGATACATCAAAAAATAAGACAACATCCCTCACGTCGTAATGGTTACACCGATAGCGCATCAGCAACCAACACTAAAAAGATTTCATCGCTCGAAATCAGCCAGTACCCATCATCACAAACTCATGTTAATAAGAGAACTCGTGGCCACGAAATGAGATGTACTTCTTGACCCAGATGGCGATATCCTCAGCGCAGGCCTGCGCTTGAGGAGTCTTGAGAAGCATATCAAGGGTAGCAAATTCATGAACTGCATCTTTGTACTCGAGAACAGGGGCATCTACATTTACCTTCCGGAGCTCCTCTGAGTAGGCGATTGCTCGGTCTCTCATCCAGTCGTGTTCAGCCACCACGGTCAGAGTTGGAGGCATCCGCTTCAGAGGAGGTCCCTCTCGGCCAGAAACTAGTGGGTTGGCAGCAGGGTGGTCAAGGCTGAACTCTTCCACGGGTAAGAAGAGTTTCCACGCAAGTGTGCACATTGCCTTATCGTAGAAGTAGGAGTTTGCCAGTTTTATCTCGGAGGGTGTTGGTACACTTCCGATGAAAAAGGGGTACATCAAGACCTGAGCAACCACATTTACTGGGTCCAAAAGCTTGCCAGCCTCTATAGCTTTCCTTGCCACATAGTCGGCAACGTTTGCTCCACAACTCACACCAAGAAGTACACATCTGCATCCAATTTAGGCGACAATGATTCAGTTTAACAAAGTGCATTCTATTCCTCAGACATGCGAGGGAACAAGTCGTAGCAAACCAACACTTAAAAGCCTAATCTTGATAGTGGCAGGGAAAAACAAGGAAAGAGGGTATTACGAATTATATTCTGTATGCAAGAAAATGAGATGGAAATATCAAACACCACAGAAATAAAGAACGACACGGAATGTGACTCCATTGCTCAGTTGTTCTAATGTGAATGTGACTTATCCCATGTTAAATAAGTAATGAAAACCACATGCTTTCCGGTAAAAATTCTTGAATTGGGAGTATGCTATGGCTTATTATGTTAACTAGTTGTATGGAGCAAATTCAATGACCATTCGCATATCACATATAAGCAGACTTCAAACAAAAGGAAAAGAGGCCCACATTTATGAGGCCTATAGGTATTTATAGAAGGTTTGGAGGATAATTAAGAGCCATAGCTCTGTGAACACTAACTATCAACAATCAGAAAACCAAAATGTGATTTATTTCATTCCCCAGACCAACCAGCAGGGTCATCTAATCCCAAAGAAAACTCTTTCCTCTAACTAATTCAGTTACTTTAGAACATAAGTCCCAGATCTTTTTTCTATTTCAGTTTTCTAGTTACATCATTAAGAACATAAATCCCAGATCTTTGATTATTTGTTAAGACAGAACACATAAAGTATATGTACTTAAATAGCAACTAGCTAAACCCATTAGCATTGCACAATGAAGTCATAGATCCAATACAACATATCTCAATGTTAAATAATTTCTACACCATTGCCAAAATGCAAGTAGTGAAGGTTGTCAAATTGAGAACCAACCTGGATGGATCTCCGTGAGCAGCCAACCAGGGCTCTAGCATTGAAGCTCCAAAAGCATCTGCAACATGGGCATTAACCCCTGATCTCCTTAAATCCACTCCTGCTCCCTTCGAGCCGCCCAACGACTTGCCACATTCTGCCAAATTCGACTGCTTTGCAAGCCAATGCAGCACTTTTAGTCCATCCTCGAATGCAGCCGGATACTTATTCTCCGGCGCCAATCTATACCCCACCGCCAACACAATCACATCGCACAATCTCGCAATCCGCCTACAGAAGAAATCATTCGCAACCGAATCATTGCCCCCACTAACAAACCCCCCACCATGAAACTGCAACACCACCGGTAATCGCCGGCAGCTATTCCCTACAGGATTATACCCTCTGTAATTTCCGATTTCGGATTTCAAATACGCATCATCAACACTACATCCGTAACTATTTCTTCTAAGACTTTGCTCAACATTCTTCACAATCACACCGTTACTACCAGAAACAACATCATTTCCGGACAATCCATGACTAAATCGACGAGTAGAAGCCCGATTTTGATCTGATAATCCAACACCAGATTTCGATTTCGAGTCGGGGAAGTTAAGGCAAGTTTCTGGAAGAAACACACGAATTGATACCGAATTTACTGGATCGATATGAATATCCTTCGTCGCCACGCCGTCGGTAAACAAAGGGTTGGAAGCCGCCGCCGTCTCCTCCGCCGGCCGTGACGTCACCCCGAAGGAACCTCCGCCGACGACAGCATCGTTCTCCGGAGCCTGCAATCGGCTCTGCAAACGGTGCTTCAGCATAAATTTGAAGAAAACGCTGTACAATTTCACACCAATACTTGGCATTTCCCGAGAAAGTAATGAACTATTGAATCGAAAAAACTACTGTATCAACAAATTTATGAGATTTCGCAATTTCTTCCTCCCCGCAATTCATTCGTTGGAAAATCGTATATATATTATATGAAATGGATAAAAAAGAGAACTTATATTCAAAAGAAATGTGAGATCGATCTCATCCCTCCATTTCCTTGATCAATGCTTAATATTTTTATGATAAAGGCATTTTAAATAAATTAAAAAATAAAAAAATTAAATTCATTAAGGGTAATTTTGTAATCTTGTATTCTCTTCTTCTTTCTTCAAGAATCCTACTTTTCTTTCTTCAAGAATTATGCTATTTTCTTCTCTTCCAGATTTTCACTCGAAAAACCTACTTTGTCTCTCAATCCAACGTCGCGAATTCCATTTAGCCGGCTGAAGTCCAGCAAGTTTTTCCCTTTTAGTTGCCACTGTTGTTATTATGAATTTGCTTCTTTTTTCTTCTCATTTTTCAGTCGTAGAGAATGCATTTGGTGAATCTAGGGCTTAATTGGAATCGTATTTGCTGCGAATTGTTCAATTGAAATCGTGTTTGAAATAGAGATTGTTTATGTTTGTGGAACGGTTGTAAAGTGTTCCGTACGATGTTTGTTTTGAGCCGGGCTTACGGTTCTTCAACATTTTATGGGTTAATGGTTTTAGGGTTCTTGGCGAATTTTATTGATTAAGGTTGAAACATGTATTTCTTGGTTGAAATTTTCTGGGTTTTACTTCGTGAACCATACATATTATGTGTTTTCCTATGTTAGGTTGGTTCTGCTCAATTTCTGGGTTGGAATTCCGTATTATCTGTTTATGCATATTCTATTACGGATTTATGTTGGACTTGTTAAGGTTTCATGCATATTTTATTCATGTTAACATTTTATTGATTTTTTGTGTTTTCCTGTTTTCTTATTATCTGTTTATGCATATTCTATTATGAATTTGTGTTGAATTCTATAACGTTTCATGCATGACAGAACATAAATGACTGAGTCGTTAAATGAAGATGGTTATTTTCATTGTGTTGATTCTATTTTCATTCCCGAATGCGCTCATGAGTTGAAACCATAACTTGGATGGAAGTTTGCAAGTTCGGAAGGAGTTATAAGCTTTTTCGTACTTTGTTATGTTTTAGTTTTAGACTTTATTGGATATCCAAACTAATCTTTCAATTTTGCTTTTTTTTAATTATGCTAATGATATATTATGCATAAATTCTACAAAAAATATGTATAAACGAGTTACTTTTTATGCATGACTTTGGTGACGTAGTTACTCTATATGACTTTGTTATTCATACATATTTACATTTAGATTAATGCATAGCTTGTGTTATGTTATGCATACTTGTTAATTAACCATTTATGTTTGAAATTTTAATTTCATGCATATCTAAGTTATGATTAATTCATTTTCCTCTTTTATATTTATGCATATTTATGTTTTATGTCATAATTAAACAAGTATAATAATACGTAATAAGAACAATATATTTTAACTAATCAGACATTAAGAATATGATTAATTAACAAAGTATAGCTACAATTATTTCTAATAAAAATAAAAGTTCTAACAAAACAATGAATTGTCTTTGAACTATCAATTCTCATTGTCTACAATATTCTCCACAGCTCTAATATTTAACTTCATCTCCTCGAAATGTCACCATGTGCCTCATCTAATATGACTCTTCAAGAAAAAAAATTTGAGATTCAATTTTTTCAGTTGCAAATGATGTGTTTATGCATACTACAACTTAGCTTCATGCATAAACTGTATTCAATTTATGCATTCGATTTATGCATACTCACTCATAACCAGTTATTTTTCATGTATAGTGCAGCTCTGATTCAAGCATAAAGTGTATTGGATTTCATACATATATAAGCTCTAATTCATACAGACGATTCTACAAATTCATGCATATTACTTCGAATACAATATGAAACGCAATCCCAAACATGCTTCAGAATACATTCAGTTTCATGAATATATAAAATCTAATTCATGTAGACGATTCAATATGAAACGCAATCCCGTCACATGCTTCAGAATGCATTCAGTTTCATGAATATATAAACTCTAATTCATGTAGATGATTCTACAAATTCATGCATATTACTTCGAACACAATATGAAACGCAATCCGTTACATGTTTCATAATGCATTTAGTTTCATGCATATATAAGCTCTAATTCATGCATATATAAGCTCTAATTCATGCATACGATTCTACAAATTCATGTATATTAGTTCGAACATAATTTGAAACGCAATCTGTCACATGTTTCAGAATGCATTCTTTTCATGCATATATAAGCTCTAATTCGGGCATATGATTCTACAAATTCATGCATATTAGTTCGAACACAATATGAAACGCAATCTGTCACATGCTTCAGAATCCATTTTGTTTAATGCATATATAAGCTCTAATTCATGTAGACGATTCCATAAATTCATGCATATAACTTTGAACACAATATTTTCCAGAAACTACTCTTCGCAAATCCAATTCGAAATGTTACCTTCGTCCATGCTTACTAATTGAAACGCAATCTGTCACTTGCTTGTAATTCGGCAAATCCAATTCATATCTAACCTACAAACAAACAAGAATGAAAACAAAACGAAGCATAATCAGTTTTACGAATACATATGCTTCAAAACCAATTGTGTTTCATGCATAGTGCAACTCAGATTAATGAATAAAGTGCACTGCTTTTATGCATACTAAGTCATTTTACCAATAATCGTTGAAATCCATCCTAAACAACTTGAATTTGTCAAATAAATCCCTTCAACAAATATATATAATTCAGTTTTTCTCATAAATTATGTATTTATGCACAAACACAAGGTTGTTTATGCATATTCACCTTATACGTTATGCATAAGACATGTTGAACTACTATATGCATAACTTGAAAGAGAAATAAGCATAAACTAGTTCTTAACTACGCATAAATAAAGAATAACCATACATATGTGGATTTATTAATTTTGATTTCATGCATACATGTATAGCAATTCATGCATATTATTTACTAATTTTATGCATACTCTGTGTACACCAAAAGAACAAATCTGATAAAAATAAAACCGTGTACAGTTCAAACTTTTTGCACAATAAAACACTATATTCATAGTATTGACGATTTCGAACCTCAAAAATGATTTACTCAATGGGTAACGAACAATTAGAGAATTAAAGCTTCAAATACCCACAAATTCATGTAATAATACGATTTTGCACAAAACTAGTTGCATTTTTCCATAATTTCATAAATCAATAGTTCAATTTGATTGAATCCAACGATTTTTGAACAATCGAAGACTAGATTCACACTATTTCATGATTTCGAACCATGAAACATCGATTTACACAATGGGTATCGAACAATTAGAGATTTAAGGCATCAATTTCGCACAAATATATTTGGATTTCATGCATAAAATAATATCGACTGATTAATATTACCTCTATTTGGATGGAATCGTCAGAAATCAGGAACAAATCATGCGGAAGCCAAAAGAACTAGTTTTTTGGAAGAGAAATCGAGCGAATAATTTGTAGGTTTTCGATTCTGGGAGAGGTATGAGAGTGAGAGAGAATGGAGGTGTGGAGGAATATGAGAAAACTCGTCTCCTGCTTCAAAATATGTTTCAAATTTGTGTGTAATTTTTGTCCAATTTTGCCCTTTCCACCCTTTTTAATTTTATTTAATGTAAATAAGTGGTGCAATCTTGACCATTAATTTGGAAGGAATATATGATAGGGACTGACTCTTATATCTCATTTGAATGATGAATCTCTCTAGATCCATACCATATATATATATATATGGAGTGGTTCATGTGAACAACCTTATCGTGTGAACATGCACTTTAAAGACAAATGTATTGCATTTTCAAGGCAAATATACTGCACTTTAAGTACTGCACTTTACGTATTACACTTAAAGACAAATGTACTGCACTTTAGGTACTACATGTTAAATGCAATATCTTTACGTTTAAAGTGCAGTACATTTATCTTTAAAGTGCAATGTTCACACGTTCACATGATGACAGACTTTTCACATTTGAACCTCTTCCTATATAAATACTCATGTACCCACCACTTTTAACTTTACACTCAATAATCTATGTGTCCATTTCAAAGTAGACAAAAATAATGGGACGAAGGGAGTATAATACTTCTAATACAATTTTGAAATTATTACTTAACATATGTGGGGGGAAATACCCCCGGGTCGTCATTACCATCGAGAGTATAATATTTTCAATTCGATTCGATTGATCTATACTTAAACCAAAAACTGAATCAAAAATCAAAATATAAATAATGAAAACCGAATACCAAATCGAATTTTTTTGGCTTGTTCAATTCAGTTTAAAAAATCTAGTTTGATTCCGTTCTGCCGACCAGTTAACCCACCAAATTCACAACCCTATTATCTTCTAACCATACATGAATACAAGGATGATATATATAATTGCGGATAAAATAAGAATACATAAACTGAAAGCCCAGTTCAAAAATCCCTAACAAAACATATAAAAATATAACCCTTAATTCCAACACCATTCTAAAGATGAGAAAGGCCAATTTACCACCAAATTTTCCCCCATTCATTCTAAAACCATCTTGCATTTGGCCACCACAATTCTATATATACATCCCACTATTTCTTACAATCAAAACAATCTTATCTCCCATCCCGGTAATGCCCTTTTCGCCTTGCACGAAGAAAACGCGAAGCAATCAAGAAAGCGTGCATCTCCGACTCCATCAAACCCCATCAGCTGCCAGTCGCCTCAAAAAAGTAATACCTCCATCTTTAGCCAGACGAAATCTTCGCATTGGCCCTTGGGGAAACGAGCACGGGTTCGTTACTTGCGGCTTTCATGGCGGCTATTTCCTCTAGACGTTTCCATGTTGCTTCTCTTTTCCTCTTGTTTTCTTCTTCTTGCGCCTCGTCTTCTTGGAACTTGAGCAAGCATTCCTCGAAGAGCTCTGGATCTGTATCCGAAAAGATTTTCCGGACGTTGAGTGTTAAGCTTTGTACTGCTTGGTTCCAGTGGCTTCTCGCGTTCCTCTCCAGCGCAGGAATTATGATTGGTAGGATGAGTTTGCGGTTTTGTTTGATGAGGTTCTCGATGTGGTTGTTGTTCCATAAGAAGAGTGCCCTTTCTGCTACCTGTAGTTAGAGATTCAAGAAACAAGATAGTAAGAGAAACTGTCCACCATTAGTAGACTCTCAAAAATGATAAAATATCAAAAGGGAATAGGAAGTTCGCGAATACAAGGACCGCATTCATACTGATTAAAAGATAAGAGAGGAAATCACACATTGTCCCAAATACTAACATTTCTTCAACCATATAAAATATCTCAATGCTTCCTTATGGATATTATTTAATAGTATGTTTTCAGTAACTAATAGGCCCCTCAGATATGCCTAGTCGTAATCAATACAACATACAATCAAGGGTGTGGAAATAAATTCGTAAACTTAGCTTTCACAGCAGAAGTCTTAATATGCCCAAAAATCCAATCAGGAATATAAATATATTAGATGGAGGGAGTATTTAAGAAAAGTACCAGTGTGTCAACCGATACAAAATGTTACTAAAATGTATAATAAATAATGCTAGCAAATACCAGTAGCTACAGATATACGAAAAGGCATAAGCTACAGAGCTGGCATGTTTTTTAAGGATGATAGAAAAGTAAGGGATTGACAGACTAGGCCAGTTCCAAAATACAAAATATATTTTCGCAAGGTAGAATCATAGTATAAGACTCTATCAGTAAGAAACATTCAGCAAATCAAGATGGCTGCAGCTAGTGGAATTGATTGGTTTTTATCTGGTAATGAAATCATTTTTCCTGGCTCCTCACAAATAGCAAATCATGAACCATACAATAGTAGATATTTTCATCTCTATTCAAAGATCAAAAGAATAACAGATAGTAAATTAGTTTCACAAAAAAACACACACACCAAAAAAAAAACTTTGAACAGACTCCTCCGTTAAAAAAAGAAGAAAAAACATAGTAAGTGCGATGCTAGAACCACCAAATGCACCAAGGTTGTATACCTACAAAGACGCGATCAGAACAAAGTATGAATCTTTAAAATTTCACGTTAACAGGGCAAAAGCATTTCATCGATCTGAATCTGCATATAGTTTCCAGAAATAAACTCACAAAACAAGCCTAGGTCATATACCAAAAGGCAAAATATAGTTAAAATTTCACGTTAACAGGGCAAAATCATTTCATCGATCTGAATCTGCATATAGTTTCCAGAAATAAACTCACAAAACAAGCCTAGGTTACCAAAAGGCAAAATATAGTTTTCCCTTTTGATCATCACATTGCAAGTATACTATGCCCTGTAACAAGGATATGAAACTAAAAAAGATGTTGGAAGAGAAAACTAGTTAATTTGATTTTTGCCTTGAAGAAATAGCATACACCATTGTTTCATCGTATCACAGTTTAAGAATATATGCATAAAGCCGAAAGCCAACTTTTTGCCGATTATCATACTGCAAACACATTTAGTCCACCATATAACCACCTCTATGATTCAAGAAACAGACAAATGGAGAACTACTCTAACAGTTAAACACTCTATACTCTGCAGAAAGGTGACTTAATCGTCGAACTCCAATGTATGATACCGTTCCAAAATGAAGCCTTTCACCTAGATCCATCCAAATTGCTAAGTACGCATAGAGAAGAAAGTAAAGAGAAAAATAGAAAGTGAGAAAACTAAAAGTAGTAAATAGTTTTTAAAAAGTTAAAATTGCACAAATATGAAGGTTACCTATCTGATCAGATAAACGAACCCAAAATAATCAAGAAGATTTAGTTAAGATGGAGCATAACAAGTAAAAAGAACAAGAATTTGAGGATAAATAGTAAGGGATCCTTTTCCACAAGGCCAACCTGAAAATGTGAACTGCTAAGGCAACGCGCAATCTGGCGGAACAAAGGAACCATACAACGCTGGAACTCTGGAGGCTGAGTTGCTTCCAACACTTCCTCCAGCTCCCCCAAAAACATTACCTCCTTTGTACTATTTGTGATTGGCCAATATTTCAGTAAGCCTCTTATGACAGTATCAGCCAGCTTGCAGTCCTTCTCCACAAATTGTGTTATGCAGTACGATAGCTGCTGATGGTACATGGGAATACACTTCGGTTTGTGAAGAGGAATGAGTGCCCGAACAAGGAATAGTTTGTGCTCTTCTTTCAAAGGTAAAGCAAAGCCATTGATAATGCTACCGAGAATCTCCAAAAGCTCAGCAATCCCATTATGTTTCTCCATTTCAAATATAAAGTGGAAGAATATATTATTAATCCCTTTCCTGATGAACGGGCGATGAACCATGAATTTTCCGTATATGCGGTGCAGGACCGTCTTTAGATAGTCCCTTTCTCTAGGATCTTCCGAGTCGAAAAGATCTAATAACCTCAAGACAAAAGAGTGATCAATGTAACGCTTCGCTATCTTTGCATCCGTCTCTGGCGAAGCCACAAACCGTAGAAGGAATTCGTACACAACTTGCAGGTGCGGCCACGCGGGATCCATGAGGGGCTCCTCATCTTCCAAATCGAATGCTTCCAGGAACTTGTTTTCACGAGGCTGAGTAGAGAGCGTACGGAATAAATTTATGGATATCATTTTTACCATCTCTTGCATAGCAGATTCGGTGAATTTCTGACTCGCTGCAGCGACGTAGTCAACAAGCTCCACCAATGTCTGCCGCTTGATGTCTTTCTCTTTCAAATTTTTGGTGGGGTCGGTGAAGTCGAATACGACACAACACATATTTAGCTTTTTGATAAACAAGATTTGCTTCTCGGAATTCGGGACATCTTTAAAGCTAGGCAAAGCCTCATACGGAGCATATCCTCCATTCCCATTGACCTTTGTACTTAATGGATCTTGAAGTTTATTTCCGTGATTCGGAACTGAATTTGAAGTTGAATAAATCCCAGCAACAGCTGCAGGGTTTGAATTGCCCGATCGGGAACCTGCAGCATAGGCATTTCGTGAACTTGCTGAAGCATTTGAAGGGTAGGTTGAAGATCCTCCATCACGATTTTCCGCTAACTTGCTCTGTTTCCGTGGAAGCTTACTTAGAATATTCTTTATCATCACTGAGTGCAGAAAATCACAGGATTCTTCAAGTGACAACTAAACTTCCGGAAACAAGCAATCAAAATGCTTCACAACTTGAGGCAGACCATGAACGGTTATAGAAGTACAGAAACCGCAGCAAACCGGTCATCAGACTGATTCTGATAGCTACACATGATTCATAGATGAATTCCGAACCAACAATAAATCCGCACTATCAAAGGGTAAACACTCTTCCCACTGCATAAGTTCTCATCTGTAAAAGACAAAATGATCTTAAATAAACCTAGAAAAAGCCCAAAACCACAGAGATAGCATTGACCAGATTTTAGTTTCATCAAGCTACAAATATAAAAACTAAATCTTCTCTATCTTTTTCAGAGAAAGGCACACTAGTATAAACTCCACCGTCTTCTAAACAACTCAAGACTGCTTCTTTTCCCAGCATAATTCGAATGTCGCTTTCATCATGCAAATCCCAGATACAAAAAAGTCTTAAAACGAAAATTAACTAAAATCAATCAAGATAAGATCCCAAATTTTTCTTAATCACAAAGAACAAAAATCCCAGTTCATGAACTTACCTCATATAACCCCTTTCTCCTTTAATCACAAAATTCTCAACTATTCAGCGCAGATCAGCACGATTCAAGATCTGGGCCGCGATCTAAAAAAGCCAGCCAACATCATTAGTCAGCAATCGCTCACAAAAGAAAGCATCAAGCAAAACGCGGAATCCACTATAGATATAGAACTAAACAAAAAAAATAGAAGCTAGAGAACTCTAAATGTAAAATTACGGGAGCAAATAGAGCATGAATCATGGGCCATTGATGGAAAATTAAAGCAAACATTCTCTAAATTCTGATGCAGAAGAAAATAATTTAAGCAAAAAAGGCCGAAGAGATTGAGAGCAGAAACCCTGAAATCGGCCGGTAAGTGAGAGAAACGAGAGAGAGAGAGAGAGCGCGAAAGAAAGGCGTGTGAATTGAGAAGCGGCTGAAAAAGGAAAGTAGAGAGAACAATTTTTTGGGTTTTGCTGTTGTTGATGATGGGCTGTAGAGCTGTACTCGTGTGCTGTTTTCGATTTTCCTGAAATTAATTAATTTTTTGAAATTGTAAAAGAAAGTGTGCTCTTTTTCATCAAGCCGGATCTTTTGGCCCATTTCCGGTGGATCACTTGGTGCCCACCAATCACGTGGTGCCACATGTATATTGATGGTCCCCAAGCCAATAAATTAATATTTGAGTGTTAAAAAGGTGGCCTACTAATGCACGCATGGCGCCGCGTGATTGGTGGGCCACCAAATGGTCCACCGAAAATGGGATAGTGATCCCAGCGCTTTTTCATACTTCTCTTTTTACCTATTTCCCTTTTCTTTTTCTTTTTGGAAATATAATATATAATATTACAAACCTATATTATTATTATTTTCCTTTTTCCAATAAATTCGTTGTTCAAAAGTGGGACCTTAACCCAATATTTTTTAACAATAAAATTACCCATAAAATATGACGGTTTATTACTTATACTTGTTTGGATTTATAAATGTAGGATAGTATTGACAAATTTGTTGTACGGACACTTCAAAAAATCTCAACGTATCGTATTGAATATGTATCGGACACTCGGACACGATACGATGCTCTAATTGTCGTGTCTCACATGTTTAAGTATACGTTGCATCTAATTCTAATAAAAAATACAATTTTAAACTCCAGACACCGTATTCAATCACCGTCTTGTGTCCTAAGCTTTTAAAAAAACTATGTCTCGTGTCCGTATCGTGTCATCTAAAGTGTCACGTGCCCCGTGTCTACACAACATATACTGAGATAGGAATTTGGAGGCACTGGATCTGATTCCTCAAAAGACACACACCTCTACCACTTCAAAACTGCACTATTATTTTATCTTAACTATGTCTCACAACTATAAAATCGTATAGTTTGCCAAAACATTAGGACGGGATTTATCTCCCTTTAACTATTCTATAAGTAGACTATATAACTGATTTTATAAATAAATTATTTGCCAAAACATTAGGACGGGATTTATCTCCCTTTAACTATTCTATAAGTAGACTATATAACTGATTTTATAAATAAATTATTTGCCAAAACATTAGGACGGGATTTATCTCCCTTTAACTATTTTAATAACATTTTTAAAATTTTATCACTAACTTATGCACACCTCAAATTTATAATATTATTTAAGTTTTTGTATCAAATCGTAAATTTTGAATCCGCCTCTCCATACAATATAAAATAGTTGTAAAATAGCATGACGGGATAAATCAATTATTATCCCTAAGTGCCTTTGAAATATTTGAAGAAAAAACGTTTAATATCCTTCATTGTTATACACTACTATTCGTGCGTGACAATTATTACCAGATAAACATAAATAAAATCATAGGTTCTTCACAAAAATTTAGATGAGCCGGGGGTATGGTACATCCGTCTCAGTTATGTTCCAATTTCGCTATCCGGATCCGAGAGTATATACATTATGTGACAACTATATTATCTTAATTGTTTATACTCTAATGGTAGATTCTTCCTTCATTAATCCAAGAGGTTTGGGTTCAAGTCCTTTTATCCCCATTTTTTTAATTCTTTTTTTTTATTCAGCAAAAACTATTGTTCTCTTTTAATTATTTTTAGTTTTAGTTTATATATTTTTTTCTTTTTTAAAATTTGTTTTAATTTCTTTTTAATTTTATTTTTTTTTACTTTTTTATTATTATTTTCCCCAACTTCTATTGAACGTAAACAAAAATGTCATTTGTAGAGTATCATTTATTGACTATCAATTATTTTTGAAAAAAATGTGATTTATTTCAAAAAAGTGTATTTGTTTAGAAGAGAAGTGTCAATTGTTGTAACAAATGTGTCATTTATCTCAAAACTATTAATAAAATGTCAATCATAATTAAGGAACGTGTCGTTTTAATCCAATAATTGCACGAAACCATTGTTCAATGATTAGTCAGAAAATACGATCAGCATAATAACTAGAAATGTTATTTAAAGTGTCAATCGTAGTAAACAAAAATGTCGATTGTCTCGGATGAGAGTGTCACATTCTGATAGAGTGTCATTTGTAATGAATAAATGTGTTAATTATAGCAAACAAAAGTGTTATTTATCTCAAAGTGTCAATCACACTAAAGGAAAGTGTCAATTAATTACGTGTCACGTTAATCCAATAATCATATGAAACCGCGGTTTCACAATTCTAAATAAGCAAATCAAACATCACAACTCAGATCAAATACATCAACTATCTACAGTCTACATGCATATCTACTAGCTCGGACCAAAAATAAAATCAAAGAGCAAACTAGAGTTTGACCAAACCTTCACTGAAGCAGGGTCAAAGACGATGTCCGCCTTATTCTGAAACAACTGTTGAATAGTGGAATAATCAGACTCTCAAATCTGTAGGAGAGAAAGAAGAGAAAGGAGAGAGAGAGAGAGAGAGGGCAGAGAAAGAAGAGAAAGGAGAAATAATAAAGTATAAGAAATAAACCAAAATTTAACTCACATACAAGTTTCATGTCATTTAAAAAAGAAAGTGAATTTCTTAGTGCATATGCAAGTGGTAGTTATATTCCTTGAGGAACAAGTCAAATTAACTTTATGTTGTTTGTCCATTAAATAAAACTTTTATGTTATTTCCATCACTCAAATGTAAAACTGGGTTGAGATAATTAGACTCTGAATATTAGCCACATAGGCATAACAGATAAGACATTTTCTTGTGCAGTTGACCACAGAGGAACAAGTCAAAACCTAACTCATTTTGCACTTCTCATCATATCTCTTAGAGCATGATATAGTGTGAGAGAGTAAGGGTGTTCAAAAACATGTCTCATCCACGGCAATCAGTGCCCATCGATTTTGTTTTTCTAAAATTATTAGCAAATTTACTTTTTCATTAACTTTCGACAAGTCGGACGAACAGTGACGAGGTTAGCAGTTATTGTTAAAATTAATAACATATCATTTTTAGCAGTTATTATTAAAATTAATACATAGTAATAGAAAAGATTAAAAAAAAGAAAAAGAAATTGATAGTGGCAACTACAGGTCGCTCACCAAAGCTCTGACCTACATATCTCCGCCACTGCATGCGAGTGGCTAGTTGAAAAATAATTTACCCACATATTGTGATTCTTTTCCATCTTTTATAATTTTAAAATTATGATTTCATTTATTATTGTACTAAGATAACCCGCATTATCTAAAACAACTCTTCGGTACCCCATTTATTTTGTATCAAACCCGTCAGAACTCGTCCAAGAATACCCTAATAAAATGCATAGAGAAACATATTCGAATCTCATCACAATTATAGGCCGAAAAGACGTATCAACGGTTTCTTTCACTAAAAATGCTCGAAAAGTATCAGTTAAACCTCATAAACACCAATATATGTGCAAACATAACTTGAGCATATCCCATTGGAGGAAAACTAGCAAGTAAAATGGACATGTGGATCCAACCTACACCACACCAAGAACAAATTGCATTTCCTCTTAGATGTGGCAAATCCAACGGCTGATGTCGAATTGGAGGCTTGGACTTAAAATCTGAGCCATCCATAAATTCCCAGATCACATATAAACCAACTCCCTCACCTGCTGGTAACCTGAGCAAGATAAAAGATGAATGGTTCATGTTTTACACGCCAATTGAAACTGCAAAGAGAGGGCAAGAGAGAGACAAAGTTAGAAGCAATGTGAAGTCAAGATAACAAATCGAGTTTCGTTGGTTCCACTGAATGCCGAATAACGACCTAAACCAATCTATTGTTCAACGAATTAATACTACGTTAATAACATCCAATATATGAAACTCACACAAAGAAGACTTGATGGTGTGTATAAGCAAAAGCCAAACTGCATATTACAAACATTATTTTTTTCATATAAATTAATATCCCATTAAAAAGGCCCTAGAAACAAAAAACACAATTAAAATAAGGCAAATTGGCAAATTTGGTCCCCAATATTTGTCAATTTGGATGAATTGATCCCTAATTTTTTTTATTAGTTTATTGGTCCCCAATGTTTGCTAATTTGGATAAATTGGTCCTTCTGTCAAATTTTAAGTTAATTAAGTGTTAATCATAGGGGTATTTATGGAATAAAAGTTTCAGAGACCAATTCATCCAATTTTTAAATAAAACTTTAATTTTTTTAATTTTTTTTTAAATTATGATTTTTTTCGGAAAAAAATTAATTTTTCAAATAATTTTTTATTTTAAAAATTATTTTTTTTCAACTATTTTTTTCTTTTTTTTCAAATAATTTTTTTGGTAAACGAAAAAAAATTAATTAATAATAATTTTAGGGATCAATTCATCTAAATAATTTTTTGAATTAACTTTTTTTCATTTTTTTTATTTAAATAAAAATTAAGTAAATTTAGATTAACTAATAATTTTGCATTTCACGGTGAAGGAGGGGAGCGGGTCAACACAACGGTTGGGGAATGTGTTATGTTCTTCGAGAGGAGAAGCGATGGGACGCCTAGGAGGTGGGAGGCCATAACCGGACGACTAGGAGCGGGTCGTCCAGCTGCTCCTCTCCTCGAAGAACATAACACATTCCCCAACCGTTGTGTTGACCCGCTCCCCTCCTTCACCGTGAAATGCAAAATTATTAGTTAATCTAAATTTACTTAATTTTTATTTAAATAAAAAAATTTGAAAAAAAGTTAATTCAAAAAATTATTTAGATGAATTGGTCCCTAAAATTATTATTAATTAATTTTTTTCGTTTACCAAAAAAATTATTTGAAAAAAAAAAGAAAAAAAATTAGTTGAAAAAAAGCAATTTTTAAAATAAAAAATTATTTGAAAAATTAATTTTTTCCGAAAGAAATCATAATTTAAAAAAATTAAAAAAAAAATTAAAGTTTTATTTAAAAATTGGATGAACTGGTCCCTGAAACTTTTATTCCATAATTACCCCTATGATTAACACTTAATTAACTTAAAATTTGACAGAATGACCAATTTATCCAAATTAGCAAACATTGGGGACCAATAAACTAAAAAAAAAATTAAGGACCAATTCATCCAAAGTGGCAAACATTGGGGACTAAATTTGCCAATTTGCCTTAAAATAATCCAAACCGAAAACGCAAAAAACAATTAAATAAGTGCGATAAAATCAATAAACAATCCACTCGAACCTCAAAACGCAAGAATTTGGTCTTCTAGTTAATTGGTACATTTCCTTATAGACAGTGTTCTCCAAACACTCTACTACAAACAAATTGCTTTTATTACCGTTGCATTTTTCGAGGTGTAGAGCTTAAATTTTCTTTGATACATCAACATATTCCTTGAATCAGCCACTAGCAAAAAGGAGATGAGAAACTTAATCAATGTCAATGAACGATATATATATATATACAGGGTGCGGTTCACATAGAAACCAACCCTTATGTAGGAAATAAGAACTATTGAGGTTCGTAGATCTAGTTTTAATCTATGGTCAATTCTCTTGTAAATATTCTGATTTTTTTATTAGATTTTAAATGCATAACGGTAATATTGTACCAAATCTTACCCACTAACTAGGAATAATACGCAGATTTAGGAAAGTTGTTATTTAGGAAAATATTCATTTTCTTTGAAATTCAACTCACAAAACCATTGTTTCATTAAATCCCTAAAACGAATTGATGCCGTTGTTTTCTCTAAATCGCTTAATTGAAATCATCCTCCATTATCACCAGAAAACTAGTATGCATTAGTATTTATTTCAATAGTTTCAGATCCTTGTTGCGTTGATTATCACTATTTTGTCCGGCGTTGCATCAAGCGATCAGACATCTGTTCTGATGATGTTCATATCCCAAGGTTGCAATAATTGTTCTATTGCTGCATCGATCTATCTGTAGTCATAAGGACGATTATTTGCAAAGATGATGCATCTAGAATTACTTTTTTAGATTGTTTTACTTTTCTTCTATTAATTTATGATTTGATATTTTGATATGATTATTTGTAGATCTATTTCAAAAATCTGTACTTAGTAGATTGACATGCATAATTGCGCAATTTGATATGCAATCTTCTGTTTTTTAGTTGCATAATCATTAATTGAGAGTTTGAAAGTGCTTTTATAACCCTAAAATTGGAAGAAAAAAAATTAAAAATTAAAATTTGACATGCATACTCTATATCATGCTATGCATTATGATTGATTTCTTGATGCATAATAAATCGACATGTTTGATGCGTTATGGTAGAGAGCCTGATGCATAATGGTATAATTTTTATGTATTATGACATATTTTTCAATGCATATTTTAATAATTAATATAGCATGAATGTTGCATAATATTATAAATAAATAATATAATTAACAAATATAATTTTATTAAATTATTAATTAATAATTTAATATAATGAATACCTTACGACATTTAATAACTCACAAAACTATTATATTTAAATAATAACATAAATATATTATATTATAGCATAACAATATTCAGAAACGAATTCATATTATGCATATATGACTTCGATGATATGCATCGACCTATAAAGAAATATGTATAATTCAATTAATGATGAAATTACTGTATTTTTTTTTTAGAAAAAGCTTTCGATCCAAGCTTAATAAACTAAGATACGATTATAAAGCACTTAAGTAACTTAAATTTTATAATTAAAATATTATTTATGGTCTTTCAATAAATTGTTCCAAGGAAATAAATTAAATAGTAACTGACCTACCTTATCCAAAAAAATCTCATACCATATATACACGATTTATTAGGAGTTGATAAATCTAAATTTACGTTAATAATTAAAATATTATTTATGGTCTTTCAATAAATTATTCAAGGAAAAATTAAATAGTAACTGACCTACCTTATCAAAAAAATCTCATACCATATATACACGATTTATTAGGAGTTGATGAATCTAAATTTACATTAATAGCCTTTTCGAATTCTTGTCATTTAATAAATTCATTAGCAAATTAATTAGGTGATAACCGTTGATTCAATTAGATCAATGAATTATATTAATTAAGAGATTCAAATTTAATTGTAACGGTATAAATTATATGAGTCATCTAAACTGTTTACACGTGTAAAATTATTATGATCGTGATATATAACGGTATAAATTATATGATTCATCATGATAAAATTGTTTAAAATAGAAACTCTGATGAGTTTATTCATATAGCCAAAAGTAATCATCAACTTTGTTTATGGCCTTGAACATATAAAACCCAAAATTCAAAGCACACAACATAACCTAACTAAGCCTATATCTAGTGATGTCAATTAACTGTATAGCCAATCTAACTAATTTCCTCCTATACAACCAGAAATTTAAATCTTTAGATCTCTCTAGTTTCATGCCAAAAGCAATTGTGCTTTAAATTTTATTTATTAGTATTGACCTTTTTCCTTTGTAGGAGACTTTGGATGTACTTAGGTTGTTTTTAATTTCTTAATATTGTAACGGTTCCACGTTAGCCTAGTTTTCTTCATATTGGTTTTTCTTTATAGGTCCAAATTACAAACACATTTCTAAGTTAAGTTCTCATGTATAGAACCATGTATATATTAACTTGGCTTGCAAAACATTACGCATGAACAATGTTTATTTTGTGTGGATTTTGAGTAGAGTTTGACTCGTCACGAAAAAGCTAGAAAGTTATTACGTCGAAAGTCTTCAATAAGGTAAGAATTGTTTATCTTTCGGCTTAAGTTACCCCATTTTCAAAAATTTCTTCACTATCTTGGAACACTTAGAGAAGGGCTTGGTGTTTCTTAGTTATTTATCTCATTTGGGGGATGAGATCTCCGTCCCAAAATCTCATGTCTTAATCATGTTTCAGTCAAAACTACGTATTTTTGAAAGAAAAAAAAAAGATGAAAAGAGTAAAATGATTGATTGAGTTGTTATTAAAACTACACGATTTTATAATAAAACTACATAGTTTTGACTAGAACATGATTGACACGTGAGATTTTTAGGACAATAGATCTCAACCCTTCATTTGAAGATATGGTTGTTTTCTTATTTATAATTTAATAAAACATTTTGGCAATCTTCATGTAGGTTATTAAAGTACCCGTCCCGGCCAGATCGGGTCATGCCCAAAATGAATTGGTATATTGAAAATCTAGTTCAACCCGACCCCTTTAGGAACCATTGAGTAACTGGGTTACAATAGTCCGCATATTAAACTATATATTTCCTTAAGTTTTCATAATCTAAAAATTTTAATTGTCTTTTTTATATCAAAAAAGTAAGAAGAGTCTTGGCCTAGCATAAAGAGAGGTCTTGGGTCGATAGTTCACTGGCGGATCGAGTGAAAAATAAACGAGGAAAAGACCAAATTAACCCAAAATCCATAACTAAAGCCCACAAGGACCATTTAAACCCAACTTATTTTGGGCCTCAATTTTTTTAGCACAATTCATCTCTTAACCATAGTTAAATTAGGTTAATCTACCATTTCGAACCAGTACATACCAACTGCGATTAAAGTTATGTTATTCATACCTATATTAAGGAAAATAGTGTTTTCGGTCACATATCTTTCCTTTACTTGTAGTTTTAATTTTGTATTTTTTAAAGCGGCGTTTTAGGTTTCATATCTTTCCTTTACTTGTGATTTTGGTCTCGTACCTTTTAAACCGGTGTTTCTGGTCCCCTTTTTTAAAAAATTCTAGCGATTTTAGTATAGTATCTTTTAATTATTTGCAATTTTGGTCCGTAACTTTTAATGTAACATTTTTGGTCCCGTGTCTTTTAATTACTTACAATTTTGGTCCCATGACTTTTAATGCGGCCCTTCTAGTCCCATTTATTTTAATCATTTGTGACTTTTGATACAATAATTTTAATATTGATAATTTAAACCCGTACTTTTCCAAAATCGGATTTTAATCACGTCACGGTTTGATTTATGTGTTTAAATAATTTTATAAAAATAGGAACCATAATAATAATAATAAACGATCAGATTTTAATACGGATACACTTTCTTGTGGCACACCACCATCGACTTCTCACTCCCGGTATCCCCCATTCTACCAAAATATAGTAGTAATTAATATTCATAATTTATATTAGAATATGGCCATTTATTATTATTTTGGTTTCTATTATTATAAATTATTTAAATGCATAAATCAAATAGTTACGTGATTAAAATTAGATTTTGAAAACGAACGAGATTAAAATTATTGTATCAAAAGTTATGGGATCAAAATCACGAGTAAATAAAAATTACGGGACAAAATTGTCGCATTAAAAGTTACGGGACCAAAATCGCAAGTAATTAAGAGATACGAGACCAAAAATGCCACATTAAAGTTAAATGATAAAAATTGTAAATAATTAAAAGACACGAGACAAAAAACGAAGCTTTTAAAGATACGAGACCAAAATTGCAAGTAATTAAAATGTATGGGACAAAAAAACACTGCATTAAAAGTAACCGTACCAAAATCACAAGTAAAAGAAAAATGCAGGACCGAAAACGCCATTTTCCCCATGGTATAATAGAAAATTACACTTTTTAACTGAATAGATTATCAAAGCAATATATAATTAAAGTTATGCTCAAGTAAACCAAACGATTAGCACAGTGCAAAATAAAACTCAAATTGCCTCATAATCTAAAAAATATGTTATGATCATTACAAATAAATTAATTGAAAATAATTAACATTGTATTTGATTAGAGAGAATTAAAGAGGAAAGAAATAGCGAATAGAGAATTTAGAGATAAATGCTAATTTTCTCTCGTTTAGTAGAGGGGAGAAATAGAAGAGAAGAGAAAAAATAGTGGGCCTCCCATGATTTTTTTTAATCTCCAAACATTATAATAAAGAGGAGAGAAAATAAATTTTGACTACTGAAATAACAATTATGTCCTTATAGAACCCTCCATACCATGATTTTCTCTACTTTAAATATTAAGGATATTTATGTCTTTTTTAAATAATTATTATTTCTCTCTTCTTACTTTCTAACCAAACAAGGAATAGATAAAATCCACTCTATTTCTTTTCACTTTATTATCTATTTCTCTCAAACCAAACAACATATAAAATCCACTATATTCTTACCTTTTTCTTTTTCCTTATTTTCTTTCTCTCATATTTTTTCCTCTCATTTTCTTCAGTCAACCAAATAAATGATTAGTTCAAATAAACTCGACTTCACTTGTAGTTTCTAAGTCATCATTATAAAAGAATCACTTTTTACCGATGGTAACTGAAGAAAATCTGTCTGTGAATCAATTTATCAAATAAATACACACGAATGCAAATCCTTCATTTTAATGAACGTAGATAATGTCTTGTTGGGTATGAGATTCAGTGATATAAGATTTTAAGATTTGAAAATCCCAAAACCCCTTAGCTGAATGATGAAACTTGATAATGTAATAGCTTAGTTGAGTTCAATATGTTAGGAATTTAGTAGGCTAGCTAGAGTTCAGTAGCAGATAGGCTCAGTAGAGTTATCTTTTATCATCCGGATGGACTCGACATCTAGAACTCAGTTAGGTATCTCAGAACCCACTGAATCAGGAAAGAAGTTCGAGGCAAGTACTGAAATTTCAGAAGAATGTTAGCAGGAGACAACTCAGTATAAGTGTCCGATGAATTAAAGGAAGTCAACTCAACATCTGCTTTGGAATTTGAACAAGTCTCACCAACTCCCTAACCTCGACCAATAAGGAGCTGTCAGCACTATACTTGCACTGACAGAAAGCTGCTCCCTAGACTGAAAAAGAGAGAAACTCTACAATGATATTCAAATTCGAGATGATCGTTTTTCTTGGCGTTTTCGACACGTGTCTAGACTCCCTCCAACGGATCTATTCATGAGTCGAGACTATAAATAGATAACAATCTTCATCTAGAGAAGAAACTAGGAACCAAAGCATTCAAAAGCTCTAGCAATCAAACAGTACACTCAGTGAAGAACTCATACTTAGAGAGATAATTCTTAGTTCTTCATTCTAGAGATCCATTATTCCCTTTCTCTATTCTAAACAATTCTTGTAAGATCTTAAGCTTAAAAAAATTGAAGGAGTTCAGCTCATTGAACTATTCTTATTGTAAGAACTCATTCTACTTGGAAAAACTCAAACTTTGTTTTTAAACAATTGTAAAGTTGCTACAACTATAAGTAGTGAATCTGTCTGGTGTACAGATTATTGAGAACTTGCTCAGTATAATAAAAAGACAAGATCTTCTGCATGTGTTCGGGAGAGTGGAGTAGGATCTTGTGTATCTGAACCACTTTAAAAATTATTGTGCAATTTACTATTTTATTGCTTATTGTTCATACTGCATAAAATATATTTTAAAGCATCAACTCAGTATTTCAGTAAAATATGAATTAGCGCACAAGCACGACTTTTACATATTTGATAAAAACGTTTTTCTACAAGAGACGAATTAAAACGGGCCTACACTTCCGCACTCACTCTTCCACTGAATTTACTATAGACTGACTAAAGTCAGTAGATGGGATTCAGTAGTTGAATCACTCTGCCCACGCGATCTGAAGCTTTACTTGATAAGTTGAACTACTCAGCAAGCATATTCAGTATCATACTGAGTTTCGTGTTTGAGTTGAAATTTGTATTCAGGTGTATTCACTCCCTACAACTGAAGACTCGTCTTTGGACCAACATGTCTTACCGACTAATTGTAGTTTGTCGCTAACTTAGCGGTGGAAATTTCCATGTGTGAACGGTGACTTGCGGGTAGGACTTGCCAACGAGGATACGTATCAACAGTTAGGAGACTAGTAAACGGTGATTGTGCTGGTAGGACTTGCCGACGAGGACACATCGTTAGGGGGGCGATGACGACCGCACACATATGAGGTGGCCTTTTAATGTATCTTTAATCTCAATGGCGGATACAAAGGGATGTATGGGTTTCCCATTGAAATTGTATCGAAATTCAATTTTACATGTGATTTTAATTTTTTATTATTATATCATTTATTTCTCTACTAAAATTCCAAATTTCACCCTAATTAATCTTGAATCCACATGAAAAGTGTACCTAAGAACATGGGCTTGATCTCGTGAAAAAAATAAATGAAGATTTAATAGATTGGGGATCGGATATGTCTTCAAATTATAGATCAATAGGCAGCAGAAGTAGATTTGGAATTTGGCAGAGCACACAGTACAATAAATTAATGTAATCACAGCTAAGCTAACCAAATTGGAGATGTTAGCTTTCACGTGAATATTAATTAAATGTATACTATTTATTTACATACATTATACAAAATAGCGAGCTAATTACGTGTCTGAATAGTTTGGAAAATATTCAAATATTCGTTTTATTCCACATATTTTTCTATATAAATGATATGCGAATCTCAGGTTGAATATTGGTCTAATATTGTTGAATGTTGGTTTGTTGAATTAATTTTTTTTAATTGGATGGTCTAATTTGATGCCCTAGTATATTGATAGTGGATCAATAATTACATCACACCATAACATAAAATAATCAACCCTAGTTAACAGTTAGCAACAAATATAAATAATTGAGGGGATAAATAGGTGTTATTATATTCAGTTAATTCTCCGCAGTTTTTGTATGATACTCCCGTTGAGTATTTTTATTGTGTTATTATTTTAAATTCAATTATTTTCATGAATTAATATCGAGTTGTCCAATATTCGAATCGAATTCAATTAAGAATATGCTGTTTTTATTAGGGTTATTAACTTGCAAGTTGTAAATACACGAAGAATACGCTGAATTTGGGTTTTTAAAGCGTTGAGATAAGAATATGATTTTTCAATTTTATTAAAATTTATAAATTGGTGAAAATTTCTACGAAATTAAATTTGACTTGAAGGTTTACGTATTAGAGAGGGAAGACACACTTGTCAGATTCTGTAGTCAATGGTGATGTTTATAGTCGATGATTTATCCACTTAAGATATTCCGATCACACATTAAGTTCAATTTGAAGGATTTTTATTATTTTAACAAATTGAAAAACAAATCGCCTATAATCATTCGAATATTTAAAATCATGTGTACAATTTACTTATTCTTCAAAATAAAGTTTATTGATAAAGGTTGAAAACTCGGTTGAAAACTGCTGATTTGAGAATTTGTAAATGTTTGGAAAGAAGTGTTAAAAACTGCTAAAAGTGGGAAAAATAATGTTTGAAAATACTGCTGATAGCAGTAGCTTATTTTAACTTTTAAATAAAATATCTATCTTACCCATAATGTTATTAAATAATTATAATTTATAATAAATAAATAAAATTGAGAAATTATTTTTTGCACAATAATTCCGATTTTCAGTATTAAAAAATATCAAAATTATTACAAAATATCAAAATTAAATTAATTTGTATATTACATGAATTTCTAGTATATTAACGGTTATATATTAAATATTATTTATTTACATAAATTCATAGTAATAATATTTTTATATAATTTTTATAATTGCGTAGCTAAAAATATAATTACCATTAAATAAAAATGGAAAATATTGATTTTAAAATCGAGATTCTCGGAATCTACCATTTTAATTAATTTATATTTAATTTTAGTAAAACTATTTTATTAAACTTGAAGATTTATAAATAATAAATAAGAAATAATTATTATTAAGTTGCTAACTAATATATTAAAATATAATTACAATTAAATTTATAACTAACAAAAAAATATTAATTTTAGAGCTAATGATTTTTGGAAAAATAGTCTAATAAATTAGATAAACTATAAGCTTCAGTTGAAAGCTGGGTAATAGCAGCTTAAACAACTTTTCTATCTTGGCTATATTTGGTAGAGAATTTCTACTGAAAGTTGAGTATTCCAAACACTCAAATTATAACTAACAGCTATAAGCTGTAGCTGAAAACTGTATTAAACACCACTTATGTACGTGCTAATAAATTTGTATTGCCTAAAATGTTTGAGCAAATATCTAAAAATTAATTCTGAAATTACAATTTACTTTTCAAAAAATTAATTCTGAAAATACTACTCTCACCAAACTAATTCTCAAACTACTACTTCAAGAAAATTAATTCTCAATCTACTATATATGTAAAAGGGAAATTATGCTATATTATCCAATTTAACTTTTCTAGATAAACATTCCATTTTCAACAATAAAAATAAACCTTCCATTTTCAAAAAAGTAATAATAACTAGAATATACTAGTAATATTTTCTAAATAAATATATCAATGTCTAATTAACAAAATAAATACTCTATTTCTAAGTAAACCGTCCATTATACCTTACTTTACATAAGAAAACAAGATTATTTTTTAAATAAAAATGCAATGGCAAACGATAAATTGGAAAATTAAAAAAAATTGATTTTTTTAATTAATAGAAAATAAAATTAATGAAGATTATTATTATTATTTAAATCTAAAATACAATATTAATGTGCTACAAAATTCATTAAAAATGTTATTTTTTACGAATAAACTTATGTTTGAAACTTTAATTCATAAAGTTTTCGATTGTACCAAAAAAAATTATTTAGAATTTACTAAGTGTTGTTAGTATTTTCATTCAATAAAAATTATAATAAATTAAATAAAAACTGTAATTTTTATTTTAAAATTTATGCCGTAATTGTTTTATGTAAATAGGAATTTAAATCTAATAAAAATATGATTTTTATTTTAAAATTTGTGTCGTTGATATTTTCTTTATAAAAATAGAATATTCTAGCTATTATTGTTATGGTTGAAAATGAAAGTTACGTCAAAAAATATAAGTTCAAACATTTAGAAGATTATTCCTTTAATAATAATAATACATTGGGAATTAGTTTTGTAAGTAGTATTATTTTTGGAATTAGTTTGATGAGAGTAGTATTCTGGGACTTTTTTTTTTAAAAAGTATTATTTTAAAAATTTGCTCAAAAGTACATTTTTTTTAATTATACTCGATTCTATTATAGTTAATCTAAAAATCGAATTACGGTATTGAACACGTAGGATACGGGTATGGAATTCGCTCACCAACCCTCTCTCTCTCCCACCATCTGGTCGTAGTCAAAATTAGACAACTCGCCAAATCATCGTATCTTAGCAAAGGTTCCATTAATCGTCTCTCCATATCAAACTGCAGTATTCACGCCTCTTTTCACCAACACCTTATCTGAAAGCAAATAACAAGTTTTCCGATTGCTGCTGATTTTGTTGCGGCGAGGTGCTTTTTCTTCCTCTTCTCTAATTTTTTGAATCATGTTTTGTTTGTGTGCTTTTTTCAAGAATTATAACACGTTCATCGATCTGTTGCATTTTGGGGATCATCTAATTGTTCGATTTTTCTGTTTAAAACACGCGAAACTCTCTGATGAAAGCCTTGATTCTTGGTGGAGATTAGTTGAATAGTAGTTACGACGTAAAGTGCAAGCCTTGTTAATCTGTTGTCTCGTGAATTAGTATTTGTTTGTTTTTTATTGCTTAGCTGTTTTGGGTTGCAGTTGAATTCTTAGGACTACTTTCCTTTTGTGAATTTTTAATTGGAACTGGAATCTGACCGTTTTTTAATAACGAGGATTTAACTTTTGAAATTTGTTTACCACTTGCTGTGCAGATCAGGAGCTGTTAATCGGACGTTTAATTAGCTCCTGCGAATTCTAATGGCGGCGGCTTTGGGAGAATGGCACTGTGAGAAGAGATCATTTGATAAGAGTGAATCTTTTGCAAGAGATAATGAGAATGTGCCTGAAACTGGTTGCCTCTCCATCATTGTTCTCGGTGCTTCTGGTGATCTTGCTAAGAAGAAGACCTTCCCTGCACTCTTTAACCTTTACCGGCAGGTTGATCAGAAGATTGGTTTTTCTTTTGTTTATGATGTTGCCTTGCATTTGATGATTGCTTGCTTTTACAGTGAATTCATGCTATGAAGTAATGAGTTGGAATGTTTACTCTGTGTTGAAGTTTTTTTAAATCTTTTGTAGGAGGCTCATCTCTTACACTTTGTTTGGATTGTGATACTCAGGGTTTTTTGCAATCAAATGAGGTTCACATATTCGGGTATGCAAGGACCAAGATCACTGATGATGAATTGAGAGATCGGATCAAAGGGTATGATTTTCTGCATCTTTCTGCTTTGAGCTTATAGTGAAAGTCATTTGGAATATTACTAGTGACTGCCTTTTGTCTTGGAAATAATTGTTGCATCTGTTCTTGGGCTTGTTTTTATGTTTGAGATATCATTATCATTCCATGAAGCTATTACACATCTGCTTCATGTTTTGGATTCATTTTCCATGGATAACTGATGTAGGTATCTTCCCCATGGTAATGATGGCACAGAAGATGTTTCAAACTTTCTGCTGTTGGTTAGCGATTTCTTTTTTGATATATTATCTTCTGCCTAACTATAAAGGATGGCGTTAGTGTAGCATGGCCTCACATTTCATTGATCATGCAGATTAAATATGTGAGTGGTCCATATGATGCTCCGGAAGGGTTTCAAGCATTAGACAAGGCAATATCTGAGCATGAGTTTTCAAGAAACAGTACACATGGATCATCCCGCAGGCTTTTCTACCTTGCACTTCCGCCATCTGTTTATCCTCCAGTCTGTAAAATGATCAAGAGTTATTGCATGAATAAATGTATGTATCATCTTCAGAACTAGTTTAGATTGCTCATTCCTCTGCATTTTCTTTCTTGGATAATTGATCCCAAATTGAAGGAAGCTCCATCTTCATTAATACTTCCCTTTGAGCTTCTAGAGTTGAATTAGCTAGACCCCAGAATAAACTGACTGAACCAAAGAAGCAACCAGTTTGACTAATGGCCACTATTTTTATTTTAGAAACCTAATTGCTTGCAGTTGTTGAGATCAAATGTTGTCCTTTTTTTTCTTTTCTTTTTTTTTTACCAACTGCCTTTATGTATGAAGACAATCGAAAACCACTTACTGTCTGCTTTGTATTTTTAGCTGATCTTGGTGGATGGACTCGTATTGTCATTGAGAAGCCTTTTGGAAAGGATTTGGAATCAGCTGAGGAACTGAGCTCACAAATAGGTGAATTGTTTGAAGAACCACAGATTTATCGTATAGATCATTATCTGGGAAAGGAATTGGTGCAGAATCTGGTAATTCTAGTTACCTCTAGTTTTTGATAGATTAGTTAGTTGTTTGTAGTTTGTACGTACTACATATGTAGGATTTTCTTCTAGAAGAAAATTGATCTCCATCTTATAATATATGGCAGTTGGTGCTCCGTTTCGCAAATCGCTTATTTTTGCCTCTCTGGAATCGTGATAACATTGCTAATGTACAGGTGAGTTGCTTATGCTTATGTTTAAACAATGAGAAATTGCAATAATTCTCATCTGTGTTAAGAAAATGGCAAGTTTTGAGTTTTTCTTGGCCCCAGATTGTGTTTAGAGAAGATTTTGGAACTGAGGGACGAGGTGGATATTTCGACCAGTATGGGTGTGCCCTCAGTGCTTTTACTTTGTTGATAAATCTTGTTCTGCAACTAGAGCTTGATGAACTTACAATTTCTTATTTCTATTTCTTGTTTTGCAGAATTATCCGTGATATCATACAGAATCACCTGATGCAGGTTATATTTGTTAAAATATAGTTTCCCCAGCTTTCTTCTTACTTATTCGCAGAAAGTAGCTTTTTTATGTCGAATGTTGTCCTATTCACAATTTTGCTTAATATGTTACTCATCCATGGACATTTTTACTGAATGACTTAAAGCATGGAATACATCTACAACAAAATTCATACTACATATTAACCTCACTTTTTTCCTTTCCTTTTCTATTCACATTAACCAGTTTGATTTGTTATTGTGCCTACCCATATTGACAGCACAGTTTCTTAAAACATCTCAGGTTTTTTGCCTTGTTGCAATGGAGAAACCCGTGTCCTTGAAACCTGAGCATATTCGAGATGAGAAAGTGAAGGTATAATTCAGGAACATTCTGTTTGAAGTACTCAGTTTGCTGTATTACCTTGCCCATGTAATTTTCTTTTACATCTTTTCTTTCTTGCAAGAAAAACCCTCAAAGTTGAAGATGGACTTTAGCTTCTGTTTTAAGTTCCTTAGCTTCATTTTGTACTTGCAGCTCGACATCGAGCTACCTGCGTGATTGCAGTCTTTGTAGTATCTAACTATTTAGTTGTAATTCAGGTACTTCAGTCAGTTATGCCAATAAAAGACGAAGAGGTGGTGCTTGGACAATATGAAGGCTACAAGGATGATCCAACGGTTCCAGACAACTCGAACACTCCCACTTTTGCTACAGCTATTCTACATATACATAACGAGAGATGGGAAGGTAGCCACGAATATTCAAATTTGTAATGATGTATCTTTCTAAATGCTTACTTAAATGACCATTAATTCACTTGGTGTAGGTGTGCCTTTCATACTCAAGGCAGGAAAAGCTTTAAATTCAAGAAAAGCAGAAATTCGGGTTCAATTCAAGGATGTTCCCGGTGACATCTTTAAATGTATGTCTTATATATTCCTTCTGATCTCAGCTTCCTACTTAACTTAAAAGAATCCTTTTAGCTCAATGTTTGATTCTAATAAGCTCGATGAAACTGTCCATCCAGGTAAAAGGCAAGGAAGGAACGAATTTGTAATTCGTCTGCAACCTTCAGAAGCCATGTACATGAAGCTAACGGCAAGTTCAACATTATACTGTTTGTTTACTCGATTTTATGGTCATGCCATTATTCTCATTGTCTTGTCTGCCCTCTTGTGCAGGTGAAGCAGCCCGGATTGGAAATGTCAACTGCTCAGAGTGAACTGGATTTGTCGTATAGGCAACGTTACAATGGGGTTGTCATACCAGAAGCTTATGAACGCCTAATCCTAGACACGTATGCCTCTCTTGATCTTATATAGACATTTTCTTGTGCTTGTGTATGCGAAAAAAAAGACACATTCCAACACATGTTTTTGTACACAGAATCAAAGGTGATCAGCAGCATTTTGTCCGCAGAGATGAGTTGAAGGTAAAAGGACTAGACTTTAGTCATAATTCGTATTCGAAGTTATCAAATGTATTCTTACCTGCTAAGCATTCTTTAGGCTGCTTGGGAGATTTTTACGCCCCTTTTGCACCGGATAGATAACGGGGAGTTCAAGTCCCTTCCGTACAAGCCGGGAAGCCGAGGCCCTGCAGAAGCAGATCAACTGTTGGAGAAGGTGGGCTATGTGCAAACACACGGCTACATATGGATCCCTCCTACCTTGTAATCACTTTCTCTCTCCATCTACGGATATCTGTAATAAGTTTACCTCTGCACATTCGAGGACGAGACATGAGAAATGCTTAAAATGAGTTGTGTGGAATCTCCTGCATAATTTTGCTTTCAAGCCAATAAAGTTTGAGTCTTGATTGATTCTTGCTTCTCCCGTGTTGGTATTGCAATTGCATTCCGTTTCCAAAAACTTTAACGTATCGAGTTGGATATTCTTGATACTACACTACAAGTGTCATGTCCGACCATCAAATATGTTATTTAAAAAATATCATTTTCAAGTCTTTGCAATATACGGTTTGAAGGTTCTTTATTCGCTAAGGGTTATAAGTTTTAGCTGAAATCTTGGTTCTTTCTTTTCTAGTACACGTATAGTACGTTACTGGGACAAGTTTTCTTTTAACTATCAATTAAATACTCTCTATCCCAATTGACTTATCTTATTTTATTTTTTAAATTATACCGTTTGACTTGTCTTATTTTTTAAAATAAAAATAATTATTACGCAAACTATCACTTTTTCTTACCCACAATCACTCACTCATCTACACACAATCACCCATTAATTTTTTGTCTTGGTGCCGAAAAGAAACAAGACAAATCGTGCAGGACGGACATAATATATTCAAATTTCAAACTTCAACAAAGAGATTGTAGTTCTAATCATAAACAAACGGTGCTCAATAACACATTTCTTTCTTAAAAATAACAAAAACAAATTGATTGCTGGATCAATAGCAACTACTATTACATCTGGTCTGCAATCAAAAGCTTCCCCTAAAGATTCTTACAAATTATTAAGGTAACAGAACTGCAAAATGAAATCTTAATATCCCCGCCAAAAAAGAAGAGCAAAGCAGAGAATCCCAGAATTTGGCCATTTCAACACCCTGCCACAAGAGGAAAAGGGAAATGGTCTATAAAAAAGGATAGTAAAGACTAAAGAGCAACGCATACTATACTTTTTTCTATGATAAAAGTATAGTATGCATTATTAACAAAATAATTCTTTACCAAAGAGTTGCAAATTCAACAACTACATCTCAGTTTAGGGTATGAAATCCATCAAGGGAGGCATAGCAAGCACATTCATCGTACCAAGAAAATGCTAAAAGCAATCTCATACAGTATTAGTTGAAAAACAAGCCTTGATCCATCAATGGTCAAGTTCTTGGAAGGAATACAGCAAGGAATCATATGACTCATACGGATATAGAACAAACACGCAGCAGATCGGAAATAGAAGGCTAGAAAACTAAAGTATTACCTCTTTCAAGAAAAAAACATTAATGCACTCAATTGGAAGATAATCAATTGAACAAAAAATAAGCATTGCTACCTCATAGCTAACGTCCAGGATTGACACCAAGAAGCATGTTGTTGTTGCTGGGAAGATACCAAAGATCCCGATTCCTGGACATGGTCGCAGCATTTTCCTTCGCGGCCTCAATCTTCCTCAACTCGATCAACCCCATCCCTGCAGCTGCAGTTGCATCAGAGATCAGCTTGGCAGACTCACTTTCACCCTCGGCCCTAATAATCGCAGCCCTCCTCTGCTGTTCCGCTTTCATGACCACAAACTTTGACCTTTCAGCCTCTTGTTGGGCCACTTGCTTCTGCTCCACAGCCTTTGAGAACTCAGCACCATAAGACAAGTGCGTGATGGCCACATCGTCCAAAACAAGGTTGAAGTCCTTGGCCCTACGTATCAAACTCTCTCTCACGAGGGCAGAGACATGAGGCCGATCTGTAAGCAATTGATCAGCGTTGAACTGAGCAACTACAGCCTTGAGAACTTCGTTGCCGATAGAGGGTAGGACTTTCTCATCATACTCAAGTCCTAGGGTTTGGAAAATATCTGAGAGGCGGCTGACCTCGGGCCGAGAAAGCACACGCAGTGTCAGATTGACCATCTGCAAATCCTTCGTCCCTAATTGTTTTGGCAAACAAATTGCTTCATCACTATCTTACCAGCATACAATGTCAAAATGCAATATGCTTAAACTAATAGTATACATTCTCCATTTGTAGAAATTCAACAAATTTACTAATACTTTATCCCTTAATAGAACTACAGGATTCAATCCTTTATATGTATCAACAAATAAAACTACTAATTACCAACATATACAGCACCATAAGAACAGTAACATTTCAATCAAGATGTAATTAAAAGTCGTCCTGTGCTTGAAAAGATTCATGATTCCGAGTAACACCCAAAGCAACATCTAGAGGTACTACTTTACGATTTTATCAATCAATAATTAGTCCGGACTAAAGAAAATTATCAAATTAGGAGTTTCCTTAGGTGGCGTGATTCAGAGTCGAGAAGAAATTAGAAAAAAAAATAAAAAGAAATGAATGGAGGTGCGCATTAACCAGAAACCGAGGAGAAGGTGTGGGGACGAGTGCGGATGTCGAAAATGAAGGGCTTCTGAAGCCATGGGACCAAAAAGTGAGTCCCTTCTCCGACTGCATCGGGCTTAACTCCAGCGAAACGATCAAAGATGACAGCGCGTTGGCCACCGTCGACGGTGTAGAGGCAGGAATTGACGACGGCTCCGCCGAGACCGACGGCGAAAGCGGCGCGCGCAATGTTATTGAGGGCGTTCGCGGCGGCGTTACTCATCTCCGGAGATTCTACGATTGGTTTTGAATTTGGAAGGTTAGATTGGAGAAGGGTTTATAGAGAGAGAAGTAGATTTTTCCCCAAGAAGGAAAGTGTGATAAACCCTAAGATTATGAATAATCTCACCACCTAAATAAACAGTAATCCAACCATTCTAATACTTAATTAATTTCTCTCTTCTTTCTATATTTCATTTTACTTCACCCAATCATTTTTACTTTTTATCATTTATACATAAGACTATCTGCATCCCAACCCACTTCAACCTAACCTTCTAAATAAAATATTCATTTCTCTCTCCTATTACATCACAACCCACAACTTTTTCAGTTTCTATTCTCATTCTAACTCAACTCAACCTAACTTATAATTTTTTTTCTTATTATTTTTTACTAAGTATTATATATAATATTTGGGATGATTTGGATCCATATTCGGAAGTGAGAACAAAAATAGAAATTGGATTTATTTTTAAAAAATTGGATGAAAGAAGCTTTTAGTAGTGTGAATAAAAACTATGCTCCATTTATAGAGAAAAAAATACGAATTTTGATATTTTTTTAATAAATAATTATTTAATAATTTTATCAAATACAATTATCTACATCAAAATATATTAGAACCAATGAATGCATGCTATTTGTCATGATATCAATGGTTGGGCCCTCTGCTACAGTGCTCGACTTGTGGGCGGCAGAACACCCTCAGTTGTGTTGGGGCGCTCAGTTGCTCATTTCCTATTCTTGATTGATATTTTGTCTTATTATGTTAGGGGTGAGGCTCGCTGTCCCACCAATTATATTTTTTATATTTATATTATTATATATTAATAATAATTATTTAAATTTTAAAGACGTAAAAATTAACTGAATTTTTAGAAAAAATTATAAAGCTAAAAAATTGTACAAACTAAAATATAGAGAACATAGAACAGTAATTGAAAGACGAAATTGAAACAACGAAAAACTAAAATTACAAACAACAAAGTAAAGAAAATTCAGTTATCATCGCCGAATTTTTGCCAAATGTACTCGATCAAGTTGTCTCAAAGATCTCTGTGTGCTTCTCTATTATCAAGTTGTGACTTGGTTGTCATATGACTAGCTAGGCTTGCAATCCTTTCTGTAGAGTATGCAAAATTATTATTTTCCGCTCTATCTCCTGTCTGATGATCACTCGGATTAACTTGATCTTATATAAATTTTGTGGAATCTTGATAGTTTAAATAAGTGTTTCTTTCATCTTCAACGATCATATTATGCATGATGATGCAAGCTCTCATTATTTTCCCCATAACATCACGATCCCAAATAAGATATGGATGTTTGATAAAAGCGAAACAACATTGTAGAACGCCAAATGCTCGCTCAACGTCTTTTCATTCAGCCTCTTGATGTAGTGAAAATAATTTATGCTTTCGAATGAGAGAAGCTTTAATAGATTTGATAAATGCTGCCCATTCAGGATATATACCATCAATGAGATAATATCTCATATTCTTCTGATGACCATTTACGATGTAACTAATCTTCGGTGCTGGACCTTCTAAGACATCAATAAAAATAGGAGATTAATCAAGTACATTGATATCATTTCTCGAACCCGGTGTGTCCAAAAAATGCATGTCAAATCAACAAATCATGAGATGCAACTGCTTCTAGAATATATGTGGGCTTGCCGCTTCTTCCAGAGAACTGCCCCACCCATCCAGTCGGACAATTTTTCCATTCTCAATGCATGCAGTCAATATTGCCTAACATGCTTGGAAAACCGCATTGTTCTCCTAGATGGAGTAGGTACGCCATGTCTTGGGGAGAGGGCTTTCTAAGGTATTCGTCGCCGAAGTTGGAAATTGCACCATCAACAATTTTTTGAGTAATTTCCTTATGAATTGGTCGCTCATCCGTAAATATTCATCATGAAAGTCTGCTGTTGTGCCATATGCCAACACTCTCATAGCTGCAGTGCATTTCTGAATAGGAGACATACCGAGACGGGTAACGACATCACGCTTTTGTTGAAAAAACTCGTCGGTGGCAACCAGTTGATTCATTATACGTAGGAACAACGGCTTCCGCATGCGATACCTTGTTCGAAAAGTCTCTACGGGATAGATTGAATTTTCCAAAAAATATTGCCTGAACACACTTTCATGGCCCTTCTCACATCTACGTTCTATAAATCGTCTCTTTTGCCTAACAACATGTTCTGTTGGTTATAGTAATAGAGACTCTGCTTGAATTGTCACTTGTTCGACAATGTTGTCAATAATGCGATCTTCTTCAGCATGTTGTTCGTAAAAAGCTTCATGATTTTCCCACCAACCATCATCTTCGAGGTAATCGAAAATATTAAAATTAGAACTTGACGCCATTTTGTTATGGGGAGCTTAGGATAAGTTGGTTATGAGAGATTTTGTGTAAATAGTGTAGAGACAATGCAAATAATATAGAGAGATTTGGTGAAGATGGTATATTTAAAGTAAAGAAAGTTGTCATTCACGGGTGAAAGCATTATTGGAAGATAGTGAAGAAAGTTGCCTTGAATATAGTGCAACATTATTGGTGAAGATAGTGGATTGCCAGCAATACTGCTTTGAAAGCATTACGACAAAATTGGTGCATTGTCTTGAAGAAATCAAGCATTATTGCATCGATAAGTTGTCATTCATTTATTGGAAACAGTGAAAGCATTACGACAAAAGTGATCACGGGTGAAGAAAAGGAGTGGAAGATAACATTTATTGCAAATCATATAATTCATTTCTTGAATATTGTGTAACATTATTGAAAGCATTACGACAAAAGTGATCATGAGTGAAGAAAATGAGTGGAAGATAACATTTATTGCAAATAATGTTACACTATTTGTTGGTCCGGAGACGAAAAGTCAGGTGTAGAGGGGGGGTGAATACACCTGAGCTCTGTTTCTTTTTCTCAGTGAAGGTCAGCTGAAGCTGATGTTTGCAATCGATGAACGAGTGCCAAATAAGCCTTCGATCATGGGGTCAAAGTGAGTCGGCTTCGAGCTCTTCTACCGCCGATGTCGGATTACGAAACTCCGGTCGGAGACCGTAGTGCGGATAAGTGTTAGGCCCGAGTCGTCTCTTTTGAAAACGCGTTTTTGCAAGTTAAATCTTTTGGTGTGCACTTTATAAAATACGTTTTTATGCAAACTTATGATTTTCAAGTCGGTGAATGCAATGCAATAAAACGAGTAAATGAACACAAGCGATTTAACGTGGTTCGGATACGCAAGATCCTACGTCCACGGTCCCGAACAAGGCGGGAGAACTTGTTGATTATTACGAGCAAGCCTCGCGGGGATACGTGCACTGGGGAGTTCCCTCTAAGTTATAGTCCTTAGCGACTTTACAATCCAAACCTAAGTTTAGAAGGGAGGGAATATTCTCCAACTGAGAAGGAGTTCTTACAACAAGAACAATTCACTAAATGTGAACTCCTTCGGATCTAAGCTATGAATCTAGCAATGAGCTTAGTCTAGAGAAGATAGGGATCAAAGTGCTCTAGAGAGATGAACTACAAGAAGTGTTCTATGAAAACTAGTTCGTCTCTGGATAAGCTTGAAGGTTCTAGAGCGTTGTGAGCTTGAATGATATCCCTTGATTTCGCGTATATTCCTCTTTTTTGAAATCTTCAAATCCTTCTCTATTTATAGTTGTGAGTTGTGACATATGTCCGTTGGAGACGACGATGCCACGTGTCACAAGCGTCCAAAGAAAACGGCCACTATTCAACTTTGTTGCAGCAGGGCAGTTAATGCACTGTTCATGAGAGCAGCTTTACTGTGTAGAGTAGGTAAGCGTTGTCGGCTTCTCATTGGTCGAGGTTTGTAGTTGGTGAGTGTCAGAGTTGACCGTTCAAACTACCTCGTATGTCTTCTGCTGAACATTTGAAGGGACTTTAAGTGCTGGGTCGCTTTCTGTCGGATACAGTACTCGAAAGTCTGTCTTCTTCGGTGAGTCGTCGGCCGATAAAGTGAGCTTCGATAGTCGGTTGGTCGATCGCGAAGGTATGCTTGCTTGCATCGGTTCTTCTACCGATGACCATCGGCTTGTAGAGAATGCTTCTTCGAGGTCCGGTCGGCGATGCGGGATCTTCAACCGAGTTTGATATCACCGCCGACGAAGAATGCAAGCGATTACACCGATGACGTGGGGTTGGGGGGGGGGGGGGGGGGGGGGGGGGGGGGGGGGGGGGGGGGGGGGGGGGGGGGGGGGGGGGGGGGGGGGGGGGGGGGGGGGGGGGGGGGGGGGGGGGGGGGGGGGGGGGGGGGGGGGGGGGGGGGGGGGGGGGGGGGGGGGGGGGGGGGGGGGGGGGGGGGGGGGGGGGGGGGGGGGGGGGGGGGGGGGGGGGGGGGGGGGGGGGGGGGGGGGGGGGGGGGGGGGGGGGGGGGGGGGGGGGGGGGGGGGGGGGGGGGGGGGGGGGGGGGGGGGGGGGGGGGGGGGGGGGGGGGGGGGGGGGGGGGGGGGGGGGGGGGGGGGGGGGGGGGGGGGGGGGGGGGGGGGGGGGGGGGGGGGGGGGGGGGGGGGGGGGGGGGGGGGGGGGGGGGGGGGGGGGGGGGGACGAAAAGTATCTTCGACGAAGATCGGTTCAACAACTACCCCGTACGGGACTTAGACAAAAATAATAAGCATTACATCACGTCTAACCTATACATCGCTAATCCTATCGACACACTAATCTACCGATATCGGCTCGGTTTTGGGATCTTCAATTCCATAGTACTACTATGATTTCCCCCAATTTCTTTTAACCCTAGAACAGCTGAGTATCAATCTACTGACTCATATCCAACACTATTTCTGAATAGTGTAACATTTATTGCAAATAGTGTAACATTATTTCTTGAAAAAAGTGTATCATCGATCAATTAATAGTAGATAGAGAGTAGAAGTTGAAGACGTTAATTTTATTCAACTGAAAATAACATTAGAGTACGACATATTGATAACCCATTAGAATACAACACACTAGAATCTAACACACTAGAAAGATAACACTCCAGTACTGATAACACAATAGGAAACAACATACTTAAAATTATTGCTCATCAGTTTGATATTAATACTTAAATAATTGAGCCATTAGATGGTTCTTCAGTGCCTCTTCTGTTGGAGTTAATTCACCTTTCACCATCGATGTGTTTAGTATCACCACCATCCCCTTCCGGTCCATTTCTTCTTGACGTGCCTCACGGTCTAAGCCACAGTGATCAAGCTCCTTTTCACGCGTGATCCTAAGAGCATGAAGTTCAGTAGTGAAATCATCTGGGATTATAGAAGATGCAGATGCAACTCCTTTTCCTTTCTTTTTAGTAGCAACTTTAGGGGTGTCTCTCCCCGGGACGAGGTATTGATGTAGAAACACCACTTGTATGAGTTTTTGGATTGTCATCTTCATTAGTCCTTGTTCTTTTGGAACTACCAAGAGTTTCATCAGTATTGATATCATTGTTAGGATTTTTGGAAATACGTACTATTGTCTCTAATTTCAACTCCCATCTTGGATTACCTCTCATAACTTTTTCAAAGACCTCGCGGTGAGCAAACTTTTTACAGTAAATCGTCTGTGCTTCCCTCTCAATATCCTCGTTCGATATCCCGCTCCCTCTACAAGCATACGCCTCCTTATATGCATCGATCCACTTCATAATGTTCGCATTAATGTGTTTGAAACGTCCTCTCAGTGACTCTATTGGCTCTCTTCGGACATTAGCGAGTTTTCAGCTCGAGTGTTATCATACAACTTTTTCACCTTTTTCCATAACGTGACATTACTTTGGTTGGTGCCAACAATTGGATTTCCTCTAACATGACAATATGAAGACATTAGAATCATGTCTTCTATCTCTTTCCAACCTTGAAGATTGTTTGAAGTGTTGACCGATTTTTCATAAGGATTTTCAACAGAGGTTGTAGGGGTGTTTTAGGTTGGATTTTGTGAAAATTGTGAATTAAAATCAAACATCGGTGATGCGAATTCAAATGCACCCTTTCTTTGATCTTTGAATGGTACTTGATTCATAAAGGAGCGACTTTTGCAAAATGATAAGGGGGAAACTCAGTAAGATGTCGGAGGAAATTTTCGTGACTGAGATAGTAATCTTGAGAGTAATGAAAATTTTGGGAATTGGAGAAGTTGTTATTATATGGATCCATGATAATTAAAAGATAGATTGAGATTTGTAGTAAATAATAGAATGATAGAAAATGAATATTTTTTAAGATGTGAATAAATATAGCAATATTGAGCTCTATCTATAGAGAATGAAAAATCATGAATTTTGGTATGATTTTTATTTATTTTTATAATATATATTATAAGATATGTTAATTTTTATTTAAATAAAATAAATATCAGGAGCCAATGGGGTGATGCCTAGTGGCAACACTCCATTGGCCAAACCACATGTGACCACAAGGTTGATTTTGTGATGAATTCCTACCATGATCACTATATTATCTCTCTCTTCTCATGTATTTTTTTTTAATTATTTGTTGGAAATACATAACCCAACCCACCCAGGTTGCTTTTGGAAGCGATGATCTTAGTCTAAAGAAACGGGAAATGAATCTTGGTTCTGAATAGAACCAACCCTAACACCAATCGAGGGCCCGACCCAGACACCAATTGGGGTGCTGAGATCCATGCCCATTCCAGTCCAGTCCTTCATGGATTATAGAACTTATAGCATGTGTTTGAAGGAGTTATAAAAACAACTTATCGTAAAAAATAAGTTGGCGGTTTATTTTCATAAACTAGTAAGAATAGCTTATGAAAATAAATTAAAAATAATTATTTATGAAAATAGTTGATCCTCATATCAATTTTTAAATTGCTTATATATAAATGTATCCAAAAACAAACAATTTATTTAATTTATGTGTTTAAGACATGCACACTTATTTAAGTTGTTTTCTCAAACGGGACCATAATTTTCAACTTATGATTTCATTTAAGTGTTTGCAACAATTTAAGCAAGAAGAAAAGGTTGAATTTATGTGTTTGCAATAATTTAAAATTCAAGAAATTCTCATAAATTAAGCTAAAAAAAGCATAAGTTGGTGAAGTTGGTCCAACTAAACTTACTTGAATTATGTCATTTTCATAATTATGGAGAAGTTGCAATTTTACAATCTTATATCTTTATTTTAAATTACGTTAATTGGGGTAACTTACGTCCAAAACATATTGCAAACACTACTTTTCAACTTTGTCTACTCTTAAGTACTCTAGTGTCTTGCATTTATGAAATGATGTTCTGTTAGTAACGTTTTATTTCTAAAAAGGACAAAGAATTTGTGACCACAAATTAATTATCCAAAAGTAAAATAACATTCACAATACAATATTATGTCCTTAGATTTCAAGTTAAACCTTCTCCGTTCCATTAATGGAACGGTGTTAGGTTTAACTTGAAATCTATCAGACTTTTATGATCTAAAGTTCAGTCGATCCATAGTCCAATCGAGGCAAGCCAAATACACTCAATCTTCTTTAAGCCTCTATAACTTACAGTCCAAAGTTGTCCTTATTATGAATTGACCAGATTATTTCAGCTCAATTTTGACACATGTCCACCTACTTTCTTAACTTCATACCGAAAACAAACAAACTATCTTATTAGGACGGAGGGATTTAATGGCTGGGTTTCCTTCTATAATTGAAAAAATGAGTTTTATCAATTTATAACCGAAATATAAAGCATACCGTATTTAAAGTTGTAAATATCAATTTATAGATTTATTTCAACTGTTACATGTTAGTTTCAATAAAAAATGCTTCTACAAAATATTTATTAATTTTAATATATAGTTTATTATTAAATAAAAATGTTTTTTAATGGGAAAATGACAATTTTGGTCCCATATTTTCCATTTACATGTGATTTTGATATTGTATCTATTAAAGCGGTGTTTTTAATTCCGTAGCTTTTAATTACTTGTGATTTTAGTCCCATATCTTTTAAAGTGACGTTTTTAGTCCCGTATCTTTTAATTACTTGCGATTTTGGTCCCGTATCTTTTAAAGCGGCATTTTTGGTTCAGTATCTTTTAATTACTTGCGGTTTTGATCCCGTGACTTCTAATGCGGCGTTTTTTATCCTGTACATTTTAATTACTTACAATTTTGGTATCGTATTTTTTTTTATTTACGATTTTAGTCCCTTAACTTTTAATTTGACATTTTTGGTCCCGTATCTTTTAATTACTTATGATTTTGGTGCTGTAACTTTTAACGCGACGATTTTGGTCCCGCAATTTTTATTTACTCGTGACTTTGATCCTATAACTTTTGATACAACAATTTTAATCTCATATATTTTCAATACCGACGATTTTAATCCTGTACGTTTTCAAAAATAAATTTTAATCACGTAACTATTTGAATTATGCATTAATCTCGGTAACGTTAGACTTAGTTGATGTAGAATAGTTGATTTTTTGAGTCGCTTATGTTGGCTATAAATTAGAATACTAAGCAATCGGTAATATTATACTTTTTTTTCATTAAGCAAGACAAATGTGAGCTTCAAGTTTTAGTTATGGGCAAACGATATAGTATCCATGTATTTTATGAGTTTTTTTTGAATGCATAAATCAAATAGTTACGTAATTAAAATTCGATTTTGAAAACGTACGGGATTAAAATTGCCAGTATTAAAAAGAAATGACATTAAACTTGTTGTATCAAAAGTCAAGAGTAAATAAAAAGATACAGGACCAAAATCGTCGCGTTAAAAGTTAAAGGACAAAAAATGCAAGTAATTGAAAGATACGGGACCAAAGATGCCACATTAAAAGTTACGGACCATAATCGTAAATAATTAAAAGATATGCAACCAAAATTGTAAGTAAGTAAAAGATATGAGACCAAAAACGCATTAAAAATTACGGAACCAAAACTACAAGTAATTAAAAAATTTAGGACAAAAAACATCACCAAAATCATAAATAATTAAAAGACATGGGACTAAAATACAAATTTAAAAGATAAGGAACCAAAATCGCCATTTTTTATGCTACAGTAATTGATAAAACTCAACTGAAAAAGGTTTCGTCTTGGGCTATTCTTGATGGACCAGGAGTTCGGCCCAGATTTTCCAAATCCCCTCTGCAGACGAAATCCTACTACTCAGGAATGCACATCCATTTCCATGCTTGTTTGCCGCATCAGCGAAAAAGCAGCTTCTAACTCTAGGTAATTCCGGCCTCTCTCCTTCCGTATTTATGTTTTGATCTGTGCTGCACCCTTTGGTATTGATTGCTTCAAGAAGATTTAGCATTTTCTCTGATTTCTCTCCAGAGATGGTCGAGGTTTTTAGTGAATAACTATCCGCTTGCGAGCCTAATAAATAATTGTATGTTTTCTGCTTTGTTGTTTTGTGGTTTGTTCTGATATAGTAAATTTGTTTCAATTGTAGCAGATTTTCTAATTTGGAGGACTGATATACGTTGGGTATGAATCGTATTATATGTTGTATTTTTCCAGATTTTTTTATGTGTTTGTGATGGGCAAATGGATTTAAGCCTCATAGTAATTGATAGCAGTACTCGATTCTCAAATATTTTCGTGAATATAGCTTGAGCTTTATATCTCTCAGAAACTGCTCCTTCTCAAGCAAAAATTTATATACAATGTCAAGTTGCTTGGTAAATTTTCTGAAAATGTCGGTAACAAGTGATTGAATTACAACTAATAACCTTAGAGTTCATTCGTTGATGGGACTCCCCTTGTTGTAGAAGATATATATGTAGCTGTAGCTAGTCTTCCTGCCTTCCTGGTGTATATGGAAAAAAATTGCAGTTTTATTTCGTCTGGGAGATATGAATGTTAAAAGTAAAACAGTTAGCTTCTTGAAGTCAGTTATTGCTCAGTAATGGTTTATTGGTGGTTCTCGGTCATTGGTGTCGGTCCAAACTTTACTTCACAGGATTTTCATTGCTTTCTCTGATAGCTAGTGACCTAGCAATGCTTGTGATCCTTTTTAGTTTCTGAACTAACGAATTGCTGGATGCGACATGAGTCCTCTCTTGTATTGGAAACTTCATATTACCCTGATGTATAACTTTCTTATAGCTAGAAGAAATCTGTATCATTGTTTTCTAAGAATTTAACATAGTAATTCAATGTAGATGATTATTCATGATACTTTGTGATAATGGTGCATGAGAATATTTACAATCTACATTACTGAGAAGTTTCTAACCTCTGAGGATTCATATTATCAATCTAAGATAAACTTTATCTGAAGCAATGGAGTTGTTTCTTATCTGAAGTTTTGATACATATGATATTAAACTTTTGTATGATACTGTAGGACGTAAAGGGTTGGTTTCTACATATTTGAGATCTTTGCATGTTCTAATATGCTTGAAAAAAAGTTTTCTTAGGCTCTACTGTAGCTTGACTAATATAGTATACAAAAGTCATTTGCTGTTGCTCTGGTTTTGATGTGTTATGCATGGGTTGGCTTGCTAAAGAATACAAAACAGAACACAGCAGCAGCTCTAGTTGAGGAAAAATTCTCCTATCTTTGTGTAACAATAACTTAACCCTTTACTCTAGTTGAGTTTCCTGAAATCTGTTTGATCCTTATAATAATGTTTTTTGTACTTACAGCCATATAGGTATGACAATGGCGCTCATGAGATCATCGAAAAGCATCACCACCCTCCTGAAGGAGGTAATTGGAGTGGTGGGCCGCAGAACATTTGCTGCCGGAGGGGCTAAAGCAAAGAAAGGCTCCAAAGGTGGTGCTGGAGATGCTCCAAAAGCATCATTAATTAGCAAAGAAGTGAAATCGACTACAGTTTATGGTGCCAATATTCTAAAAGACGGGCAAGATCCCAAAATCTTGCCCGACTCTGAGTACCCAGATTGGCTGTGGCACCTGGTCGATAAACGCCCTCCTCTTAGTGAGCTAAGGAGGAAAAACGTAGAAAGTCTTCCATATGATGATCTGAAGCGATTTGTGAAGCTGGATAACCGAGCAAGGATCAAAGAGAATAACATGATGAAGGCCAAAAATTAAGACACTTTGTTTTGTACGGTGTAGTTCTTGGTTTGGACATCGGGTTTTTCGTTGGTTTCTGTGGACGACATGTTTCAGAGATGATCAAGTTTGTTTTGCCAGGTATATTAGCTCCACTTTGACACTAAATGTGTTGGGTTGCCTCATCTATATAATTCCTTTTTAGTTGGCTTAAAGTTCAAAGGAGGTCTGAAAATCAGTGTGTTATCTCAAAATTATCTGCAGAAATGAGTATGGAATGACTATTTTTTGGATTTGGTTTCCAAATTTAAGAGTATGGATGTATTGCATTATTCTTTAACCAGTCATCTTATGATAGGTCTTTTTGATTGATTTAGAAGGTTTTTGCACCCAAATTTATGAAGTTGGTTGTTAGAACCCTTCAAACGATAACTAAATAACACTATGACTGAGCATGATTACAATTTGAATCCAATCCTCATTATACTCTCACAAGATCACATACTAGAATCAACTTTGTCTACAAATAAACACATAAGTGAAAGAAATGAGGGATAAGAACTGGAAAAGTTTCTATATCCCAAATTATGCACTCCATGGTCGTACTCCGTGTCATTTCATATATTAACACTATGAATGTCCTATTCATAGAATTTATATGTTCTGGCTTGGAGTATGATCTGCCTCAGCCCTCCAATGGGTGCAACAACCATCAAGAGTACCCCCAAGATTATGCATACCTATAAATCAATACACCATTTAATCTCTCTCTTTCTCTGCCTCTCCCAAAACTCCTCAAGTTAGATACACTTACCCAATTTGAGAACCAAGATAAGCTGAACCTCCTTGGTTTACATATGGCAAGCCAAATGATGCAGGGGACCTGCACACGTTATTACATAAAACACATTCTTACAGCTATCTAGAACTCAATCATACATCATATATGTATGTGTGCATAGTTGCTTACAAAGTAGGTATTTGGTGCAAAAGCAAAGCCTCCAAAAAAACCCAGAAGCGCACCAAAGAAAGGGAATGTGACGGCAAGAAACATTGTTAAAGCTGAAATCAAGAATTCTCACATATAACATAATCAATCAACAGTTCCTGATAAAAGGGAAGGTTTAGTCTTCTTACCAACATAAGTATTCCTAGAAATAAACCTCAAATACCAAGTTGGTCTGAACTTGAGTTTCTTCACAAGCACAGCTTCAGTCATGTCATAAAGAGGCATTGCATACAACTGCATAACCAAAATCACACACAAATGACAACTCATTTCCTTCCTCAATCAAGAATGTTGATAAGAGCCTACCTGATATCCTCCAATGAGATGAACCGCGACAAACATGTTAGCCGTGGCAACGAGCCACGTGGGCTTCTGTAGGGTGATCAAGATGTTCTCCTCTACTGCATTCCCAAAAGTCCAGAATCCAATAAGTGCAACAGGGAAATAGCACAAGGCAACAATTACATAAGCAACAAGTGCTCCTCTCCACATGGGTTTCTTTGATGGACTCTCCGGTGTTGAAGGCATAGATGCTTGGATCTCCATCACGACGTTGTGGCCGCTATAGGCGAACGCCACCGTCCCCAATGCGCTAAAGAAGTCGAAAACTACACCAGCCGTAGTCTTTGATCTACGGCCATACTGCACGTTAGGCTGCACACCTTTATCCACTGAGGCACCCCACGCGATTGTAGAGTAACTGTAGAGCCAAACATGTTAACTATCTCAACGGGAAAACAAAAACATACCCAGTGTTCCCGAATAATGTTGCTACAAAACCTTTGCCATCTTTTTTAACCGTGCGTGACATTCACACGCTCCTGATTCTTTCACCCTATTACTTTATTAGTAAAATGACACTATTACCCTTTCATTTATATACTAACTTTGCAATTCTATTTTTACAGTCCTCAATCCCCAAAAGCATAACTCAAGGGAAAATCCTAGCCTTTTCATTACTCCCACACGTTGGTTTGTACTGACTTGTCAGTTGTCATAGTTTTAGTTATAGATATTTTAAGGGCATTTTAGATATTTTACATCAGAAAAATACATACCACTCAATTCCGTTAGGAGCTACTGAATCTTTACGCATGTTTAAAAAAGACGGCAAGGGTTTTGATGCAACATTATTCAAGAGCACAGAGTATTTTTACTATAAAACAAACACAATAGTTTTGACTAGTTTGAAGTGAACTCGTCGTGTACTTTTTTTTTTTACCCTCAAAATCTAAGGAGCAGTCCAAGAGAAAGTCTGTAGCATTTAGAATCTTACTAATGTACCTTATAGACATAACTGCAGCTGCTAAAGACAAGCCATAGATAGAGTTGAAACTAGGGAGCTGGGAGAGCACAAAGTGAGCAGATGCAATAATCATGATGAAGTAGGTAAGCTTGATATCTTCGCAATCTCTGCAAACCAAGTCATGGAATTTCTTGAGTGATTGGCCTCCTGTGATCATGTAAACTATGTCCACCGCAACTAGGCACATTAGTTGCTGAGGCACCACGGTCCACAACCCGAGCTTCTTACCAAACGCGTATTGCCCTAACTCGTGGTACCTATCGAAACGTTTGCCGGGCACCATTTCATGCATGTGTGCCATTTGCAACAAGGAGTAGAGAGTTATGATCCAAGATACCACCAAGGCTGCCACTCCACATCCCCTACAATCAAGCACAGTATGAAAAACTTACTAGTTTTCTCTCAAGCACTATAATTTGTTTCCTTTTCTTAATAAGAGTGCGTTTGCAACAACTCTAAGCCTTTGTTTGGTAGACAAGAGAAATTGAGAAGAAAGAAAATAAAGAGAAAGAAAATGAAGAGAAAGATATAGTAGAGAAAAATAGTGGATTTTATATGTTGTTTGGTAGGAGAGAAAGAGAAAAGAAAAAGAAGAGAAAATAGTATTTTCTTCTTTTTCTACCTTGTTTGATTGTGTAGAAAGTAATAAGAGATAAATAATGTTATATTTGAAAAGACAAAAATATCCTTAATATAAAGAAAGCTAAAAAAATGTTAACAAATTATTAATAATGATATAATTAATCATCTAGCAAACCAAAGCAAAAAAACATAAATGATCATTTTAAATTTTATTTATGTACTAAAATATCTTCCATTTTTATACAGTGTGTGACCCAGATTCCAAGTCCCACACAAATTAGGTGATTAGTACAAACCAAAGGGTTGCTTCTTAAGGCTACAATTGTAAATTTATTCATCAACTTTCTCTCTTCCCATTTTCTCTTGCAAACCAAACAGGGTAAAATATAATTTTCTCCCCTTTTTTCCTCCCCTCAAATTCTTTCTCCTCATTTTCTCTAGAACCAAACGCAGTGTAAGTGCTTATCCGCACAATCAGTTTTTTAGTGTTATCAAAACCGGCTTTCTGTTGTACTTTCTTTAGAATTAAGCACCTAAACTGCTTAAATTTATAAATTTCAATTGAGATACTTTTGGTATTCAAAACACTCTAATTTTCGGATATACTAAAAATATCTGATTTTTAAAAAAAAAAAAAATCCCAAACCCATCTAAACTAGAATTAAGCACCTAAACTACTTTTGCTTATAAACTAGTATTATTTTCAACTTTAAACAAAAGCAAATAAAAGGTATTTATGATAAACATTTGCAAACACACCTTAATCTATAAGCATCAATTGAGATGCTTTTATTACTTAAAGCACAATTATTTCCTGACATACAAAAAAATATCTAAGTAAACTATTGAATAAAGGTTTATATGTATAGAGAGATGATGGAAATTGAGATTTTACCATCCAAGTTCAGACATGGCATAGGGGAGACTGAGTACTCCAGCTCCAACTATAGCAGTGATATTGTGAATAGCTGAAAACCACCATCTTCCACTTCTTGAAGAAGTGATCGGAAGCCAATCATCGATCGCCCTCTCCTCTGCTGACCTCTCATCCAACTATATGTGTTCCAAAGAAAACGAGAGAGTGTTTAAGAATTGGGTATACAAATATTAACATGCGGTTTCATGTGTTAAACAAGACACATCTGTTATGTATATATAGCAGATACAATGACATACCATGCCAATGTTCATATTACACACACACAGAGAGAGAGAGAGAGAGAAAAGACTTACATAAGCATCAATGTAGTTCTTGGCATAAGTTGGAACTTCAGATTCCATTAAGTGTTCTCTTACAAGTATACTTTTTATTTGGATTTCCCAAATCTTGAAAGAAAAATGAAGGTGCTTCAAAAGAGAAAAGTCAAGAATTTACTTCAAGCATAAATGATATTCCAAGTTTTAAAGCATTTATTTACTCATTTTGGTTGCTATCTTGGAAGTCAAAAACATATTCATATTAATTGATTTGTAACCGAAATTAATAACAGGCTGATATCATCTCAAGTCTTGATTAATTTCTTGCACCCATTGAGAAAGCTACACTTTAGCTAACATTTTGTCTCTTCTCTCTCTCTTTGCGATTCTGACTTAAAAAAATTTAGGTGCCATTTAAGAATATGGGCATTTTTCACTTCATGTTTTTGTATGATTGCATTCTCTTGATACAAGATCATACTGTTATTTGATCCTACATATTATTTAGGTTTAAATATTAACAAGTATGTTGAAGTCCCTGTTGTTGTCTCACGTCGACTTTATTACGATCACATCGTATGAATATAAGGTTGGATAACCCTCTCCTCATGATGCCTATTAAAGGGATGTGAGACTCAATTTTAACACGGTATATGGGTCTACACTGAATATAATGACATGTTGAAGTCCCAATTTTAATAAAAGTCTCAATATTTAATTTATAACATCTCTATCATCCAGAATAAATATATTAAAGTCCTAGACATCAGTCATAATCATACCTACAGATTTGACTTGATATTAATTTCTTGGAAGATTCTTGGATTCTCCTTCATCGAACCTAGTACTTACTCCAGATTTTTTGAGTACAAGTGTTTATATATATAACCAAAGATTTTCAGTGAAGAGAAGACTAAGTATTTGGTGGCTTCTTCAAGTGAATTGAACGCAAACATCGATGTGACATATATTATAATAATGAATTGTTTGCATGACTCGATTTCTTTAGTGACTAAACAATAACAATAATAACTAATTGAACAATAACATACTCTATATAGTAGGTTAGTTCATATTTCTCATTCTCACTAATCCAACTCCTCATTCATATGATCTGTTACTGATTTTTGAGCCATTCCGACTAGATGAAAAATGAGCGAACAAGCTTGTATGCATCTATCAGAAAATCACAATCCTTTTGACTACAAATATACACTTAATCTGAAAGAAATTAGGGCTAAAAACTAGCACTATGAATGCTTTATTCAAAGAATCAGTATGTTCTGGCTTGGAGTATTGTTAGGATCTTCGGACCCTCCAAAATGTGACGAACGGGTTCTTGGAACCCAACGGAGACAATAACAAAGAATAACACAAGAGAATAAGAAATAGGCACAAAGAATTTAACGTGGTTCGGTCAATCGACCTACATCCACGGGCGGCGGAGAAACAATCCACTAATAAAGAGGATAATACAAAATGGGCCTCCGGAATATGGTCCTAGGTCCAATAGCACATACCCACAAAAACATGGTCAATTAGTCCAACTAACTAATCCCATAACATGTGGGCTATGATGCGTAGAAGCACACTTAAAACAATTAGAGAACATATCTATTTATAGGTGAAATTAATGATAAACTTCATTAATTATCCGATGTGGGATGAGAGTCAATTTCCTAAGGATTAGGATTTGAGCCACATCATAACAATCTCCACCGTGACGAAAACTCCAATATCCAATCCAACATAACAAATCTTCACATCGACCAAAACTCTAATTGCGAACACAAAATGATCTTGCTTCACCGCCTCCGCAAAAGCCTCAATGGGCTTAATCCAAATCAGAATACCAACAAAGTCGCAGCGTCTCTCGACCAAGGATCATCCATCATTTAAATCTTCAGAACTGGAATCTTCCATGGCAAAACGGTACTCTGATAACGTGAAACTTCACGTCATGGTACTTCCTCCTCAAACATGTTCCGCCTCCTTCAAAAGCCTTCAAATCTTTGTTATTGCCATTGTCACAACACGAGCAAAACCTCGGCTCTGATACCACTTGTTAGGATCTTCGGACTCTCCAAAATGTGACGAACGGGTTCTTGGAACCCAACGGCGACAATAACAAAGAATAACACAAGAGAAAAAGAAATAGGCACAACATGGGCCTCCAGAATATGGTCCTAGGTCCAAAAGCACATACCTACAAAAACATGGTCAATTAGTCCAACTAACTAATCCCATAACATGTGGGCTATGATGCGTAGAAGCACACTTAAAACAATTAGAGAACCTATCTATTTATAGGTGAAATTAATGATAAACTTCATTAATTATCCGATGTGGGATGGGAATCAATTTCCTAAGGATTAGGATTTGAGCCACATCATAACAAGTATGATCTCCCTCAGCCCTCCAATGGGTGCAACAACCATCAAGACAACCCCAAAGAATATGCACACCTGAAAATCAAACCACCACTTCAAACCAACCATTACCAACCATCTCTCTCTCCCCCAATATTCCTCAAGTTAGATATACTTAGGGGTGTTTGCAAATGCTTATTACAAGTATTTTTTATTTATTTTTGTTTAAAGTTGAAAAAAAATTAATTTTTAGCAAAATAGGAAGTTTTAACATTTATGCTAAAAACATTATGTTTTGGTACGTTAAGAGATTGCGATGTTTTAAGCACAAAAAATATCTTAATTAATGCAGGTTCGACTGCTTAAATTTAGTGAATCTACTACACAAGTTAAGTTTGACAAACACAAAAAACTTGTCCGTTGAAAAAGCGGATTAACACTTTAAAAATTAATTGAAAAGCTACTTACCCAATTTGCGGACCAAGATAAGCTAAACCGCCTTGGTTTGCAGATGACAAGCCAAATGATGCAGGGGAGCTGCACAAATGTCATGTCATTACATGAAAAATTCTTACATATATCTAGAATGGAAACCATATTATGCATGATCATTAATTATATAGGTATGTAATTAATAGTTCCTTACAATGTAGGTGTTTGGTGCAAAAGCAAAGCCTCCAAAAAAACCCAGAAGTTCACCAAAGAAAGGGAATGTGATGGCGAGAAACATTGTTAAAGCTGAATGTCACCCATATTCAATAACATATAGTAGTAGTATAAAAGGGAAGGTTTAGTCTTCTTACCAACATACGTATTCCTAGAAATAAACCTCAAATACCAAGTTGGTCTGAAGTTGAGCTTCTTCACTAGCAAAGTCTCAGTCATGTCATAAAGGGGCATTGCATACAACTGTACAGCCAAAATTACACACAAATTAGAGCTTCTTTCCTTGTTCAATCTTGAGTACTGTTGTATTTGAGAAGGTTTAGCTGATAGCCTCCAATGAGATGAACGGCGACAAACATGTTAGCCATGGCAATGAGCCACTTGGGCTTCCGTAGTGTGATCAAGATATTCTCCTCCACTGCACTCCCAAAAGTCCAGAATCCTATAACTGCAACAGGGAAGTAGCACAAGGCAACAATTATATAAGCAATGACTGCTCCCTTTGACATAAGTTTCTTTGATGGCTTATCCGGTGTTGAGGGCATAGACACTTGTATCTCCATCACGACGTTGTGGTCGCTATACGCAAATGCTATCATCCCCAATGCACTAAAGAAGTTGAAAACAACACCATTGGTAGTCTTTGATCTACGGACATAGTTCACGTTCGGCTGCACGCCTCTATCCGCAAAGAGTACTAAAAGGTAACTATCTCAAAAAATACTACAGGTTCACTTGAAACTATATATGTCATAGTTTATTCTAATGTAAAGAGCAAAACGTGTTATTGAATAGTATTATTGCACCAAAACCTCTGCCGTCTTTTGTTTGTGTTTTAGTGTTCTAACATCCATAATTTACATTTTTTGCACGCACTCAATCGTGCCAGGAGCGAGTGAGTCTTATGTACGATTTAAGAAAAGGCAAAGGTTTTTGTGCAACACTACTCAAGAGCACATAATATCTTTTGCACTAAAATAACCACACTAATTTTGACATAGTTTCAAGTGAATACGGATTCTTCTTTTTAGGGTTCCTCCCACCTAAGGAGCATCCAAAAAACTCTTCTACTAATAAATGTTAAAGACAAACCAGAGATTGACTTGATACTCCGGAGCAGCGAGAGTACAAAGTGAGCAGAAGCGATGATGATGATAAAATAGGTAGGTTTAATATGTTTGCAATCCTTGCAAACCAATTGATGGAATTTGTCCGGTGATCATGTAAACTATGTCCACCCCAACAAGGCACATTAGCTGCTGAGGCACCACGATCCACAAACCCACCTTCTTACCGAAGGCCTACAGTCCTAACTCATTGCAACAAGTAGAAATTATGTCTACTTTCCCAACATCAGAGCATTTATTTTATTATCATGGAGTAAGTAAAACTCATTTCCCTGACCTATATAATCCAATCCAAAATCAGAGGTTATTCTCAATGAATACCAAGTATTTGTATTGGAGTTGACTGTTGATCAATATGCTCCAACCGCATAATTAAGTGTATTGATTCAATGGATTATATTTTGATTTGCAGTTATCCAATAGATCTCATGTTTATTATATCTTTATGAAGAAATGAAGGGATCGATAAATTTTATAACAAACTAACCAAGACTTTCAGATTTTGCTCTCTCATAAAATCAAACTTTGAGATTGTCATTAATCGAGCTCATCTTTTATTCGCACTTCCTTAGGATTGACCCTAGACGGATAGCCAAGCCTAGAAATAAGCTCTCGAGGTAGGTAGAAAAAGAGAGTAAGAAATAAGCTCTCGAGGTAGGTAGAAAAAGAGAGTAAGAAATAAGCTCTCGAGGTCGGTAGAAAAAGAGAGAGAGAGTGGGGTCAATTTTTGTAAGCGTTTTCCAGGCACCATTTCATGCATGTGGGCCATTTGCAGCAAAGAGAAGAGAGACGCTGCCACTCCACATCCACTACCACTAATATTATATCAAACACTCACTCACTTAATTACTTGTCTCTCAACCTACATCATTAACTAACGGCTCCCCTTTCTAATTATTAAGTCAAGTAGAATATGTTACCATCCGAGTTCGGACATGCCGTAGAGGAGACTGAGGACTCCGGCTCCGACCATAGCGGTGTCATTATAAATAGCTGAAAACCACCATCTTCCACTTCTTGAAGAAGTGATCGGAAGCCAATCAGCTCATCCAACTGTACTTGTTCCAAATTAAACAAGTGGACACGCAAATATCAACATGAGATTTTATGCACAAAAGCTTGTGTGTACCACTTTCGTATACCCTTGTGTGTACCACACCACAAGGGTATTGACATGTATTAAATATGACTCACTTGATTTAATGAGAAATGCCATATGTCAATACCCTTGTGGTGTGGTACACACAATTGTATAGAAAGTGGTACATACAAGCCGCTCCGGATTTTATGAGATAAATTAAGGCAACATGTGTTGTATAATGTACATAGCATACAAGAAAACTTGCATTAATAGCATCTTTGTAGTTCTTGACATAAGATGGAACTTCAGTTTCCATAAACTGTTCAATTGAAACAAAATTAAGGTACCAGCTTGGCTGAAAAGAGAGAAACTGCAAGGGAAACTTCAAGCATATATGGGATTGTAGGGAATGGGAAATTTCTACTCAAAGTTAAAGAATTTCTCAACTCGTTTTGGTTGTTATTTTAGTTATTAATTTAATAATTTTGTAAAAAATAATAATAATATCTTTGAAGTCAGTAGCCATAATTCATATTAATTGACATGGAACAGTATTTAATAAAAGTCATAGCATCCAAGTCTTGTTTAAGTTCTTGGAATTATTATCCAAGGAAAAAGCTACAGCTAGCTAACCTACACTTAGCTAAAATTTTGTCCCTATACTTTATTTTCATGGTATACTGGACTACTGTATCAAAATTCAGTATACCATATATTCATGGTACCACTTTTTGGGTATACCATATTTTTATAGCATACCAAAGTTATGCCAACTTTGGGTATTCCTCGATAGATTATCATATGATTGAATTTTTAATCAAATTTCAGTATCTATCGATATACCATTGTTATGAAAATCTGTATGATTACCATACCAAAAGACTTCCATATGCTATGATGGTATTTTTCAATTTTTTTGGGATGGTATACTTTTTCATTATTCTTTCTTGCCCCTATGTAATATGAATACACGTTTTAGTGAAAATTATTGAAATCCCTAAATACTAATTAATTGGTGAGTAAAAAATTATCAACAAGGGAGAAGAGAAAATTAAACGTGATGATCGAATACTTTTCACTTCATACTGTTGCGTAAAGTCGCAAACTTGGTAAAATATCATATTACTATTTGATTTTGACTTCTAATTTTATATGTTTCGATATTGACAAGTCTCAATATTGTAATATCTCCGGATTATCTAGAATAAATATATTACAGCCTGAGACATCAGTTATACGTACAGATTGACTTGGTAGTAATTTCTTGGAAAATTCTCCACTGAATCTAGTATACACTCAAGATTTTTAAGTGCAAGTGTTAATATAATTAAGAATTTATGATGAAGAGGAGACTAAGTAGGCATGGTGGCCTCTTCAAGTGAATTGATTTTTGGAGAGTTTCCGGACTTTGACGTGACTTAACAATAATTATAACCGAAGTTTTTACTTGGTATTTGTAACTCTGCGCGAGTGGTTTTCTTATTAGAGTCGATTTAATAATAATACTTCCTTTGTTCAATTATTGTTTACTATTTTTCTTTTAGGTATGTTCAATTATTGTCGGTATGTTTCCGAAAATGAAAATAATTTGTGCCGTAATGCATTTGACGTCAGAATTAATTTATAAGAATGTAAATTGAACTGTATAATTATAATTTTTATTGATAAATTTGGTTGAGAGTATTAAATCATACTCCCTCCGTCCTAATTATATTGTCCACTTTATTTTTGCACGGTTTTTAAGGAGAATTGTTAGTTGTGTGTAGAGTGGTGTAAACGTGTGGGTTCTATAAAAAATTTGTGCGTAATAATTTGCTAAAAAAAACTAAACATTATATTTTAGACAATCCAAAAATGAAAAACTGGACATTATAATTGGGACGGAGAGAGTATTAAAATTCAAGAAATGATTTAAGTAAAACATCTTAGATGTGCTTATGTAGAAGCTTTCGACTCGAGATTGAGATCATTCACCTATAATTTGGAATGAGAATTAGATGTGGGTTTTACAAAATCTACCAAATTGCTAAGAGTTTGAGAATTTTTAGATATGATTCTAATAAGGGAAAATGACCAAATAAGGGATGAACTTTTCCAATTTTATAATTTTAACACGAACTTGTAAAATTGGTGAATTAAATTTACAAAATTTTAATTTTTTTTTCAATTCAGGACACGCTCCGACCCCCAATTTTTTTCGGCTGCCGAAAAACTAAGGTTGACGCCTATGTGGACAATACCAAATGATGTCGTTTTCAATCACTATTTTTTGACGAATTAAATCATGAACTTTCTAACTTTTACAATTTTGAACAACTTTATTATTATTATTATTATTATTATTATTATTATTGTTATTTTTAACAAATTTGAAAAGACGAACCACTCTTTCTTTCACTCATTTTTCCCCCCGAAAGCACGATTGCATTAAACCTATTTTTGATTCCATCTGTTCAAAAGAAAGCGAAATCAATAGGAGCAGAAGAACCGATCAACATGAATCTTAAAAGAACCCATCTCAGGTGGATGCCAATTCAGCTCAACTTCTCCTTGGTGGGACTAGATCGAAGAATTACCAGTCGATGGCCGGCGGACACATCGAGATCTACGGCGCCGATTGCGTCTCAAGCTTTTGCAGATTCCCTTCTTCTTTCGTCTCTTATGGGACAAGAATTGAAGCCGAATGAGAGCGTAGAGGGTGAATCAATTTCGCTAGGGTTTTCTTTTAAACCGAGGAATGAGAGCGTTGTGTCTTTTTTTTTTTTTGATTAAGTGTTTCAGTTTTATGTTATGAATTTTGTAAAAGTGTACCTCTATTTCTGATGTGGTAGTAACAATTTTGTGAGGCATCATATTTGCCAAAACGACATCGTTCCATTTAAATGATCTAGCAAAATGGTCCAGCGAGGCGACTATGTGTGCAAAACGACGTCGTTATCGTATTTTCCGGCAGCCGAAAAAAATTGAGGGTCGGAGCATGTTGCAAAAAATCGAAACTTCGTGCTTCTAATAAACCTAATCTAAAAACCTTATATGACGCTTTTACTAATTCTTGATACTAAAACCCTCTTAACATATCCTCCCTTAATACTTCTAACATCTCTAAGATCGCTTGATTCAGTTAAATATTCGGTTGAGTTCAATTGGATCACAACCCTACTTAGGGACAGGCACATTATACATAATTAGGAGGAACAATTCTGGGGGTGCAAATTCAAAATATCATGAATAAGGGATAAAATAATAAATTCTCAAAATATATACAAAAAAAAAACTTGGAATAAGCACACAATTTAGGCTCTAGCGCTAAGCATCAATTGTTAACGTTTTGCCAATGCATTCCGAATCACCCTCAAGTATGACATAGTATAGCAGGCGAGTAATCTCATAAACCTAAAAGTTCTGAATTCAAATCTTGTCAACGTTTCAAGATCAAGCTATCCAACATTGTATTTTGCGTGACTTCATGAATCAACAAATCTGATGTAATTGTACTATACAGGCACAAAATGTATTCATGGGGGGTAACAGGGCTTTTCTCAATCATACAATACAGGAAACTGCATACGATCCTGGGTTTTCGAACCTCCAAAAAAAGCACGGCAGTAAGTTCACCAAGTGATACAAGTCTGTTTCATGAGTTGACCTGCATTATTGATCACAAAATATTCAAGTGATGACCCAGAAAATCATGACATACAAAGAGAGAAAAGAAATAGCACGAGAAGAGTCATGTATAGTTAGTTTTTGTCCCCTCAACAATTGGGGGGCACAAGGCAGAAGTGTAATTCAAAGGAGAATCCCTCTCATTCACTTGAACTTGAAAAGAAAACTAAAACAAGATGACAACCAAGAAAGTAGCACATATTAATTTGTACGAAACTGAGCTGTAGTTTTCCATGTTATGTTATACTACCAAGTTATGTAGTTTATGACTTTCTCGAGAACTGAACTTGCTTCAAATTCCCCTGACATAATTCACCAGTCCTTAGTGTTTAAATTTCAGCTCTGTGACTAAAAGTGGCGTCGTGACAATAAACCCCTTGAATCATAGAGCATCTTTTAGCCTGCTCTTTCATAAATTACAACTTGAAACTTGGCCATCTTGCATGAATAGATTGATCATTAATTCAAAGAAAGGACAGTATTACTTCCCTCTCTACTTCCGTAGAAAGGACTGATCATGATCCATGAAAGGAAAGGATTTTGTCTGGCCTTTGAAAACACATTTCTCGCAATTTGTCCCGCTTAATGGCTAGTTCCCTCACCAGATTCCTTCCCCTCTCAAGTTCAATGAATATAAGGACTTGTCACCTTACAGATATATAAACATGAAACAGGGGAAACATTATAAATCAGTCAGTTTGTGTAGATCATACACAAACCCCATTGAACACCTCACATGACAAACTGCTCCATAACTAATTGTCTGCAGATATTGTTCCTTTACTAATAGCAACCTTCACTTTTCTGATAGATCTGTGCAAGACTTTGTCTAAAGATTTACTTAAACAAGAAGGAACAAATGCAACAAATTCTAAATAAGTAAGATAGAATAACAATAGTCCTTTCACAATGGACTCTCTCACTTTCTCTGATTTAAGACTTCAAGGCTAACTTGGGTAATAAGGCAAGGCAATGAGGTTATCGAACCAAGAAACCAAAAATGTATCCAAGCAACTACAGTCGCAGTACGTTAGTAGTAGTACTATAGGAGCTATAGGGTAAAAAGCCACTCCCCACAATAGATGCAATTTTCAGACATGCAATATCCAACTACCATGGTACACATCGCCGTTGAGCAAATGAGGAGAATAAAATGCAAGAACTGCATTCAACAAACTTCTAGCGGAAATATAAATGGTAGGACAGAGTACTTAAGACCAAAACAATCAAGGGACTTGTAATTCTTAGCGAGATAGAGGCATAGAGCTTCTCATAAAGAAACAACTATAATTCACTTCAGAAGAAACATGTATCAAACACAATTGGTCCAGCCAAACAGGAACTTCATTAACAATCAATACAGCATTGATACCTGAATTCCCTACGCCTGAGTGCCGGTCATAGCCTTCAACTGGATGTGATTTGGATCAAGCGTAGTATTTGACAACGGTTCATATGACCCCAATCTGTTGCTGACACCCGAAGTCTTTGCAACAGCAGTGTAGACAAGCAAGAATACAACAAGCACGAAAATGACATGAAGAACAAATACGAGATCAAGGATTGCTACCGCCCTCAGCTTGGAGTCATCCAAATCGCACTTGGTCGATCCCTCGACGCCGCTAACAACGTCCAGCAGCTTGTGACAGCCCTCCGGGATAAACGCATCGACGTAGAGCGAAAGCCCCGTCTGCAGAGCCCACAACCCCTGCAAACAGAAGGAGGAACCGAGGGCGGCGTCAGTCACAAACATCTTCGGCTGGCAGGCGAGGGCGAGGCACAAGACGGATGAGAGCGCGGAGATGCCGGCGGAGATGGAAGAACATTTCGCCTGCAGATCGGAAGTCTGCACGGCGGCGGAGGAGGAGGAGAGAGAGTATTGGAGGAAGAAGAGCGCGGAGGCGACGGCGAAGAAGAGATCCGGCGGGAGAGGGAGGAGAGAGGTGGCGTCGGAGAGGAGCAGGGCGAGGGAGAGGATGAGGAATCCGAAGAGTAAGGCGGCGGATTGGAGAGAGGTGAAGAGGTGGACGGCGGTACGGCCTTTGACCAATGGATCGGCGTCGGAGGAGACGAGAAGTTGGTGGATGATAGCTATAGTGAGGCAGAGGATGATGAGGTAGAGCTGCAGATTTCGCCACCGGTGGTGGTGGTGGTGGTTACCGGCGACGGCGGTGGACGGTAGAGGATGGTAGGGTTTGGCGGCGTAATCGGCGGGGAATTTGAGGTGGTTTCTGGTGGTGGAGATGAGGTGATGAAGCCCCTGCGCCAGCAGCGCCACCGATGAGATGATCTGGTAAATTAAGACTGCCATTTCGAAAATCCTTCCGAGATTTGCTGCAAAAACTGATAAATCAAACAAAGTTGGCGGATTTGTTCATCTGATTGCATCATTGAGATTTGAGAGAAACTGTCATTTAATAATTACGTATTTTAGTATTCAACTTAAAAACCTAATAGTACGATTTTAACAACTGATGAACTTTTTCCCAAGGAAAAGGAAAAGGAAAAGGAAAAGGTGATAAACTCTTTGAAATACAACTTTCATTATTTTTTTATATATATAAAAAAGAGAGATGAATATAAAAGTAATCCGAAATTCGATTACTCGATCCCGATCTACTACTTTCTATTCAGTTAACCAAATACCGAATATAGATTATTTTGAGGCTATAGTGGTCACTTGCTCTAATCTCTTTGTATTAATATCAATATGAATACGTGTTTATAAATTGTAATGATCTTTGAATAATTGAATTAAATATTTTCGATCGCATATTTTCATCAACTATAGTCAATGACTCAATAGAGAAAATATCAATTTTCCTCCTTTAATGGTTTCTACTCGATTTTGGTCCTTTAATGTGACAATGTCTAATTTTGATCATGTAACTTGATATAGTGTCCGATTTTGGTACTCTAATGTAGCAGTATTCGATTTTGGTCCTATAACTTTAAAATGTATTCAATTTTGGTCATATAATTTTACAAAGTATATGATTTCGGTCCTCCGATAAAAATAGTCAAACAGAAAGATACATGAACTACACTATTCGCTGCATGCCTAAAATAGCATATTTTTATAGAATTTCGGGACAAATAAACAAACACTTTTAAAATTACAAGACCAAAAAAAGTTAGAAATTACATTGCAGAACCAAAACTATACTCGTTTTAGTAATAAAAATATTCATTTTTTTGTCGTAAAACTTTACAAAATGACTTATTTTAATCATTCGACATATGTGAACTTCACGCGCCTTTTTATGTTTGACAATTTCTATCATAGGACTAGAATCGAACATTTTTGTCTCTGACTGAATAGTCAATAGTTCATAAACTTTTAATAATATTCTTAAAAGCAATAAAAAAAAAACGTTTGTTTCATTGTTCTTAAAAACAATAAAATACCTTTTATTATACACTAACAATTTGACATTTTAAAAAATTGGCAAGAGTTCCCCTTATTCTGTTATTCATTTCCTATCCTCAACCAAACACCAATAAGACCGACGCCCGTAGACTAGTCTAGTCTTTGAGCAAAGATTTTTAACTCTTTGAGCAAATAACAAGGAATGCAACAATCACAGGTCTCATGTCTAAAATAGTAAAGTGTTCATCCTCAAATCAACAATCAAAATAAAGTGTTCAAGTTTCACACAACACTCCGGCTCCTCCGAACATTTTCTGTCGGCTGGCCTCCACCAACACCGAAGTCGCGTACCACTGTTTAAACTAGAAAGAAATAAGGAACATGCATTTATTTAAGTTTATATGTTTACATATTACTTGTTTAATAATACCTTTTATCATATTCTTCCTCATCATCAATCAGATTCTACATCACCCTGAAAAATGAAAAAAATAAGAATGTTAATTGAACTAACTAGTTAGAAAAATAAGATTCGAAAGAATCAACCTGTGAAAGGCTATGGTGCTGGAGTATGAGGAGTCACGTGTTGTCTCTTACAAAACTCAAACAAATTACGCTGTGTTTGATTGGATTTTGGCTCATGTTTTTTCTTACAAACCGGATGTACCATTCGTCTTTGAATCGGCTTTAATGAGGATACCACACATATTGCATTTCCCCTTCTTCACGACCATGACCACAGTAAGGTATTGCCATATCTTCGACCGATGGCTTGTTGAAGCTATCATCGTTTTTGCATTTGTGTCCCAAGGCTTCCTCTCGGATTAATTCTTCAACCTCTACCTCATCTAGCAATGTATCATCTACTAAAGCATCCACATCTATAACCCTATTGCTAGCTTGAGACTGAGAATGATCCATGATCTTGAAGAAATTAGCAAAGCACAAGCATATTTAACTATACAATGGAATAGCCGAATGGGTGAGATTAGATTACATATGCTCATGCCTTTCTCTCTAGTAATTTAATTCCAAATTCCAAATAGGACATGCACTATTTTATTATATAATCCAAGGAAAAATAGTGTCACGAAATCATTAACTATAACTTACATCAAGAATAATAGAATATACTATGAATTATGAAGTCACAAAAGTCAAAACAGCGGCTATATTGATAAGCAGAGCCATTTCTTATGCTAGATATATTAATTAAAGTATCAAACCACAAGTAATTATTAATTAATTTCTGGGTGAACATATAGTATAAAATAGTTGATACCCAATATCCCATGAAAAGTGAAAACAGAATTTACGATAGCTTGTCATTTTGTCAATACATAATTCTATAAAGTTGTAAGGCAGCAGATCCATACTTGTTGTTGTTGCGTGGCGCCGTGCGCGGGGAGGTTGGTGGAGTGGCGGGATCGCCGCCGGATGGAAGTCGGGAGTCTGGGAGAGGGAGCGGAGTTGGGGGTGGTGGAAACTTAGATAGAATGGGGAATTTAGTTTCAAAATCGAACTGGAACCCTAGGCCCTAAACCTTTCATTTCATGTTAATTTAATTGGTAATTCGGTATCGGTGTCGGTATAAACCGAAAACCGAAACAAATATATCGGTTTTCGGTGTAACCGATTTTGGAGGAAGAAGAGATCCGGCGGGAGAGAGTGGAGAGTGGTCAGCGTCGGTTAGGAGCAGGGCGAGGGAGAGGAAGAGGGCGGCAGATTAGGTGAAGAGGTGGACGGCGGTCCGGCCTTTGACCAGGGGATCGGCGTCGGAGGAGACGAGAAGCTGGTGGATGATAGCTATAGTGGGGCTGAGGATGATGAGATAGAGATGCAGATTTCGCCACCGGTGGTGGTGGTGGTTGCTGGCGGCGGCGGTAGACGGTAGATGATGGTAGGGTTTGGCGACGTAATCGGCGGGGAAATTGAGGTGGTTTCGTGGTGGAGATGGGGTGATGAAGAAGCCCCTGCGCCAGCAGCGCCGCCGATGAGAAGATCGGGTTAACCAGGGCAGCCATTTCAACAATCCTACCGAGATTTGCTGCAGGATAGGTTGAATGGAACAAAGTTGGCGGATTTGTTCATCCGATTGCGTCATTGAGATTTGAGAGAAGCTGTCATTTAATCAAGCTTAATCATGTAGTATTATGTTTAATCGCGTATCTTACAAGCTTAATCATGTGTTGTTAATCACGATTAATAATGAGTATAAGAACTCATATTTTAGAAAACAATACTCACTTATCTAAAATGAATACTAGGGATGAACATTGTATTATGCACAAGAAAATTAAACCTTGTAATATTATTAAGATGACAGTATTTGGTAGTTATCAAGGATAATACTCCCTCCGTCCCATTATTAATGTCCCACTTGCCTTTTTTGGTTGTTCCATTATTTATGTCCCATACCAAATAAGGAAATAAATGAGTGGACCACAATCAATCTAAGCAAGTGGACCCCACATCTTTATACTTTTACACCACAATTTTACACCTTTACCTCCACTATCTTAATTACCGTGCTCAGTCCTAATGGGACATAAATAATGGGACGGATGGAGTATTATCCAACACCAGTGGCCATTTGACGGGTCGTATGTACGACTGCAATCTACTATTGGCTCTACTTATAAAACTAGTTGGGACAGAATAATGTGAATATGGAATGTGGTTGATTTTGTAATTAAGCATTTATAATAGTTTTTAGGAATTAAACTACATGCCACGTTTTAGCATCTTTATTTTTTTGTTTGTCCACCAAATGACCAAATCCTTTCACTTTTACACTAAAATAAACAAAGTCTAAGATTAAAACTGTACAAAGAAATTGACTTGACAAAAGATTTAATAATCACTTAAATGTAATAAATTATTTATATTTGAATACACATCTTAATCATAACTTATCAAATGAAAAATATAGTGTCAAAATTATAGGAGGTAGGATTTGATGGGAGGATCTTTACATAAGTTTCGTATAAGTTCTACATAAGTTATTTTAATAAGCTTTCATAAATGCACTCATAATTATTTATTTTTAGAATAAATTAAAATAAATTGTTTATAAACTCTTCCAAATGCAACCTAATTAGTATAAATTATGATATTCGAGTTCGAATATAAATATTCGGTTCGATTAGTATTCAAATACGAATATAAATTCATAATATTCAATTCGATATTTGAAAATATTCGATTAAATATAAATATACAATACATTTATAAAAATATTTATAAATTTAGCATATTTTTTAAAACTTATTTTATATTTGGTTCTTAAATATATAATTTTGAATCGAATAGTTTCGAATCGAATCAAATAGTATTAAATGCGTACCAAATTTGAACCTAATATTCGAATAATTTTGTTCATAAAAAATACCCAATAAAAAATGAATCGAATAATTCGAATATCATGAACGAATCGAATACGAATTAATATTAATATTTGAAAACGAATCAAATACAAAGTACGAATATTCGAATATGAATCAAATATTGTGTTATTTGATTCGATTATATTCGTTTACAACCCTACCTAAGAGTATGAATTGAAAAAATAAGAAAATTCAAAACATGAAATAAGATTAAATTAAAAAATAAAATTAAAAAAAATAATAATAATGCGAGTTTGGGGCAGGGCCGGATATAGGGTAGGAAAATTGGACCCATACCCGCTCCGGACCCGTGCAGATCGGGTCCTAGTCCACCCCATGCTTCTGCAGAGCTGGGTATAAAATTCACCCGACGGGTATAGTCTACAATCCATCAATTTGAATGCTAATAAATTGGAAGGATCATTACCCAAATCCTTAATCAATTGTCAAAGACTGGTGGAGTTCGACATTGGAAATAATAGAGTACAAGACAAGTTTCCTCTTTGGATGGAAGCCCTTCCTCAACTTCGGTACTCGTCTTGAGGTCTAACAGATTTCATGGTACCATCTCGTCGTTGCCTTTAAGGATGAAGTTTCCATTTCCCAAGTTGCATATATCTCATAATGCATTTAGCGGTTCTTTATCGATAAGATACTTGATGAATTTCCGAACGATGATTGACATGAAAAATAATACACAATTATTTGGAGATGAAACTGGTATTTGCAGTGAATCCCCCTGTTAAGTAGTCGTGCATTACGATAGGAACTCCCAATTCTCTAGCAAATAAAAGTCGAATAGCAAAAAGTAGCAAATATAGTTTTTGCCCTCAGACTTCCCGGAATCGCATTGATGAGGGCTGAAAAATAAAAAAAGGGGGTTGAAACAAAAAACATTGCTTAATTTAATTTCAATAAAATGAGAATTCTCACTTCTCGCAGTTAATCAAGATAAATTCAAATACAATATTCTGTCCTCAAACTACACTAAGATAGAGTACTAATAGGCTACAAAGATTAAAGGTTCAAGCATGTGGAGAGTTAAAAGAAAGTTAATTTTCAAAATCCTTTTGGGACCTTCCAACTTCTGCAGTCTTGGGATACTTGGATTCTAAACATATATAAGTATATTGTTGGAAAGAAAATTGAGTTGACTTTCCAACGCCACCACCCCTTCATGAATTGGATCTCTGTAAAAGAAATTATGACCATATTACAGGCTGTCAGTTGATCACGAACTGCACTACATAACAACGTTGGTTAGAATGGATTACCTAATTTATCCTAATTTATGTTTTGAGTTTGGGGTGTTTGAGTTGTTCTGTTTTCTTAGTACATTTTAGGTCTTCTTGCTGCTTTTATTTTTCGTTTTACTTTGTTATTTTGAAGGATGACAGTTTTGGACATCCTTTGCACAGTTTATACTTATTCATGTCAATGATGTATACCCGTTGAGAGTCGAACTATCTCCAATGGCAGACTCGGCCAGATCAAGGGAAGCGCCCACCAATGGCTTACGGAATCCTATTTTTATATGTAATTTTTTTCCAAATTTCTCCCTCGTAAATTTGAATCCACTCCGGTTTTTCCTCCCCACCCATAATGGGTTCTTGGATTTGTTATTATTATTTTTTTAAAGCATCTTGTTTACGAAAAGCTTGAGCTTAAACATACAACCGGAAAAAGAAAGAAAGAAATGAATAGGCCCCTTGGGATGGCATAGCGGTGAAGGTGGGTGGCCCGGGACCGATAGGTCATGGGTTCAATTCCCACTGGACACGCTATGTGTGAGTCTGTCACCCTGTCACATTAAGGGTGGTTTAACTCTTCCGTATGTTTTGCGCTTATTCGGATGGGAGCTTTTGTCACATTAGCGTGGTCATTAACTAGCGCGGTTCCTCGTCAAAAAAAGAAAAAGAAATGAATAAGCTGGCGATGGAGGAACGTTAATTGTGGGGAAGAAGAGATAAGCCAAGATTGAAAAAAGGATTCCAATTGGATATGTCAACATTCCGTATCTCCGGTTCCATTTCTTGATTTACCAACATAATCACTACCACCGACGGATGAATTTTACTAGGGCAAACCAATTTGGGCAAAAACATTAGATTAGGCCTTGTCTTCAAATCCCTTGCTTTTTAATTTCTTGTTGGCCTGTCTATTCACACTTTACTTATTTAGTTGAAAAAAACAAATTTGTTTTTAAATTGAAGTGAACATTTTTTAAATGGTAAAGTTGGACCCAAAACTGGAGGTCTTGAGTTCGACATTTCGTTGCGTCTCATTTTCAACTCTTTCTTGGCCTATCTATTCACAATTTAAATTTAAATTTTTCATTAGCTTGTTTATGCACAATTGCCTAATTTAAACTTTAAAAAAAATGAAATGTTTTCTCTCTACAAATTGATCATTTGTTATAATGGTATTATTTGTGCTTTAAAAGTGAAAGGTCCTCAGTTAAATTTTCTTAATGTTAAATCCTCGGTATGATGGTGTCTTTGTAATTGAAGCGGCTTATATATATCATTTTTATATATTATTGTATGTACCACACTACAAGGGTATTGACATATGACATTTATCATTAAATCAAGTGGGTTATATTTAACACATGTCAATACTCTTGTGGTGTGATACACACGATGATATACAAAAGTAGTATACATAAACTTTTATGTTTTTAACTGTTTACAGCTTTCTTTCTTTCGTTTTACTTTCTCGAACAATTAAAACTCTGTAAAAAGAGCCACGATTTATTTACTTTATTTACTTTTCGTTTTAAAACTACGCAAAAAGAGCAATGAAAAGTGAGCTTTCTTTTTTTATTCTTTTTATTTGTTTAACAATTCTTCTCCTTATTATTTACTAGTTGATAATATATTTGTTTTAAATTTACGAGTCTTTAGATTTTTAGTTTCAGATATACAAATATCGTTACAAGATTAGAATTTAGTGTTATTATACAAATCTACCCACATACCCTATATTAAATACAAAACTACCCAACTCCATAAAAACTATCCACTATATACCCAAATTGTCTAAAATACCCCCACTTTTTCACTTCTTTCACCTGAAAAGTGTCAGGTCCGTAATCGGACAGTGCCCAATCGGTCGGACCATGTCCGACCGTGATCGGATCATGATCGGACCATGATCGGACCGTGATCGGACCATGTCCGATGTGTCCGACCGTGATCGGACAGTGCCCGATCGGTCGGACCATGATCGGACCCTCCGATCGGACCGTGATCGGACCATCCCATAGATTGACTTTATTGAAAAAGTAGGGGTATTTTAGCCTTTTTGGGTATATGGTGTAGTTAAATATAAGAATTGGGTAGAAATGTGTTTGACTTTACCCAAATGGACATTTCACCGCCGGACTCTAGAATTTATTGTTCTTATAAAGACTAATATAATGTTATAAGAAAGAAGAGGCATGCAAAATAGACTAAACACAAGTTCTTTGTTGTTTTATGATAGGTTTCTTATGTATATATTTTTCAACATTAAAAATGGTAAGTAAATATTAAATTAGTTATTATCCTATGAATTAAATTGACATTTTTTTCTGTGTAATGAAGTAAACCACAACCGATACTCATATGCACATTGAATAAATCTCATCCCATATTTAAAGTTTAAAACACAACCATATTGGAATACATAAGCATTGGTGACATTAAATTTGACTACACGACAACCCATCTATTATCATAACTACGGAATAAATTGACGGGTTTTACTTGAGCCCAAAATTGAAAACATCTTTTGTAAAGGATTAATCTTGTAACAAGAAATAAAAAGCTGATAAAAAAAATACCCAATAAAGTATCCTTTAATTTACAATTTGATTTTAAAACATTTTCCACATAAATACTTGAAAACATATAAAGGATATAAGAATTATATGAATCGCGGACAGTTTCCTTTAATTTTAGTCAAGTTCCTTTAGATGATAAACCTCATATCTTTTAACTCATCAAGTCAGTTTTTTTCCGTTAGTCTCCGTGGTGAGTCGAACTCCGAACACTTTGACCAAACCTATAAATCTAAATTTGTTGACTCATTAATTCAATTCATGTCCAATCCCTTATCTTAAAAATACCCGATATAGGTGAAGTTGATCTAACTCCAATTTTTATGGCTTTTTAATCGATTTGATGTCGAGCATAAAAATGATTTAAATTGAGCTAGCTCGAGCATGTAAATGAGATTGTATTTACGCATAACGAATATTACAAATTTTATTTACATGTGTCAATATAGTATAATGAGATTGTTTTACGCATTTATATTGTATGCTTGTAAGTTTAATGACATTGACACAACTTTTCCTTTTTTGAAATAATATTTATCTATTTTTCCCCCCCGATTTTTTGTTTATCTGTTCTTAATTTGATTTTTAAATCTATATCATGTCAATCATCGAAGCATCAAGCCAGTAATAAATGAATTTTGCCCTATCACAACGTATCTAGACTTCATGAGATTAATAAAAAATCGCCAGATATTTTATTTGCTACAATGTAATTTGTTGATCTTGACTTCATAATGAAAATCACATTACATGAGAATAGACAAAAACAACTTGATTGCTGTTTTCCCATACCCTTTTATGTAAATACACTTTTCAACCTTTAAAGTTGTACATAAAAGTAACTAGATATTACGCAACAAATTAAGTTGATGGTTCTTTTTTGAGATGGGACAAAGAGCCAACATAACCACAAAGAGCAACTAGAGGCATCAGTCAGATTTAAACCTTTAATATTTGGTCACATACGACCGACTCTACCACTAGGTAGTCGAAACGGGATAAATTGACATTTTCGATTCACACCAAAATTGAAACATCATTTCTAGATTAAACTTGCAGGAAAAAAAAGAAAAAGAAAAAAGAGGAATTTGGTCAAAATATCCAAGAAAGTATCTTTATTTGACAATTACGTCTCAAAAGATTTTCCACATAAAAAAGTTGAAAACATATAAAGCAGTTGGGTAGAGCCGTAGAGGAGCCATCATCCACAAAAATCTACGTCTGTCTCAGACAGTGAAAATAAAGCATTGGTCCAAACACACATCCACTGCACAATCAGTTACCACTCACACTCAACACACACTGCCTATCCACATTCCATAGCCACGTGTTAGCGTGCCAAATCATAATAAATCTAAATATAGAGCCAAAATTTATTTTTCCTACTTACTATTTTTTCACATAGCAATATTTGTACTGAGTTTATTGTGTTCACTTTTTTATATATATCAGAGGTGTATTAATAGGTCCAAACAAAGCACAAGGAAACAGAAAATGGCTCCTCTTCCCACTTCCTGCTCTAAACCTCACATAGTGTTGTTCCCTTTCATGTCAAAAGGCCACACGATTCCACTCCTCCACCTAGCACAGCTCCTCCTCCGCCTCGACCGGGGCATTTCCGTAACCATCTTCACCACCCCTGCAAATCATCCATTCATATCTCAATCTTTACCAGGAGCTGATGTTTCCATCGTTGACTTGCCATTCCCTAAGAACATACAAGGCGTCCCACATGGAGCTGAGAGCACTGATAAACTTCCATCCATGGCTCTCTTTATTTCTTTCGTCCGGGGCTTAAAGCTCATGCAACCTGCCTTTGAGCAAGAGCTAGAGAAGATCCATTCACATGTGAGCTGCATTATATCAGATGGCTTCCTCCCTTGGACCCTGGAGTCAGCATCAAGATTTGGCATCCCACGACTCAGCTTCTACGGTATGAACTACTATTCTACTGCAGTATGCCACGAAGTGGGCACCAATGGCCAGCTATCTTTACATGAGTCAGATGACGAGCCCTTTACGCTCACCCGGTTACCATGGATTCAGCTAACAAGGAATGATTTCGATGAGCCATTCAATAAACGCGACCCAAGAGGTCCTCATTTAGATTTCATCATTGAGACATCCATAGCAATTCAAAACAGTTATGGCTTGCTGGTCAACAGCTTCTACGAGCTTGAGAAACAATATGCCGACTACTGCAGCTGTGAGCGACGAGAAAGAACATGGGGCATCGGGCCCTTATGCTTGGTGAAAGTGCAGAAAAACAAGCACTTACCACATAACAATCCCATATGGATGCATTGGCTTGACCAAAAGTTGGGGCAGGGTTGTCCAGTACTTTACGTGGCATTTGGGTCTCAAGCAACAATAACACCAGCACAATTGCGCGAAATAGCTCTTGGCTTGGAGGAGGCAAAGGCGAGCTTCTTATGGGTGGTAAAGAAGAGTGATATGGAACTATTAGGCGATGGCTATGAAGAGAAGGTGAGGGAAAGAGGACTCGTAGTAAATGAATGGGTAGATCAAGAAGAGATTCTTGAACATCCAATTGTACAGGGATTCGTGAGTCACTGCGGCTGGAACTCAGCCTTGGAAGGAATATGTGCAGGGGTTCCCATTCTGGCATGGCCTATGATGGCCGAGCAATTTCTCAACGCAAAGATGATTGTAGAAGAGATTAAAGTTGGTTTGAGGGTTAATACTGTTGATGGAACATCAAAAGGATTTGTCGCCGCAGACAACTTGAAGAAAGCAGTTAGCGAAGTAATGGACAGTGAAAAGGGGAAACAATTAAGGGAGAATGTGAAGGAAGTTGCTGAGTCTGCCAGGAAAGCTATGAGAGAAGGAGGCTCTTCGTGGAATGCTCTGAACGACCTCATCAGTGAGATACAGAGGGTAAAGGAAATTACCATTACAAAGCTTGATTGACATCTCCACGAAATAATGTATTTAGAAAGTTGTACACTAACACACGCAGGAGCTTTTGCTGTTCTACTAAATTCCACAACTTTAAGTACAAAACTAAAACAGAGAATCGTTAGTTATTCTTAGACAAGATGGAATAGTTATGTGATCATTCATCATTTCAAACCTGTGCGCGTCAGATTTCTGTAAGAGAGTATCAAATATATGAGCAATCCAACAAACTCTACCTAAAAAATGAGCTATATACAATTCCTGCCCTCTTATACGCTTCTAAAACCATATCGGATTCTCAATTGAAGTTGATCTTCTATAGATCATTTCCTGATAAAAGAACTTAACAGTTTCTCCGAGACTACCTAATAATGAGCTGAACAACAGTTTCACATGAAAAATAAATCATGTTTCGATCTTTCATCGTCTTAACAACATCGAGATTGTTTATTACCTAATAAATGCATGCAGTTTTTCCAGTTAGGCAAACACATCATCAGGAAAAGAAAAGGCAATATTGCAAGCAGCAAAACCATTATTTAAGGAAACTAGCGCATTTTATAACCGGCTTCACACGGTTTTTTGATTATGCTCCCTGTGTAGATTGATGCCCAGTGTATTTTATGTGCACATTGATGTCCAATGTATTTGAAAATACATGGAATAACCAAATGCTACTCTATTGATTTGTTCTTTTAGAGTTTAATTTAATATTTTCACTTGTGACCGTGTACAAAATCATGAAAATATAAATAAAGAAGAAATTGAAATCGTGAATATGAGTGGAAAAAATATCAAGAATCTGGAATGGTAAACGATTTCAACGATATAAATTTCGATTGTCGTATATGATATGTTCAAAACATATTGAATTTTCAGTATATTATACTAAGCAAAAAGCAACAGCCGAGTATATATTACCTATATGCTAAATTGAATCTTCAATGGCACAACAGGAAGAACGTATAATATATGTCTTGCTGAATATTTTTAATATCAGCTAAGAATCCAGAAGCTCAAGAATACAAGTATGTTATAGATGAAAGATGCAACAGAGCTGTGCAATTACTCGAAACAAGAAGACTAAGCAACATAATTTTTCAGACAGAACACTGGCTGCAAATTTAAAACTTAAAACTGAAACAATAGCGGGAAACCATATTCGTAGCTCGCAACTATACGAAGCACATATTTCATCCATTACATGTCAAACTGAATTCTCATATGGAAAACGCAATAGTACAAAACCTACGTACACTCGCAATTAAGCCAACTTGAATTCACATATTTCTCCAAGACCAAATTCAAGCAATCTCAAAACTCAATAGTAACACCTAGCCTATAATTGAACTCAAATTTATCGGCTGATGCATAATAACCAAAATAGCTTTTGAAGACTCGGATACGAATATGTATAAATTTATACATAGAAGCCAATTTGGAATGACGTAACATCTCATATTTAAACAGTGTATTATTTACAATTTGCAACCAGTGTTTTCCACAATTTATTGTTTTCTTTTGCATATTATATGTTCTTCCCATATCGAAAATCAGATTCATAACTCACAAAGATACAAATTCCTCAGTGCTCATTAAGTTCCTTTTCACCTTCCAAACTCAATTGGAAAGACTAGTGCAACCAAATTCTTAGAACTTGCTTTAGTTTCAATAAAAATATAAATTCAATTAACAAGAAGAAATATAAAGAATTTGGAATGATAAATATCTAATTATACAAAGATGGAATTATTCTCTAGAAATAATTTACATCAGAGTCAATATAATAATGTTGTACAACAATACGTTGAGAATTAGGATGGAGAAAGTTGCTGGGAATATTGACATTACTCTGTACTAGTAATTTACATATATAATATGTATAAAGGTAGTGGCTGTTGTCTTGTTTAAAAGGTTTTGGTCATCTTGTAGTGCTAATCGTATGTATTTTCGTATCCAAGTTGGTCGAATATTGCTATGGTGAACTCGGTGTCTGTGTGCGGCAGGAAAACAAGCATGTCGTCGTGGTGTAGGTTATGGTCATCCACGAAAAGCTTCTAGTTGAAGCGGAGAGATTGTTGCCATATTCCGATGCGGTATTTTTTCGTTCCACTTTTGATTAGGATTTCGTTTATGCCCCCGTCTAGTAGAAGTATATCGGTGAAGAGCGGGATTGACTGAGGAATGATTGAGTAGGTTAAGTGTGAAAGTTGGATGAGGAAGGATTGAGTAGGTTAAGTGTGAAATAGATGAAAACTGTATTTTAAAATATTATTCTTACTAGTTGCTGCACCCCCATTTCGTATGTCGAGGTGGAAATTCATGTGTAAATTTAACGGAAAAAATATTTTTGCACCCCCATTTTACGAAAATTTAATATGTTGGACCGAATTTAAAAACTAGTAGTTCATTTTGCTCGTTTTTATAGTTTTTGTATTTCATTGTAAACTCGTTATTTTTGTCGTTTTTATAAGTTATAAGTATTTTGACTTTCTTATACCCATTGTTATATTATCTTTTGTCTAAAATTTTTTTAGGAGCACTGCCCCCGAACACCCGTAAATTTCACCCCCTCATATATAGATCCTGATTTCACTCCTATTTTTTTTATTATTTTAGATACAATTTAATTACTCTAGGAATTTAGAAAACATTGCTGAGTTTTGACCAAAATAATACTCATTTTGAGAAACTATATAATTTAATTGTTAACCTAAATAGTATATCAACATCTTTACAAGTATATTTGACTTATTTTTATTTTTCTAGAAATTTCAAAAATTAAATCATTTTTTAGCTAAAAAATAATATGATGAGGGAAATACATATTTCCGTCCAATAACACTATCTTATTGTATTCCTAATTAGACGTCTCACTAATACGGTTCTATTTCCCAAAAAAAAAAAAGTACTAAAAATCACAAAAACTCATATAAGACTCACATTATTTACACATGAAAATCAAACTTCTTAATCCGTACAAAGAACTTGTATGACATAATTAAATAGGTGGGGGGTGGGGCGTGGGGGTGTGTGTGCGTGGGTGGGGGAGAAGAAGTAATTAGCATGAAAGGTTTCAAATAATCCAACAGAGATTTGGTTTTGATGGAAACGAAAATAATCACATGTTCAAAGACTCAAACAAAGCACATAACCTTCCATCTAGGCTAAGGTAGTCGCTAAAATTAAACCACCTGTTGGCCACATCAAAGACTCTGAAGAAGCGTGCAAGAATGGGAGGTTTTGGTTAGGTGGGAGGGTGGAGTTCGGATGATCTTTCATCCTTGCGAAGTGGCAACGGAGATCTACAGTTGGAGAGGAGGAAGAAGAAGAAGTTGCGATGGAAACGTACGGAAGAAAAATAAATCTGAATGAATGAATTAAGGTTTGTGGGGAGTATTATGTAGATAAGAAAATAATGATATAATAGAAAATTTAATTAGTTAGGATAAGTGTATTTAGTAGCATGCTTAATGTTAATATGTAGATTAGTGTAATTAAGGGTTTGTATTTAGTTTAAGTTATTTGCCATTTACGGAAGTGGGACAAGAATAGTAGGACGACCCAGAAAGGAAAGCGGGACAAGAAAGGTGGTACGGAGGGAGTAAATTATAATTTCTGAAAGAGATGGGTGATCAACCATAATAAAATAACTAAATTAAGGATACAAAGAAACATGATCATCATTAAATTGTATTCAATTTTTTCTAAACCAATACATTGTGTTTATTTTTAATTATGAGACCTATTAATATATCCAAAGAAAGCACAAGAACGCAGAACATAGCTCCTCTTTTTTTTTTTTTTTTTTTTATTTATTTATTTTTATTCGTGGAATCCGCAGCCGCTATCTTGGGTGCGCACTGGGTAAATCCCGCTTCTTGTGCAGTAGCATGTAAACCACACAGGAGAGTTCAACTACACTAGGCTAACCATAGGTGACAGGCAACACATAGTGGTTCCAGTGGGATTTGAACCCAGGACCTATCGATCCCGGGCAACCCACCTTCACCACTACGCCATCCCAAGGGGACCATAGCTCCTTTTTCTTCTTCATAGGGCTATTGTTACTGCCTATGAACCCGAATCTGGAGGATCTATCTATGATCAGCATGAAGTTTGGGTACAACTAAGTGGAGATGTTAAAGAATCAGATGATGAGTTGTGGTTAGTGGAGAAATGTCATTCGAAGACTGGACATCTAATGTAAAGTACAGTTCCGGCCGCGATAAGTGAATTTAAATAAGCCTTAGGGGTATTTGGAACAACTTATTCTTCACAGTTTTATAACTTAAAGCTGTATTTTAGGTATTTGGAAACTTAGCTTTAAGTTGCTGCTTCTCTATTTTCATATAGATTTTAGAGAAACTGCTTAAATTGTCTTACCTCAGCTTACAACTTATAGCTTATGAATTTTTCTTACAAATTTGCCCTTAATAAATTATTTTTGATTTCGAAAATAACCTTAACCAAAAACTCCACATAAATAAATCGAAAAATGATTAAATACAAGATTTATAATTAAATAAATTATAATTTTATTTATTAAAATACAAAATAGAAAATAAATAAATAATATATAAATATAAATGTGTCACGATTCATTTTTACAAATAAATGTGTACACGAATGGTGATCGCTGTATTGCACCAAATAATCCTGCAAAAATCAGAGAATTACTTCAGTATAGTTCACAGGTATCGAACACAGGGAACGGACGACTAGACACTTTATTTTTTTCTACTTATCTGGGGTTTTGGTTAGCAACCACGCGAGTTTTGGGTTTCCTATTATAAACTAAGAACTTGTAAAATTAAAAGCAAGAATAAAAACAGAAAACGGAATTTAAACTGTATTAACTGGGCAATCAAGGCGGGTCCAATGAGAATATTCATGCACACATAATTCCAATCCTCGGCACTTAATATGAATTAATCTCAAGAATCTACTAGTTATAGACCACCGTAACTTAAACTGCGTGATCCTTACTCCCACTTACTTATTCGGTAACCGCCATGTTGGGCATAGAAACGGCTACTTCCCTAACCTAGCTACAACCTACGTTGTTGGGCAAACAATAGATTTAATAGCTAGACAGCTTTATCGAACTAAGGGAGCCTAGTATAGGAGCCTACTCGTATGTTGGGCATCTCATAGTCTCCTATCGGTTTAATCCAATTACTCTAACGAATAATTTTGCTACTTACCTAGCCTTGTTCCACGAGAAATGATGAAAGTACTAAGTTAGCTACAGACTGCGCAACCTAGGGTGATCAATCCTAAATTACTAGCCAGATTAATTAATTCAGAATTATCCCGAAACCCTTTTGATTAATTATGAGCACATAAGCCTCATGTACTTGTTCACGTGTGCATTCACATTCCGCCGGACCACTAAAAAGTTTAGCTACTCATGCGGACGCTTCGGTTGGGCAACCGGGACGGTTTACGGAACGATAAACATAAACACGAATAACCCTAGATCTAGCATGAACGAAAATTAAAACTATTAAGGCGTAAAAATATAAATCTACGAAATTAAACTAGAACTTGAATTAAAATAGCAACGAGTGTTCGAATGTAAATCTTAAGATCCTTAGAAAACGATTAAATGCAAAACGAAATAAAACTAGAATTCAAACTTGGAATTTAAAAACGTAAGAGACGGAAATTAAAAAGTGTTTTCTTCTTCAACTACTAAACTACGAAATCCGGTCGGAAAAGTTCGGAAGTGTCTTCGGCTTGGGCGGTTCGGGCGGCGGTGGTTGTGCGGCGGCGGTCGACGGTGGTTCGGAAGGGAGCAATGGCCGGAATGTGAGCTCGGGATGTTGGGGACGTGTTCTATGGTGCGAGAGGTGGTGTGAATTTCGTGCCCCCTTCATCTCTTAATATACTCCTCCTTTAGATCTTGATTAGGAAAAGATTTGGGTGGATAAGGAAACAAGATCTTTCCTTAACCACCAAAAGATATTTTCTTGATCTTTTCCTTTCCTCATAACCATGCCCTAAACCGCGACTTTCCGCGCCTTTTCTTCACCAAAACGCGCCAATTAATATCCTTGTCATTCTGCCATGTCAGCACCGAAACTCTGCATAATACGCCACTGCGACTGCACCGGTTGGCCAATTAACGCACTTTTCGGCCTGAAATCACTAAGCACGAAAACGACTCATCAAATATCCTTACACTTGATTTATACTCGCCCTCGAGTATAAGGAGAGAAAAAGATATGTACTTAGTTATTTCGGCCAATCCCCAAGACTCAAAACAAAAATAAAAGACTCAAGGAAAACAAAGACACGACATGACAAGGATAAAATGACACGAACAAAACAAAGACACCAAAGAAACACACAGACTCAAATAAAAATATGAAAAACAACGACGTGAAGCAGCACCAATTAATTCAAAATTCTCAACACCGATTAACTAGCCAAACAAATCAAATCATGCAAATATGATCTCATCAAGCAAGTAGACGATGCAAATTTCGAAACTAAGCACATATATATCAACTTGGTCAAAATCTAAACAATGTGGATCTCCTCAAGTTTCGCTCATCACTCAACTAATCTAGGTCCGGTTCAAGCCACTCAAGAAAATAAATCCACGCAATCACGATAAGAGATCGTCACAATAGCAATATCAAGGAGGTCTTTCTCATTAGGTTGTAATGGGGCTTAGGACTTAGACAAATTGATGTTGGTAAGGGTCCTAGGGGTACTAAGCTTCATCAAAATTATATTTCAATGTTATGCATGTCAAACTCACTTAGTTGTGCAATTAATGTAACAATTCAAAACTTCCTACCACTTAGCAATTTTGAATACATGCTACAATTATTTTTATGTACCCATTTTTTCTTTTTTTTTTTCTCGCCACATCTCTCTTTTTTTTTTTTTTGAATATTTCATATATATATTTTTTTTCATGGCATATTTTTTTCTTTTTCTGGGTACAGACTGTCTCAACTGGGCAATCAGGCCACTTACATTCTGCTTTTTCTTTCGCAGCTTATACATTCAAGTTTCGACCTATACACATCTTTTTGCAGCACCTCTTAATTGGGTAGGTAGAGGACATATGTAACACTCCTCTAAACAACAATATCATGCACAAGAAAGTTTATAAGACATGCAATAACATGGGTCAAGAGAAAGTTTAAAAGGCCTTGGCTAATATTTTACTAACTCATATCAAAGAATCGGTCAAGGCACAACTTGGCTCACTAGGGGATAATTTAGGATCGAAAATATTTTGTCGCGGCCGTTTGGCTAAAAATCCCTAGTGCCTCCTATCATGTATCACAAATGACTCAAACTTATTGCAATTTTGCGGATAAACACTCTCAAAAGAAATAGTAGGAAGTGTCCTACTTTAAGGCTCAAATCTAATATAATGAGTGGTTTATAAAATTCGATCCAACAAGGTTTATTTTTCCTCATCCCAAGTTACATACACATATGTGCCTAGATCTAATTTTCACAAAGTCTACAAGCAAGCATATTGAAACATAAAAGCACAAATAAGACATGCTTGAGCATAGAAAATCGGCGTATCAAAAATCGAAAATTTTGGCATGCTTCGACACAAAATACCCCCCTCCTTACACTTAAAACTTGCTCGCCCTCGAGCAAGGAGAAAAGACAAAACAAAGAGAGAAGGCATGACAAAATAAAAACAAAAACACCCTCCTTACACTTGAACCCTTTCAAGTGTAAGAACATACTAACACAAGAGACAAAAGAAAATAAACTACCCCTCCTTACACTTGAACCCTTTCAAGTGTAAGGACATAAAAGACTCACAAAAACTGACTCAAAACAGAAAACAAAAACCAAAAAAAAAAAACTGGGGAGAAAAGTTACTTGGCGCCTCGCTTGGGCAAGCGAGGCAGTCGGCTCATCACAATACGACGAATGGAAAATGTCGGGCAACAACTGCACTTAAGTGAACTAATCACACTTAGCCAAGAATCCGAAAAAGAAGAACACACCAAGCATAAAATCAAATGGAAACAAAATACGAAATAAAATAATAAAATTACTAGAAACGCGGGTTGCCTCCCGGAAGCGCCTCTCTTTAGAGTCTTTGGCTAGACCTCCTCTTCAAGATCAATCGTGTGATAGTATGTGCAGTGGAGTCACATCCACTACATTGATCACCCGCTTCATCTTCTTCCCACGATCTTTATACCACTTGAAATCGTCATAGGCCTTATTCCGAAATTTTTCCTCACACTTGGTTGATGGCCTATGCACCTGCAAGACGATGGTAGTCTGCCCTCTTGCTGTCCTTTTCTTATCTCTTTCAGGTTGGGGCTTCAATCCCACGGTTGTCAGCCATTCTACTATAGAATCGTCTTGATTGGGCAACTGAAACACACTACCGACAATTTCCAGTTTTGGAGCTACGTATAAAGCCAAGAGACTTTCTCTGATCTCCTCGTCCATCATATCTTCAACATCTTCTTCGGTCAGTCCTTGAGTCAAGGTGACCTCTATTTTATCCTGCATCACATACGTCTCAAGATATTCTTGGACAATAGCATCAATGAAGTCAGTAGAAAAAGCATTCTCATTCTCATGATCATAGGGTTCCTTAAGTGTTTCAGCTATGCGATGAACATAAGTTTCGTTACGGTATGCTACACTTATCGAACCCTCATCCACATTAATTATAGCATTTACAGTCTTTAAAAATGGTCTACCCAATAACACTCCTGCAGTTCCTTCAACTTGCCTATCATTTGTGTCAATTACATAAAAATCAGCAGGATAGACAAAATTGTTGATTCTGACTAAAATGTTTTCGAGTAAACCTATCGGAGCAATGCATGACCTATCCGCTAATTGAATTATCACCTTAGTGGACACTAATTCAACTCCAATTAATTGATTATAGACGGACAATGGCATAACATTAATGGACGCTCCTAAATCACACATGGCTTGCTTAATCAAAACATCACCCATCAGACAAGGTAGTGTAAACATACCTGGGTCAACACATTTAGCAGGCAACATCTTCTGTATGATTGCTGATACTGTGTGGTCGAACAAGAGTTTTTCGGACTCGGGAACTTTTCCGACAATGAAATTCTTCACAAATTTCCCGAACTTGGGAATCTTTATGGCTTCAAGGAAAGGGATTTTTATCTCTAATTTCTCGAACAGCTTCATGTAATCCATGCTTTCCTTGTTCGGCGTTCTCTTACTTTCCAAAGCTTCCGGAAATGGTGGAGGAAGTATCGCTTTAGACTCCGATCGGATAATCGGGACAACTTCCTCTTCCTGTTCTGGTTCAGCATCTTCAACATGCTGCTCTACTGGACGGTAGGGTTGTGCAGGCTGTTCTGCGGCCTTCTTCTTTTCGCCGACTTTTTCGGGTGTCTCGGTTGCACACATTGGGCAGGCGGTTCTTTTCCTCCACGCAACGTAATCTGATTGCAGTTATGGGAATTTAGATTTAGCAGTTTTTGAGCTTGTGAAGGTAAATGCTCGTGACCTCCCTTCAGATCTTGGAGTGAGCTGGTCATTTTGAACACTTGCTCAGATAGATTTTCCAAAGTAACTTGCTGATCCATCTTCAATTTTTGCATCTCTTCCTTCATGGCTTGAATCTCATTTTGATTTGAGATTATCTCTTTCGCATCTCGCCTTTGATATGTAATTGATTCCTTTTGAGAAGCAATCATCTCGTGCATCAATTCTTCAAACGAAGAAGATCCCTGGTCTGCTTGGCCATGCGATGGACCTTGTTGTTGGTATATTTGATGGTGTGGAGGTTTGTATGCTTGAGACGGTTGTTTAGCACAGTTTGTACCATTAGTAGGTGTTTGGTACAAATTGTCATAGCGATGGATGAGTTGTTGTACTTGACTTTCTGGAAATTCCACTCGCTTGGGCAGTCGGGCACCGTTCTCTCCATCTGTTTCCTTTTTACCGCACATACTTAATTGACTTACATTAGCCATAGCATTCGGGTTAGGCTGAGTCTGAGCTGGAAGTTGTCCTTGAGAATTCTTCATCTCTTGCATCGTAGAATTCAGCTTATTCATCTGCTTGGCCAAGTTTTCCATCGTAGCTTGCTGATCCTTCTTTGTCTGATTTATCTCCCGCTGCATTTGTTGTTGAAATGCAGTAGTGTCCTTCTTTGAAGAAACCATTTCAGCCAAAAGTTTTTCCAATGGATTCTGGTGCTCTGGTTGGGCAACTGGAGCACTCTCTCTTGCGGAACCGCCTTTGATGCGGAGGCCTATACGTCCGTTGGTAGCCATTCGATTAGGAGCTTGATAAGGTTGCTTGAAAATTTTGTTGATGCTTTGGTATGGGCTGCTTTGGAATTGTTTTTGATGTGGATTCCTTGATTGAAATTGTTCTTCCAGTTGCCTCCATCGAAGGTTTGGATGAAGCCCTTGCTGTCCGCTCCAATTTCCAGCTGCGTTTACTTCTTCTCCAGGACATTGTAGTGAGGTATGTCCTTTTTCTCCACACGCTCCGCATGCGTGATCGGCATTTGATCGGCTTGAAGCGGGAGTGTTCTGCTTGAGTAACAAGTCGAGCTTGTCTTGCAGGAGACTGAATTTTGCCTCCACTTTACTATCAATTTCCTCCAAGTAGTCGGAGTGAGACCAATTTACTGCTCTCATTGTTGGTCTTGGTCCTTTGTATTGTGAGGTAGACTCCGCAAGCCCTTCAATTATATTTCTTGCATCTTCGTAGAGGCTTGTATGGAAATTCCCTCTCAGACCGATATCAACCATGACTTTAGCTTCGTCTGTCATTCCTTGATAGAAAATTTGTAGAAGCTCCATATCCGAGTAGCCATGGTTCGGACAACTATCGACGAGTTGTCCAAATCTCTCCAAGTATGCGCCAAAGGTTTCGTCGAGTTCTTGAGCAATCCCGGAAATCTGCTTCTTTAATGTATTTGTCTTTAAATGCGGGAAATACTTCTTTAAGAAGACCGTACGCATCTGGGCCCACGTCGTGATCGTGTTCGGATTTAGACTAGAGAACCACGCTTGTGCTCCGTCTTGAAGAGTGAATGGAAAGGCCTTGAGCTTGAAAGCGTCCAGGTTGCCCTGCCAGTGCAGATTACACACTTGGTTGAACGACGCCAAAAAAGAATTTGGATTCTCGTTCGTCCTTCCATAAAACTTCGGCATGGCAGCGACCATGTTCAGCTTGACATCTATTTGTTCTGTAGTAGTGATTTGGATTGGTCCCGGTAGGTCCGCTCCCATGTCAAGCGATCCGGTATTCATCCTCAAGGGTGGTGGATCATGCACTTCGTCCTCCATCTCTTCCTCCTCTGATATTGAGCTTGTTACTGGAGTGTTGTGGAGTGTTTTGTCGAACAAAACAGTCTCTGGTTCTGAGTCGCTGATCGGATCAACGGCGTATGTTTTGTCTCCTGGTTGGGCAGTTAAGACGTCTTCGCTCCCGGACGGAATTTGTTGCTTTTGCGGCTTTGTCTCCTTCCTATTTCTTTTAGCTGCTTTCTCGATCTCAGGATCGAATATCAGATTAGGCTTGGAAGACCTGCTCATACAACATTAAAAAGCACGAAAGATTAGTAGAAAAATCAAAGAAACTAGTTAACACCGTTCCCCGGCAACGGCGCCAATTTGGTGATCGTTGTATTGCACCAAATAATCCCTGCAAAAATCGGGAGAATTACTTCAGTATAGTTCACAGGTATCGAACACGGGGAACGGACGACTAGACACTTTATTTTTTTCTACTTATCTGGGGTTTTGGTTAGCAACCACGCGAGTTTTGGGTTTCCTATTATAAACTAAGAACTTGTAAAATTAAAAGCAAGAATAAAAACGTAAAACGGAATTTAAACCGTATTAAGCTGGGCAACTGAAGGCAGGTCCAGCAGAATATTCATGCACACATAATTCCAATCCTCGGCACTTAATATGAATTAATCTCAAGAATCTACTAGTTATAGACCACCGTAACTTAAACTGCGTGATCCTTACTCCCACTTACTTATTCGGTAACCGCCATGTTGGGCAAAGAAACGGCTACTTCCCTAACCTAGCTACAACCTACGTTGTTGGGCAAACAATAGATTTAATAGCTAGACAGCTTTATCGAACTAAGGGAGCCTAGTATAGGAGCCTACTCGTATGTTGGGCATCTCATAGTCTCCTATCGGTTTAATCCAATTACTCTAACGAATAATTTTGCTACTTACCTAGCCTTGTTCCACGAGAAACGATGGAAGTACTAAGTTAGCTACAGACTGCGCAACCTAGGGTGATCAATCTTAAATTACTAGCCAGATTAATTAATTCAGAATTATCCCGAAACCCTTTTGATTAATTATGAGCACATAAGCCTCATGTACTGTTCACGTGTGCATTCACATTCTGCCGGACCCTAAAAAGTTTAGCTACTCATGCAGACGCTTCGGTTGGGCAAGCTGGGACGATTTACGGAACGTAAAACATAAACACGAATAACCCTAGATCTAGCATGAACGAAAATTAAAACTATTAAGGTAGAAAATATAAATCTACGAAATTAAACTAGAACTTGAATTAAAATAGCAACGAGTGTTCGAATGTAAATCTTAAGATCCTAGAAAACGATTAAATGCAAAACGAAATAAAACTAGAATTCAAACTTGGAATTTAAAAACGTAAGAGACGGAAATTAAAAAGTGTTTTCTTCTTCAACTACTAAACTACGAAATCTGGTCGGAAAAGTTCGGAAGTGTCTTCGGCTTGGGCAGTTCGGCGGCGGTGGTTGTGCGGCGGCGGTCGACGGTGGTTCGGAAGGGAGCAATGGCCGGAATGTGAGCTCGGGATGTTGGGGACGTGTTCTATGGTGCAGAGGTGGTGTGAATTTCGTGCCCCCTTCATCTCTTAATATACTCCTCCTTTAGATCTTGATTAGGAAAAGATTTGGGTGGATAAGGAAACAAGATCTTTCCTTAACCACCAAAAGATATTTTCTTGATCTTTTCCTTTCCTCATAACCATGCCCTAAACCGCGACTTTCCGCGCCTTTTCTTCACCAAAACGCGCCAATTAATATCCTTGTCATCCTGCCATGTCAGCACCGAAACCCTGCATAATACGCCACTGCGACTGCACCGGTTGGCCAATTAACGCACTTTTCGGCCTGAAATCACTAAGCACGAAAACGACTCATCAACGAATTTCTTAGTTATAAGGTTCTCGGTTTCACAACATATATACTTAATTTCTCAACTGATGTTCATATTTCATTAAATAAAAATATAACTTATTTAAATGAAAATCATGATTTTTATTTTATAATTAATTGTGTGGCGATTTTTTATTAAATAAAAAATTTATTTTTATTTTTTATGTGTAGTAGGACTTTAAATTATATCAACAAATTATCATAGAATAAGAACCATTTATGTATTTTCATTTATTTATTCTAAATTATAATTATTCAGTTTTAGTATGGGCAAAAATATACATTTTTCTTAAAAAGTAACAATAAACTACTACTCAAATACTATTTTTCCCACTTCAGCAGTTTTTTGCATTTATTTTTAAATACTAATTGATTTTCAAATAAGCTGCTCAACACTTATCAATAAGCTTCAGCGGCTCCAAACACCGCTTATAACTTTCACTTAACTAATTGACTAATTCAAATGCTTATCTTATTCAATTAGTATTAAATGACGTACCTAACAGACTGCATCATTGACTTTGTGGCATTGCAATATTGATATGTTAAATTGCGGAGCAGCTTGTATGTACCACTTTCGTATACCCTTGTGTGTACCCAACCACAAGGGTATTGACATGTGGCATTTCTCATTAAATTAAGTAGGCTATATTTAACACATGTCAATACCCTTATGGTGTGATACATATAAGAGTATAAGAAAGTGGTACACACAAGCTTTTGTGGTTAAATTGTTTCCACGTTTTTGAATGAATTATAAAGAAGACTTGGAGAGGAGAGAGAGAAAGTATTGAGCAGAGATGGCTTATGCTGCTGTGATTTCTCTTAAGCAAACAATACAACGCCTTATACATTCTCTTAGTTTTCTCTCAACTCTTCCGGTCGAGAAATTCTGGGATTAGCGTACAAGGTGGCCACATCTCTACAGCAAGTCCTCAAAACCGTGGATCATGACGGTGGCGGAGGCCGGAGGTCGGTGACTTTGTGTAATAGACTAGGTCTATTATTCAATCCTTTAGTATGAATATTCTGTAACAATAGATCTGGAGAACAATCTTGTAACGAAGATTATGAATTAATACGATAAACACAAGAGAGCGAGAGAGAGAGAGATTGAGAGATAAAGAGAGAGAGAGAAGAGTTGAGAGGGAGAGAACCGAGAGATTGAGAGAGAAGAGAGTTAAGAGGAAAATATTAATGCATTGCTTGATAACAAAGATTGTTTCATCGGTTATTTATAACCCATGATTACCAACTAAACCCTAATCTAAAATAGGCTAAAACTGTAATAAGGAAATAACTAATAAAGAAAGATTATATTAAGCTACGCGACTCTTCGTGGATTAATCTCATCCCTCTACGCGTGTATCCGGGTCATGACAATACTCCCCCCTTTTGAGAGTCTTGTCCCCAAGACTCGAATACCACTAACCGAATAGGCATGAATAAGAGCAGTATACGAATGGGATGAGGGTTTTATCCCGACCCTTTTCATCTTCAAGAACGCATCTGCAGCCATGTCGCTCATTTTCTTCTGCCTCTTATACGCACTAATCAAACAAGTATGTGACTTCATATTTGGTTTCAACCCAACCGCTTCCATTTCTTGTAGTAGTTTCTCGACAATTTCGGGTTGCATTCTTCTGCTATAGGCATCCATCAAGATGTTGTAAGTAGCAGTAGTTGGCTTTACTCCTTTTGTCTTCTTCTCAGCAAAAAGACCTTCAGCCCCCTCTATGTGGTTCGACTTACCATAAGCACCCATAATCCTGTTGTAAATAACAACATTTGAAGATATACCCCTCTTCTCCAGCTCTGATTGGATAATCAGAGCTTCTTTGTTTAACCCTTCATCGCATAATGACTTAATAAGTGCACCCACGACTTCTAAACTCCACTTGATATCCACTTCCTCACTCTCCACACCTCGAACAAGAAACTCTCTTGCCTTATCAACATTGCTAGAAACCAAGAATACAAATCGTGAAGACTGAGCAGACAACAAAGGCAAACATTTCTTATTTTCTTTTCCTGTCCGCAGCATCCTTTCAATCAATGTAACACTATTAACACCAAAACCCTTCTCTTCAGACATTAATGCAAGCACCTTGAAGGCCTCATCAACTTCCCGGATTCTACAATAAACCAAAAGTGGAGAAGTGCAAATAAGAACATCCAACGCGAATCTGAGTTGCAGAACTCGAGAAATAAACTTGTCAGCAGCCTGCACGAGTCCATTCTTACACAAAGCATTTATAATCATCCTATAGTCAATTTCACCCACAAGGAATCCATCTTCCGACATTCCTTTACACACAGCAAATGCGATCAAACCCAAATCTAGCTTAGCTAAACAAATCCAAAGCATACTACGACAAGGATAATTATGCCGGAACCCTAGGTTTCCCCGCATTTCATCACCACCAGAAATTAGCCTCAAAATATCATCTCGAGAACTACAACACTCCTTAATCAAGAAAATCAGTTCCTTATGAATAATCCCCCATAAATCTAGTTTGAAAAACTCGAGGCAAAGTGGAACTACAGCATCTTGATGATACATAACTCGGAAGCTTAAGTGGTTATGAATAAAACACTTCTCTTCTTTGCTCCCAACATAGTTCCCCTTGAGTCCTACACGATAACCGTGCTCATAAGTTGTTGATGGAATTCCATCTCTCCTTTGCCTAAGTACAGCTACTGGTAGATTATCTAAAATCATATTGACTCTGTACTCGTCATCAATTTTTTTCTTAAAATCCTTTGCAGCGTGAGCATCAAGATGAACTTTGCAACCCACCATGCAAGATTTCTCCTCCCTTGCCGCCTGCATCGACGGTTGCGGCGGAATAGAATGCATCGCCTTAGCTTCATTCGTCATGCTTTTGTAGAAAGCAGAGTATTCTTCCTTCGTAATTTCCTCATACTTCCTCATCCAGATAGGCTTCTGTGTGTTAACCAAGTCCCACTCATGGGAAACTTCCTTGATCTTCAAGGTAGCAGCTCTATGTCCCTCCTCTATAGCGACTGCATACTTGTTTTCATCTGCAAGAGTATTTTCCTCTAGAATCTTGCCCTTATCCTCTAAAACTGAAACTGTATGTCCATCCTCGGCAGATACATTAACCCACTGCTCAGGCTTGTAACCAGAAATTTTTGCCTCGAAATCCTTTTCAAATTCAACCCTATCATCAGTTCCATCTACATATTCGTGTCCAAATTTTAAATGAGGCATCACATCTCCCAATTCCTGGAAGGGTGAGTCACCAGGAGCATCTTCCAAACGAACATGTAAATCAGCCCCAAAAAACCCTCGCTCAAACCATGAAATGATCTCCACCCCAAGAAAAGGCCCCTGTATTTCCCCTTGAGGATCCTGATAGTACAAACTTAATTCCTCTGGAGGGATTCCTCTATCCAGCTGAAATTTGTTGGCTCTGCCCCCTGCCCGAGGCAACCCTCCATTCCAGATCTCCCCAAATTGAGCAGTGGAACGTTCGAAGGCCGCCGCCATCGATCGTTCGATCGCCTTCACGAGTTGCTCCGAAAATACTGTGTCCATCGTATTGCCCAATTCCTCCAATACACACAAAAATCCAATTCCTCCAATACACCCAAAATTCGAATTTCCCAAAGCTTTCAAACACACCAGTGCACAATTTCAAATACACAAACCTAGAAATAAAGGAATTAACAACCCTAGATAGAAATTGTAAGCAATTCGAACAGAAAAACAAACCGCACTCAAGGCAGCGTCCCGATCCGCGAGATCGATTTTGCCGGAGTGCTTGCCCACTGTCGCAGAGTCGAGGCTCTGATACCACTGTAATAGACTAGGTCTATTATTCAATCCTTTAGTATGAATATTCTGTAACAATAGATCTGGAGAACAATCTTGTAACAAAGATTATGAATTAATACGATAAACACAAGAGAGCGAGAGAGAGAGATTGAGAGATAAAGAGAGAGAGAGAGAAGAGTTGAGAGGGAGAGAACCGAGAGATTGAGAGAGAAGAGAGTTAAGAGGAAAATATTAATGCATTGCTTGATAACAAAGACTGTTTCATCGGTTATTTATAACCCATGATTACCAACTAAACCCTAATCTAAAATAGGCTAAAACTGTAATAAGGAAATAATTAATAAAGAAAGATTATATTAAGCTACGCGACTCTTCGTGGATTAATCTCATCCCTCTACGCGTGTATCCGGGTCATGACACTTTGGAAGGCCAAATCAGAGTGGAGGCGGAAAAACTTGAAGATTTTCTCGAACTTCATCAATCAAATCTGGTTCTAGAAGCTTCTTCTTCTTCTCCTCAAGTCCCACACTGTTATTAGACTCGGAGCAACTGAGGCAAGAGATCAGTTTGTTTGCTGAAAAGTCAAACAAGTTGGCGGAGGATTACGCGGCAGAATCAGACAACGGTCAAGAAGAAGATGCTGCTGCTTATACTGGTTTTGGCGAAGAGATGGTCGGGTTTGACAAAGAACTCATCAATACGAAATTCCACCTGCGGTACTCAGCCGTGAGGCCAGACGACTGGGGAGTTGTGGCGATCGTCGGACCCATAGGCTCGGGAAGATCGTACGTGGTGAGAAGTGTTTTCGAGGACGACGACGTAGAGCTATCTTTCGACTTGCGCATCTGGGTGAGTGTAGGCTCCAACTATGAATGCGTAGAAATCCTCGAGCTTATTCTCACTCAAGCGCTAGCCACACCATACGCCACCTTCGGAAGGCTGGTAAGGCAGGCATACGGCGAGGAAGCGGCTAAGAATGGCGTCATAAATCTATTGGAAGGTCGGAGGTACATGATGGTGTTAGAAGACGTGTGTGACACCCAAATCTTGGATTACTTGTACGGTTTTCTTCCTGTGCAGGACAATGGAAGTGTAATGGTGGTAACGACTGGGAAGATGGAGATAGCAGGGCATATGATATGAACCGATGTTATAGTGTTTATACGATGGAAGATGTCCACGTCAACTTTGAGGACATCTATGGGGATGCTTTCCGGCGACTGTTAGGGCCCCTGTTGCCGGAGATGGAGGAAGCAAGAAAGAAGATTGTCCGGAACTGCCGAGGTCTGCGCATCTGCTTGTCGAAGGTTTTGGTGTTTCTGTGGAGCGTCGATAAGAGTCCAGAAGCATGGAATCAGTTAGCTGATGGGCCACACCATCCTCTCTTCCACATAGTTGATGAATCATCAGAGGTATACTCTAACCAAGATACCATACATTGTCCTCCTCTTCTTGATTAGTTTTGCATGCTAGAAGCAAAGTAGGATTGGCATCTTTTTTCACATCCTAATTGCTCTCCATGTGATTGTTTGTCTCCTCCACATTATTTCGACATTCTAAAGCAAAATGACCTTCAATATTAATTTGATTTGTCATACCTATCTTGTCCACTACCTCTTCTGCTTTGATCGGAATTTTGATTTGGCTTGCATATATGTATATATATCACCTCTTCCACGGCCTCTTCCTTGATTCCGGTCTCCTCCATGTCCTTCACCTCTTTGGACATGTTTGACTCATTCATCAACACAAGGTGTCTAAATCTTTCTATCGCAAATTAAGTTTTGGATCTATATTATCTCAAAATCTTTCCAACATCTCGATCATCTCTTAGATCTTCACCAGATATCTTTATTTGGTTACTAGTAGCCAGAACTCTTGATATATAATCCAAAATGGATTCGGATTCCTTCTTGCGTGGAGATTCAAAATCTACTCTGAATGTTTGGTCACTTACCTTTTTCACTCAATCAACTCCTTGGAAAGAGGCTTGAAGAATTCCTCATGCAGTAATGCTTACTTCGGCTACTTTCTCGAGCATCTTTTCGCCTTTTGATCTTTCTTCCTGGCGGCTGCATCTCTAGCTTCAACGCCATTGTCCATAGCATCATACACTTCATAAGCTCCAAGCAAAGCCTCACTCTTAGGCACCAATTTTCATAATTCTCTTTGATCAGTGAAGGAACCTCAAATGGTGTTCCATTCAACATCTTTATTCAAGCTTCTCTTTTCCCAAAACAAAGCTAGCTAGCTAGCTCTGATACCACTTCGTTGGAATGTGGAGAGCCTCTACGTATGAAAGGGTATAAAATTAATGAACAAGGATATGAAGGAACACTTTATAATAGATTTTATGGAGTTGTGTTGTTACATCATGCTGCTAATATCGTAAAATTTATAGGTTACACAGACACTATCATGCATCTGTTCAAACTAAAACAAACTTCTGCTGCCACTCCAACAACTTCCACTATCTCCATAACCTCCATATACAATTTATAAGGCACTAATAACAAAAATCATCACACCTAGTAAGTAACTCTTACCCCACTAAAAAATGTCACATCTACTAACTTAATTAATTGCTTGAATTCTAGATAAATTATCAGTGCTAGTCTAATTAATCACTCTTGTGTTCTACATTCTTGTCAGATGCGTAAACTCAAAGAAGACTTCGCCAATTTACTAACCCTTGATAGTTATAAGGCATGCTTTTCTCCTTTTGTTGAAGATTGCGGTTTTTCAAATGACATTGAGTTTATCAAGAAAAAATTGTTCCCACAAAGATTTTTTCCAAACATGGAAGTTATCTCATTTGTTGGAATGGCGGGGATTGGTAAGACTATATTTGTCAAGAAGATATTTGAATACATTCAAAGTTTGAGTTATCTGGACTGCTATGTTTGTGCATGGGTTACTCTAGGCCCAACACATCGGCCAGAGAATATATTGATAGATATTCTAGCTCAAATCGACATTGAAGGAGATGATGAAATAGATTTGGTTAGAAAGTTATCACAAAAGAAGTTCCTCATTGTGTTGGATGGTGCATGGAACATAGAGCCGTTGCATTACTTGGCAAAGTTATTCCCAAACATCAAAGGTAGAGCATTGGTGACAACTAGACTAGTAAATGTAGCGAATTCCAAAGAAATCGACATTGTTCGTGAAATGCGGTTGTTGAACAAAGAAGAAAGTTGGAATCTTCTTTGCCATAAGGTGTTTGGTGAAGGTGTATGCCCTCATGAGTTAAAGAAAGTTGGTATGAAAATTGCGGAGAATTGTGATGGTCTACCTCTTACGGTCATCAAGGTAGCAAACCTCCTTTCACAAGGCTTGTCTCTGCAGTATTGGGATGATTTAGCAAACAAGAATTCTGATTTCACGAATGCGTTGAAAGAATTATCCAAGGAGCTAATCCCTTGGTACGAGAGCTTGCCTCAGTATCTAAAATCGTGCTTTCTCTATATCGGGATTTTTCCAGAAGCATACGAGGTTTCTCCATTAAGGGTCCTCGATCTTTGGATTGCTGAGGGTTTTCTTGAACCAGCGATCGATCAAAGTGTAGAAGGATTTGGTGTACAATGTTTGCTGGAGCTTGTGAATAGAAGTCTTGTTATGGTATGCTAGGCTTGTCGTCTTAATTCTGTTCTGTGGTATCTCTCCAATGCTGAAGCTGTCAAGAACAATTTTTTCCATGGTGTGAATAGTAGTGCCTATGATTGGTCGGAAAGTAAATGGAAGCATCGAAGAATCAGCGTTCGGAATTCCATTTTGCTAAGCCTCAAGAAAATCAATGATGACATGATGAAAAATTCCATTTCAACTGCACATTCTCTACTTTGCACTGGAACATATCACAAATATCCACTTCCAGTCTGTTTCGATACTCAATCAATCCGCTTCTACGAGTTCCCAATTGAAGTCGTGAAGTTGATTCATCTCAGACACATTACCATCACTTGTGATGGAAATGTACCTACTTCCATAACCAAATTGTGGAATCTTCAGTTCTTGTTTGTTAGTCGACATCTGAGGATTAGTGAGTATTCTTCGTATTTGCCTATGGAGATATGGGATATGAAGGAACTGCGGCATCTTCAGGTTGTAGGAAGCAACCTGCCTAATCCTAGTTGTGGCACTATCTTGCCCAACTTGGTAACTCTCTTAGACGTCGGCTCACACACTTGTACTGAGGAGGTTCTTCAAGGAATTCCGAACCTGAGAAAGTTAAGAATTCTAATTGAATTTACACCCCAACCTGATGACGCTATACCCTTTCATTACTTGGACCAAATTTCCGATATGCTCATCGAACTTGCATCACTTGAATGTGTCGTCGTGAATCCTGAGTTTGTAGCCCTTCCACCGCCTCCTATTGGATCTTGAGGAGTTGATTTTGAGCGGATTGGGATATCCATGGGAATACATGAATATAGTCGGGGAATTGAGAAATTTGAAAGTGCTTGAATTGCGATGCTACGCCTTTCAAGGGGATAAGTGGGAAACAAGTGAGTATGCTTTTAGGAAACTTGAAAAACTTCTGATTGAAGATACATATTTGGTGTGCTGGAAAACTACAATATTCAGCTTTTGTAAACTGAGGCATTTGAGAATTAGACACTGCTACAACTTGGAAGAACTCCCTTATTATTTCCCTAACAGTCAAGGGGTGGAAGTAGTTGAGTGCAATCCATATGTTATGAATTGGGCAAAGCAATTGAAAGAGAGGAATGGGTTCCACCCAATTCCTATGACTCAGGATAGAGTCTTCGACACTCTTGTTCAATGTTCTTGGGATTAGGTTGCTTTTAATTTCAAATGATAGTGCAGTTGCTACGGATTATCATTGGGCGACTATTATTTTGGTATTATCTAATGTAATGTATCCAAAGAGGCGTTGGTGGGTCTTCAAGACATTCATAAAATTGAGAGCGCTGGGGCGTGTAATGATTCAAAATCCATTGGCAACTCTACGTAATGTGTATGTTTCTCCTGATCCGTTGTTTACTACTTTAATAGCTTGATAACTCTGTCTCTTAGTCATAGGAGAAATGGATTTCGTAATATTGGGCGTAGGATGGTTTAGATTATATAATTGGGATATCTAAAATTATAGTAATTACTATCCCCCTCTAGGAGTTTGTCACCAGAGAACATAAGTGAAAATCAATACAATTTTAGAAGATTATACTGAACTAACCACTCAAATATTATTTCCTTTTTAGTCTAGCTCTTTATCAGAGCGGCTTGTGTGTACTTTTGTGTATACCACATTATAAAGGGTGTCGACATGTGGCGTAGACCCACTATTTTGAATGAAAAACGCCACATATCGACACTCTTGTGGTGTAGTACATACAAAAATACACAATTATTGTACACCTAAACCTTTGTAGCTCTTTATTGCTTTTGTTGCCTTTATTGCCTATTTCTCAAAAGTGTTTGATTTGTTCATTTGGATATATATATGCATGCTGTATTTATAATTAATCAGACAGATAGAATAAATGCAATCATAATTATCTAATACCATAATGTAAAACTACTAAGAAAGATCTTTATAGTCAATTATAGGGCAAAAGATCATCTGGCTCATTTTTGGTGGACCACTCAGTATCCCACCAATCACGCGGTGCCACGCGTATATTGGTGGGCCATGTTATCAGTAAATAAATAATATTTTACTAGTAACATGTTTATTCATACCCCATTCATCTTTTTTTTCTCTTTTTTTCTCTTCAAAATCAAAAAGCTATTCAACACTAAAGTTTACCCAAAGAACTACGTCTTAGCAAGAACTAAGAACAATCTTCCCAAAGACTACATTCAGACTTCTAGGAATCAAGCTTAAACCCAACTTATATATAAGCCTTTCTATAATCCATTATCGCTATACACAACCTTATTTTGCTTTACCTTTCAATTTTTCTTTCTCGTTTCTATACTACTCTTTTTTCATATTTCCTCTTATTCCTCTCTAACACCTAAGTTCTCCCGTTCTTTTCTCCCCCTATTACCCTTTCTTTTCTTATATTTCCTTGTTATAATTATTATCATTCATATAAAAACCAGCAACGGCTTCCCATTATCAACCGACCCTAAACTCAATATAATACCTCCCATCTTCGGGCTTGAGCTATTTAGCATTTCCACCCTTATACCCTCTCCTTCTTCTTCTTGATTTTCCATATACTATTCCCAGACACTTTTCATCCAACCAATATTCCTACCTAATTCACACACCACCTACTATACTAATCATAACTCCTCTTAAACTCTACACATACTTTTCTCACTTTAACAACATTAACAGAAATAAACATTTATTTTACATACCATATTAAACTAGTTACACACCCCATAAATATTCTTCTTAATCAACTTTCACCCCCCCCCCCCTCCCTGCCACATAACATGACCCACCAATGCACGTGTGGCACCGCGTGATTGGTGGGCCACTGAGTGGTCCACCAAAAATGGGCCAAAAGATCCGGATTGCAATTATACTACTATCCCTTTTTGCACATGGATATTTTAGGAATTATCTTGGGGATTTTTTTTAAGAATACTCATTTGAAAATAAACATATAGTACACATAATGATTATTTGACACATATTTTGTTAAACCATTTTAATCTAATACCACAATTCACAAAGTTAGATAATCAATTAATCATAATATAATGTAGGCAAATTGACATATATGATGGTTAAACATTTATGATTGCAATATTAGTCATCTTCTTTTTGGCAGATTGGTTATCAAATATTTTACGATTGTAATATTGGTCATTCTATTACTTAACTGTTCATTAGTTTTATTTTATTTTATTTTAAAAACTAATCAGAATTATAAGGATATGTTTGGAAAATAAATTAGAAGGGCCAATTTACCAATCATAAAATGTAAAAATTTATACCCTAGACCAGGTCTTATATACCGTGTGGTCTGGAGTAATATCACATCACATTTTGAATTTTATAAGTGTTTCTTATTTTTAAAAACAAATGACATGCCATCATTTTACACCAAAATGTCATAAAATTTTCCAGAAAATGTTAAGTGATTTAGTTAGCTAAAAAGAAGATTGAATATCAATCCCACCAATTATAATAAGACGTCTCACTAACATTTTGAATGAATAAAACGCCATTATATAGTAGTAGTTTAATATCAAAACCATTGTAAACTCAGTTGATTTCATAAACTGTTGAAAAAAAAAACACCAAAAACTTTTTAAAAATGGAATTTCTAACATTTAGATATTAATCATTTAATCTTGCCTAATTTTCTGTATATTTTATTAGAGCTCTTGCATTCATTCGGAAAAATGATTGAATCAGAAGATCATGATACTTATGAGCACAAAAGAGAATTGAAAATGTTTTTTTTTTATTTTGTAGGTTTAAATAAAATTAACTGGCGTAAGAGTTTTATGTTCTTGATTGAAAAATGAAATTTATTCAGCACTACACTGTTTCAAATAAGAGAAGAATTTTTAATTAAAGCGAATTCTGATACTACTTAAATTAGAAATGAGCTACAAAAACCATTCCAATTCCCAATTCAAGATAATGATATCATCATGCAAATTTTGTAAGCCCATATAACTTAATAGTTGAAAGGCCCAAAAAGTGGCTTCTGCAGACTGCGATTAAGTAAAATTAGGTAAAATTATATTTACTATTTCACATTTTTATTTCTTATTATTTATTTATTTTTGTTACGCATTAATTACTCTTTTATAACTTCAATCATTATTTATTTGTGTTTCTTTGTGGGTATATTAATATTATATTATTCTTGCAGTTATTTTATTTATGTATATATTAATGTATTGTACTTTTGCACATATTGTATTTTTTGCATATATTGTGTTTTCGCATAAATTGTACTTTTGTACAGTATATTCACAAGAGTAACACTCTGTAACACGTGAACAAAATAGCTAATAACTCGACTAAAACTGAACTCATGTGGCAAATGCTTTAGTAAAAGGAAAGTGGTGTCCGGCAAGTAGGGCACGATCTTGGAACACCGGATCTCTGGATCTCTACTAAGATGATACCTCTTACATATGGTTCCTCATGGAGCAAGGTGGAGCTCAACCATGGATGAGGATTGAGATCACGATGGAATTTGATAGTATCTGGGAAGCTTACGACAATTTCAACCCCTGTATCTGGTAAAGCCCAGTGAGACCGAAGTCATGTGAAAATATAATATGTAGTAAATTACACAGTCCGCGTAGGGACAAAAATAAATAAATAATAAGAAATAAAAATGTGAAAATATAATATGTAGTAAATTTAATTTTACCTAATAAGACAAACTCTCCAACATCATATCTATATGACTGCGCCTATCCTGGTCCACTTAATTGACAATTTCAGAAAATAGTACTCCATTTAACTTAGGAGTATTCAAATTACTCTTTAGATATTTCCATTTAAGCTCTTATTCTTGTAAATAAAGTTACTTACATATTTTCCTTCCACATCATTTATATTGCACCTAGATTAGAACAGTACAATTAATGGCAATTTCCATAAAAATAATTATTAGTTGCTTGCAAAAGAAATGAGAACAACCACTACAATTTTACTTTTGCGCATGTTGATACAAATAAATACAAAGAATCTTTACGGTTAGAGATGGCTCTAAAAAGAATGACCACAAAAACCACTTTATCAATGCAATAAAATATGACGGTAAAAAGCCCTTACTTACTAGAGTGTATTTTTTTCAATCAAATCTTCTTGTAATAAGAGCAATTATCCAAACTTATATTAACGAATCAGGATAAATACTAAATCATTGTGGGACAATATAAGATATTTACAGGCATTTTATTATGATATCATACTCATTATGTTATAGATACTTAAAAAGGAAATGAGAACAACCACTAGAATGCCATCAATGCATATATTGAGACAAAGCCAAATAATATTCTAAGAAAAATATGTGCTGGAAATGGATATTATGGTATCAAACTCATTATGAATTCTATAAAATAATATGTAAATCATACCGAAAGATTAAATTATACTAAACTAAATATGTATAGTAGGCTCACACCTACCCTTGTTAGTTGGTGGGGATTAAACAATGTAAACGTTACCCGTCAGAGTATTATACGATCAATATTTGTTTTAATTTTTAATCGAAAGATCAGATCTCTGCAAACAAATGCGCCAGTCGTAGCAAATTAATAAACCCGGAAATTCGAAACAAAATAGCTAAAAAAATTAATGAGCCTAAACACCAAACTTGAGAGTGTAGGCATGATTGTGCAAAAAATAATGGCCCGTTTGAACTTTGAAGGAAATTTTAATTAAATGAAACAGCGTTAGTATTAGTTAAATAAATAAAACATAATTATTTTCACACACTTTTTTTTGACATGAAATCTTCACACAATATATTATGACAAATAATAGTATATAAAATAATTCGTTTTTATCAAAATATACTGAAAATATTTTAATTCTATCCAATTAAATTATAAGAACACAATATTCTACGAAGATCCACGAATCTTTATTCCCTTAATTATATATAATTTAATTTTCCTTCGTTTATAGAATTGTTATTGCTTTTTCGAAGCAAAGATAATTGTGTAGTAGGTTAAAATTTATAAAAAGCTTGTTGACCAGAGTTGGACTTCTGAATTGCACTTGGAGGTTGAGAGAGTTCGATCTCTTTCATTTTGATTTTTTTTACAAATAATTTTCTCTTGATTGTATTTTTTTAAATTCCCATTATAAGTCATTTTATATTATTCCAAAAAAAAGTGGTGTTGGTTCAGTTATGGCCTAGTTCCGATTTTGTTATTACTTCTCACCTTATTTAGTCCCCCATTTTTGGTATTATTCACAGGGTGTTACGGTATACCGAAAAATCGGTATATCGCACATACCATACAAAAAAATATCGAAAATACCGAATTTTCGGTATATCGTAATTTTCGGTATGGTATTATACCGTACTGAAGTTTTTTTTGGTACGGTAACGGTATGAGATTTTCCATACCGAGGTATACCGCATACCGAAGTTCATACCGCATATATCTTGTAGAAAAGAGTGCAAAATTTTGAACATGAGTTGTTACAAATATGTCACTTATATCATACAAACCTTTGTGCAATCTTACATCATCTAATCTACCCTTTCATTTTTTTTTTCAAAGAGGCTCTATTAAAGAGAAATTTCATTTCAACTCCGCTAAAAATTTCCTCTGTTTTCGGGGGTTTAGAACTTTAAATCTTTTAATTTAATTATTTCTCTAATTTTATCATTTATAATCATAACGACGATAATTCTTTCTAACCTTTGATTGATGATCCAACTACCCAAAATGAAAGTAAATCCCCCAAATTCATGCTCATGCATATAGCTCCCGATATTTCGAGCTACTTTCTCAAAATTTTATCTAACGTCCTTTGTTTTTCCACCATACTTATCTAGTTTTTTCTTCAATTCTTCTCCAGCCATACTTGAAGGTTTTGTTTCCGCCATGTCAGGTTTGCCACTCACTTATTTATTTAAGTTCTCTAATTTATTTCGGACTTGGTTTATGTTTCCTTATGAATCTTCATCGCTATGTTTAAGAGTTTGGCGGTTGTGTTGCAAAACTGAAGTTAAAATCGTTGAAGAAGACAACACCTAACTAACTCAGCTGAAGGTTTATTATCGTGATGTTCAGTAGCCGTTAGATCCTCTTCCTATCAGATCAACAGTTCACTTATAAAGTCGCATTTCTTGGTTTTACGTTTTTTGCTATTTCTGTTTTTGCAAGGTAGTTATGTTAGTTAGGTTTTGTAGATTTTGCCCAACTATATATAGGGCTCGTTTGTATCTTGTAATCTTTGCGCAGTAATGAAAATTTTGTGATCTCGTTTTTCATCTTCATCTTCAAATCTAGATCTAGATCTAGATCTACATCTTCTTCTGTATTCTTCGTCTCAACATGGTATCAGAGCTCTGAATTCTTCCTTCTTCTTCACCTCTCATCATGGTTCGTCCACCTCAACCTGCGTGGGCTGCTGTGGTTTCCGGCACGCCCTCAGCTGAATCAACCCCGGAAGGGGTGAATCCAACATCACCATCACTGGATCTCACACTACATAGTCTCAAATTAGTCGGATCAAAGATGTTTATGTTATTTCTCCTCATGATCATGCTGGGATCAAACTTGTTGGAGCTCAGTTCAATGGATCCAACTACTACGCTTGGAGTCGTGCCATTCGCCGTGCACTTGCTGCACGAAATAAGCTGGCCTTCATAGATGGTAAAATTCCTCAACCTACTTCTGAAGAGGATGAAAACTACCATGAATGGGTACAAGCTGATTACCTAGTTGCTACTTGGATTACCAACTGTATGACTCAAAATATATGTGATTCTGTGGTTTATGATGAATCTTCTTACCATTTGTGGCAAGTTCTTAAACAAAGATATGATCAAAGTAATGGATCTAAGGTGTTAAAACTAAAGAAAGAGTTAAATGCCTTTACTCAAGGAAGTCTCCCTGTTCTAGCTTACTATATCCGGTTGAATGTGCTGTGGGATGAACTTGAACTTCTCTTACCTCATCCCACCCGTGTTTGTGGAAAATGTACCTGTGGAGTTACTGCCAAAGTCACTGCTCTAAATGAGAGTGAGTGTCTATTTCAATTTCTTCTTAGTCTTAATGATAGCTATGAAACAGTGCGCAATCAAATTCTTGTTCAAGATCCTTTACCCTCAGTTGATCGTGCCTACTCTCTTGTGGTGTCTAGTGAAGATTCTAAACAGGTCACCTATATGAATCAACCACTTCAAATCAGTCTGATATGAATGTTGGAAGTGGACTCTCTGCCTCTACAGCAGATCAGCTAGCCTGCACTGCTAAAGGGAATTCTACAACATATAGAGACAGTAAAGCTATTCATCTGAAGCCACGTTTGTCCAAAGAGGAAAGAAAGAAGCTGAAATGTTCCTACTGTGAACGAATGGGGCATGAAAGGAGTGAATGCTTCAAGTTAAATGGTGTGCCAGATTGGTTCAAAAAATTTAAAGATATGACTACAAAGGGACAAACAAACTGTGTTACACAATCTGAGGAATTTGGTGAGAGAAATCTACCTCAAGATTCTGCTAAAATGATTCAAGACTTAGAGATGTCACTGAACAAACTCAAAAACTCTAGACCCTCTCCAGCCAGTGCTAATACTGTTCAGACATATACTCCTCTGGATGTTCTTGACAAACATTTTGCTTTTAGCCTATATGGTGATCTTAAAAAGGAAACTGTATGGATTATGGATTCTGGTGCAAGCAGCTATATCTGCTGCAATGCAGACCTTATAACTGATCTCAAGCCTATCAGTCCTCCACAATGTGTTTATCTCCCTAATGGTGCCTCACAACTAATTTTCAAAGTTGGAAGAGTCATGGTTAATAAAGACATCCTTCTGGAAGATGTTCTGTATATACCTCAATTCACTCACAATCTTATATCTACATATCAGCTGGCCAATGCCCTGCTTGTTGAGTGCAGATATAAGCCAACACACTGTGTTGTGCAGAAGCTGGATAATGATCATATCCTATGCATTGGGAGAGTTCTTGGTCGACTATATGTCCTGGATCATCAGCCTTCCACTTATTAAACCTGCAACCTTAATCATCAGAAGAACCTAACTCTTTTAGACTGGCACATTCTGCTTGGTCATGCCTCTCTCACTGCACTGAAACATATACCTGCTGCTGCTCAACTCCTTGGAGAAACAAGTGCCAAAGAGTTAATAGCTAGACTCATGTGAAGTGTGTCACAAGGCAAAACAGAGCATAAATCCTTCTCCCACTCTAAACAGAAGAAGTGATGAGCTGTTTCAACTTGTTCATGCTGATGTCTAGGGACCATATAGTGGAGAAAGTGTTACTAACACTCCATTTATGCTAACTATTATTGAGGATCACTCCAGATGCACCTGGACTTATCTTATGGCTTCTAAGCAACAAGTTCACTCAATTCTGAGCAGCTTCATCAATCTTATTGCCACTCAATACCACAAAAGAATAAAAACGATCAAGACTGATAAACAGCCAAGTTGAGAATCTCTTCCAGACTCGTGGAATTAAGCATGAAAAAAGTTGTGCCTACACTCCTCAGCAGAATGGATCTGTTGAAAGGAAACACAGGTCTCTTCTTGAAGTAGCTCGTGCTCTTATGTTTCAGGCTAAAACACCTGAAAAACTCTGGTCTTCCTCTATACTCTGTGCTACTTGGATTTTAAATCGACTGCCAAGTAAGATTCTAAACTGGAAAACACCCTTTGAAACTCTATGTCAACAATTCCCAGATCTCTCCCTCTTGCAGCCCTTTGGCAGCCTTGTTTATGCTGCTAATACTCTTCCTCACAAAAGAAAATTTGATACAGGTGATGAGTCGTTTTCGTACTTAGTAATTTCAGGCCGAAAAATGCGTCAATTGGCCAACCGGTGCAGTCGCAGTGGCAAAAAATGCAGGTTTTAGGTGCTGACGTGGCATGATGACGAGGATATTATTTGGCGAATTTTGATGAAGAAAAGGCACGGAATTGATGACGTGGGCGCGGATTTGTGGAGAAGGAAAAGAATCAAGAAGATATTTTGTGGTAGTTAAGGGAAGATATTATTTCCTTAATTATCCAAATCTGTTTCCTTATCAAAGATTTGACCTAGCTTGGAGAGGAAGAAAATGAGGAGTATATATAGAGTTGAAGGGGGACGAATTTCACACGCCCAAAATACCACAAGAACACGCCTTCAACCCCGAACACACATTCACGCCATTGCTCCCTTTCGATCCGCCGACCGCCGCCGAACCATCACCGCCGCCGACCGCCGAAGCCGAAGACAACCACCGAACTACTTCCGACCGATTCCGTAGATCATAGTTGAAGAAGAAACATCCTTTTCATTTCCGTTGTTTATGTTTTTTAATTCGTAGTTTGAATTCTAGTTTTAATTTCATTTCGTAGTTAATCGTTTTCTAGGATCTTAATATTTACTTTCGAACATCATTTGCTATTTTAATTCAAGTTCTAGTTTAATTTTGTAGGTTTACATATTCTGTTATTTCGTGCCTTAGTTAATTTAAATTTCGTTCATGCTAGATCTAGGGTTATTCGTGTTTATGTTTCTGTTCTGTAAACTGTCCCAGTTGCCCAACCGAAGCATCAGCATGAGTAGCTAAACTTTTTAGGGTCCGACAAAATGTCAATGCACACGTGAACAGTACATGAGGCTTAGGTGCTCATAATTAATCAAAAGGATTTCGGGATAATTCTGAATTAATTAATCTGACTAGTAATTTAGGCTTGATCACCCTAGGTTACGCAGTCTGTAGCTAACTTAGTACTTCCATCATTTCTCGTGGAACAAGGCTAGGTAAGTAGCGAAATTATTCGTAAGAGTAATTGGATTAAACCGATAGGAGACTATTAGATGCCCAACATACGAGTAGGCTCCCTTAGTTCGATAAAGCTGTCTAGCTATTAAATTTATTGATTGCCCAACAACGTAGGTTGTAGCTAGGTTAGGGAAGTAGCCGTTTCGATGCCCAAGATGGCGGTTACCGACTAAGTAAGTGGGAGTGAGGATCACGCAGTTTAAGTTACGGTGGTCTATAACTAGTAGATTCTTGAGATTAATTCATATTAAGTGCCGATGATTGGAATTACGTGTGTATGAATATTCTGCTGGACCTGCCTTTCAATTGCCCAGCTCATTCAGTTTAATTTCCGTTTTCGTTTTTATAATTTCTTTTAATTTTACAAGTTCTTAGTTTAGATTAAAACCCAAATCTTGCGTGGTTGCTAACTAAAACCCATAGATAAGTAGAAAAATAAAGTGTATAGTCGTCCGTTCCCTATGTTCGATACCTGTGAATTATACTGATTTAATTCTCTGATTTTTGCAGGATTATTTGGTGCAATACAGCGATCACCAAATTGGCGCCGTTGGTCTCGTCGATTTCTTGAGCGATCCCGGAAATCTGCTTCTTTAATGCATTTGTCTTCGATTGCGGGAAGTATTTCTTCAAGAAAACCGTACGCATCTGGGCCCACGTCGTGATCGTGTTCGGCTTTAAACTTGAGAACCACGCTTGTGCTCCGTCTTGGAGAGTGAATGGAAAGGCCTTGAGCTTGAAAGCGTCCAGGTTGCCCTCCCGGTGCAGATTAGACACTTGGTTGAACGATGCCAAAAAATAATTTGAATTCTCGTTCGTCCTTCCGTAAAACTTCGGCATGGCAGCGACCATGTTCAGCTTGACTTCAATTTGTTATGTAGTAGTGATTTGGATTGGAGCGGGTAGGTCCGCTCCCATGTCAAGCGATCTGGTATTCATCCTCAAGGGTTGTGGATTGTGTACTTCGTCCTCCATCTCTTCCTCCTCTGATTCTGAGCTTGTTACTGGAGTGTTTAGCCTTGTTACGTCGAACAAAACGGTCTACGGTTCCGAGTCGCCGATCGGATCAACGGCGTACGTTACGTCTCCTGGTTGGGCGGTTGAGACGCTTCTACGCCTTGGACGATTCTGTTGCTTTTGCAGCTTCGTCTCCTTCCTATTCCTCTTTGCTGCTTTTTCGATCTCAGGATCAAATATCAGATTAGGTTTGGAAGACCTGCTCATGCAACATCAAAAAGCACAAAAGAAAGATTAGTAGAAAAATTAAAGAAACTAGTTAACACCGTTCCCCGGCAACGGCGCCAATTTGGTGATCGTTGTATTGCACCAATTAATCCTGCAAAATCAGAGAATTAAATCAGTATAGTTCACAGGGTATCGAACATAGGGAACGGACGACTAGACACTTTATTTTTCTACTTATCTATGGGTTTTGGTTAGCAACCACGCAAGATTTGAGTTTTCTATTAAACTAAGAATTTGTAAAACTGAAATAAATTATAAAAGCTAAAAAAGGAAATTAAACTGAATGAACTGGGCAATTGAAAGGCAGGTCCAACAGAATATTCATACACACGTAATTCCAATCCTCGACACTTTATATGAATTAATCTCAAGAATCTACTAGTTATAGACCACCGTAACTTAAACTGCGTGATCCTCACTCCCACTTACTTAGTCGGTAACCGCCATGTTGGGCATCGAAACGGCTACTTTCCTAACCTAGCTACAATCTACGTTGTTGGGCAATCAATAGATTTAATAGCTAGACAGCTTTATCGAACTAAGGGAGCCTAGTATAGGAGCCTACTCGTATGTTGGGCATCTAATAGTCTCCTATCGGTTTAATCCAATTACTCTTACGAATAATTTTGCTACTTACCTAGCCTTGTTCCACGAGAAACGATGGAAGTACTAAGTTAGCTACAGACTGCGTAACCTAAGGTGATCAAGCCTAAATTACTAGCCATATTAATTAATTCAGAATTATCCCGAAACCCTTTTGATTAATTATGAGCACATAAGCCTCATGTACTGTTCACGTGTGCATTCACATTCTGCCGGACCCTAAAAAGTTTAGCTACTCATGCAGACGCTTCGGTTGGGCAACTGAGACAGTTTACAAAACATAAACATAAACACGAATAACCCTAGATCTAGCATGAACGAAATTTAAATTAACTAAGGCACGAAATAACAGAATATGTAACCTACGAAATTAAACTAGAACTTGAATTAAAATAGCAAATGATGTTCGAAAGTAAATATTAAGATCTTAGAAAACGATTAACTATGAAACGAAATTAAAACTAGAATTCAAACTTCGGAATTAAGAACATAAAAAATGGAAATGAAAAGATGTTTTGCTTCTTCAACTAATCTACGGAATTTGGTCGGAAGTGGTTCGGTGGTTGTCTTCGGCTTCGGCGGTCGGCGGCGGTGATGGTTCGGCGGCGGTCGGCGGATCGAAAGGGAGTAATGGTGGTGATTAAGGCTTCGAATGGTGGCTCGGTTCGTGTATGAATGGTTTCAAGCTTGTGAATTTCGTCCCCCTTCAAGTCTTTATATACTCCTTTTCTTCCTCTCCAAGTTAGGTCAAATCTTTGATAAGGGAAAAGATTTGGATAAATAAGGAAACAAGATCTTCCCTTAACTACCACAAAATATCTTCTTGATTCTTTTCCTTCTCCACAAATCCGCGCCCACGTCATCAATTCCGTGCCTTTTCTTCATCAAAATTCGCCAAATAATATCCTCGTCATCATGCCACGTCAATACCTAAAACCTGCATTTTTCGCCAATGCGATTGCACCGGTTGGCCAATTGACGCACTTTTCGGCCTGAAATTACTAAGTACGAAAATGACTCATCAACAGGCAGCAACAAATGTGTTTATCTGAGCCCTGCTACTGATCATAAAGGACACTTTCTGCTTGATCTGGATACATAAACCATCTTCCTCTCCCGAGATGTAAAATGCTTCCCCAACATCTTTCCATACCACTCTTTATCCTTTGACACCTCTTCCTCTCACATGACACCTCCCTCTCCTACTATTTATATCTGCACAGAAACTCATGAGTCCTCTTCACCACCCGCTGATTCTTGCCCCAATACCCCACCAGCCATATCCTCTACCTCCACTATACAAAGTCCATCCTCTGTCCCAAATTCTCCAAATCCTCCTTCTATCAGCTCCTCTCCTGGTTCTATTCAAGTCACTCCTGCTCCTAGACCACGGAGAGAAATTAAACCGCCTGCCTGGCTGCAAGATTATGTCAGTCATGCAAATGTTGAACTTCCTCCCACTGTTCCTCCTAGCTACCTAACACCTCCTACTTTTCCTTACCTTCATTCTTCTACTCTGACCAACTCCTATTCTCAGTTTCTTACTCATCTTCACACTACTTCTGAGCCTCAGTCTTTTTCAGAGGCTAGTCAACATCCTGGCTGGGAGAAGGCTATGCAAGAGGAACTTGTAGCTCTTGATGCAAATGGTACCTAGACTCTTTGTTCCCTTCCTCCAGGAAAACATGCTATAGGGTGTAAATTGATTTATAGAACAAAGTTAAATGCTGATGGCACAGTTGAGAGACTTAAAGCCAGGCTTGTAGCAAAAGGGTACAAGTAGGAAGAAAGCATTGACTATAATGAAATCTTCTCTCCAGTTGCTAAACCAGTCTCCATCAGACTTCTCATTGCCCTCTCTGCTTATCATGGTTGGTTTCTTCACCAAACTGACATTAACAATGCCTTCTTACATAGTACTTTGACTGATGAAATCTACATGGACATTCCACAAGGTTATGCTTCTGCTCAACCTGGACAAGTCTGCAAACTCATCAAAAGCCTGTATGGACTAAAGCAAGCTCCTCGAGAATGGAATATAGAACTCAGTAAGGCTCTGACCTCCTATGGATTCTTACAATCTCCTAATGATGATATTCTTATAGTAGGTCCAAATCTGTCCTCAATTACAGATCTTAAGTCATTTCTTCATGATAAATTCACCATCAAGGACCTTGGTGATGCTAAGTATTTCTTAGGCATGAAACTTGCTCGTGACACCACAGGTATTTATCTCAACTAAAGAAAATACATCCTTGATATTCTTGAAACTATTGGGCTCTTGGGTTGTAGATTTGTTTCCACCCCTCTTCCTACTGGTCTTGATCTTGGTTCTACTACTTCTCCATACTTCTCTCAGCCAGACAAGTACAGTCGTCTTCTTGGCAAACTTCTCTATTTAAATCTTACCAGGCCTGATCTTTCTCATGCCACTCAACAGCTTAGCCAATTTCTTGCTACTCCACGTGACTTACATTGGGAGGGTGCTCTACATGTTCTGAAGTATCTAAAAAGTTGTCCCTCACTTGGACTTTTCTTTCCAGTGTCTTGCAGTTCCTTGCAACTACATGCCTACTCGAGATCTTGCCGACGGGGAACTTGCTCGCCACTAGACGCTCCATCACTGGCTTTTGTATCTTCCTTGGTGATTCACCAATTTCTTGGCGCTGCAAGAAGCAAAACACTGTCTCTGTTTCTACAGCTGAGGCAGAGTACCGTGCCCTTGGTATAACAGTCAGGGAACTTCTCTGGATTTCTTATCTTCTTAAGGATCTGCAGGTGTCTGTTCCTTATCCTGCTCCTCTCTTTTGTGACAATCTTGCAGCCATACATATCACTTGTAATCAAGTCTTCCATGAGCGCACCAAACACCTTGACATGGATTGTCACGTTGTGAGAGATCAGTACAAGCTCGACTTTGTCACACCTACGGCTGTGTCATCTACTTTGCAACTTGCAGATTTATTCACCAAGGTTCTGGCTGGTCCTCGTTTCCATTTTCTTCTCTCCAATATTGGACTTTCTGATCTCCACCAAGTCCATCTTGCGGGGGGGGGTTGCAAACTGAAGTTAAAATCGTTGAAGAAGACAACACCTAACTAACTCAGCTGAAATGTTCAGTAGCCGTTATATCCTCTTCCTATCAGATCAACACTTCACTTATAAAGTCGCATTTCTTGGTTTTACATTTTTTGCTATTTCTGTTTTTGCAAGGTAGTTATGTTAGTTAGGTTTTGTAGCTTTTGCCCAACTATATATAGGGCTCGTTTGTATCTTGTAATCTTTGCGCAGTAATGAAAATTTTGTGATCTCGTTTTTCATCTTCATCTTCATGTTCAGATCTAGATCTAGATCTACATCTTCTTTTGTATTCTTCGTCTCAACAGTGTTCATTTTGTTTTCGCTTTCGCTTTTGCTTTCCCTTTTTTTTTGTGGTCATAAAATGTTAAATCTAGTTCTTAGGAGAGTGTGGTTCGTGTTAGGTTTTTGATTTTATGTTCCTTGTGAGTTTCTGGTGTCACAAATAGATTTTCTTGGTTGTTTAATTATGCACAAATGGGTGATGTAGAGATTTTTTGAAGCAGGGTACATAATATATCTGCGGCTGTGTTTCTTTTAGTGATGTAGATTGGCTCAATTAGGGCTAGGCGCGGGACGGGTACCCGCTCTACGGGTACCTGCACGCGGGTACCCGCGCCTGCGGGAAATGAATATTACTACCCGTTACCCGACCCGCATAGAGCGGGTACCCGCACGCGGGTACCCGCGCGGGTACGGGATGGGAGCGGGAATACCCGCACATCTTACAGCCAGCAGCCATTCTCTCGGCAGTCGGCACACCGACTATGGCGGGTACGGAAGTTGGCCGAGAGGAAAGACATAATAGAGGATACAACTGCCAAGTATACTATAAAAAGATGTGGTTATTAAGGATATTAGAGTACAGACCTTGGCATCCGCTAAGGTAAGGATTGCCTTGGTATCCTTTAGAGCAGTTGCAGAGGTAGCCTCCAACCGTAGCATCAAAATCGATACAAATCACTATTAGACCTGCATGCATAAGTAGTAGGATTGAGCTTTGCTTCTTTGCAGTGCATTGACCCAATCCGCCAGTCCAGTGCCAAGATAGGAGGGTCAATTACTTCTATGAATGGATAATCTAGAGAAATCTCCGTTGAGTTATTCAAGATAGGATGGTCATAATAATCAAGTGGATAACTTCATAATCAAACTCTTCATTTTTAGTCCTCAAATGAAGCTGATAATTTCTCTGTTTCTTATTGTAATTCCACATAGGAGGCGCCAACTGCATTTCCATGAACAAATATTTTCTGCAGCAGATGTCATTATCACTCCAACTGTGGGGTATAAAATCCCTTCTCTCCCTAAGCTTCTTACTCTTATGCCAAACTACTACTAAATCTTACCTCTATTTTCTTGACAGTGTCACTGCCTACATGATAAAGGACGACGCTGCGAAGACGGGCGAGCTAGACTACGTAAATGGAGGTACTACTACTAGTATATAGGACAAAAAAATAATTATTTGCAGCGGGTACCCGTTCGGGAACGGGTTTGGCCGGCTACTACCCGTACCTGTTTTTCCCGACCCGAACGGGAAATACCCGAACGGTACAGGTACGGGTGCGGGAACCCGTTTTTTTTGCACACCCCTAGGCTCAATGTATTGAGATGAAGCAGGATTGTTTCAAGAAAACTCTGGCGGTTTGGTAAAGCAGTTTAACCCTTTCGAACTCAGTTTTATTTGAATTCTTTGAACAATAATTTGTTTGAAAAGGATGACATTGTCACTTGGACTGAATATTTCAATTTTGTAAAGATTTTACCTGCTGTAATTTGGACTAGTGTTTGTAGATTGGGAAGTAATACTAAATAACAATTAGTAGAAAAAGTTATTAGATTTTGAGAGGGTTCAATTTAACATATTCTTTTGCAAAATGTTGATTTGAATATTTGTCAATGGAGGTATTTATAATTCAGTAATTTGTTCAAGAGAAATGATTGCATGTACTTCTCCAGTGTAGACTTGATAATATTCCTTTGGGACAGAGTTCGAATCCTTTCCATTTTCTGGCATTTTTTTTTATTAATTTAAGAATGATTTTGGTTCCTAGTACTCTTTATGTTCACCTTTGGATTCATAATATGGCAGATAATGAAGTTCTTAGACTTGATGGTTATCAGCCACCACTTTACAAGCTTAAGCGCTCACACTGGTGGATTCTGGTTGTTTTCAACATATTCTGCCTTGTTGTTGGTCAAGCTGTTGCTGTGCTTTTGGGTAGATACTATTTCGACAAGGGCGGAAAGAGTAAATGGATGGCTACTCTAGTCCAGTCAGCTGCTTCGCCTCTCTTTCTCATCCCCTACTTCTTCCTTCGCCCCTCCGATACCTCTCCTACTTCAACATCGCCACCTTCTATTCGTCTTGTATTCCTGATCTACATCCTTGTTGGGGCCGTTGTTGCTGGAGATAACATGTTATATTCAGTTGGACTGGGATACCTATCCGCTTCCACTTACTCTCTCCTTTGTGCCACCCAGCTAGCATTTAATGCAGTCTTCTCCTTCTTCATCAACCACCAGAAGTTCACTTCATTGATCACGAATTCAGTGATAATTCTTTCGTTATCTTCCGCGCTGCTTGCTACCAATGACGATGCTGATACACCCCGGGGGTCTCCCGGGAGGAATATATTATCGGAGTTGTTACGAGCCTTGCAGCTTCCGCGCTGTATTATTCCCTTCTGCTGTCTGTGATGCAGCTGACATTCGAGAAGGTTCTGAAGAAGGAGACTTTCTCCGTTGTTCTTGAAATGCATATCTGCACGTCGTTTGTGGCAACTCTGATCACCATTGTGGGTCTTTTTGCAAGTGGAGAATGGAGGAGTTTGAGTGGCGAAATGGATGGTTTTGCGAGTGGAAAGGGTTCTTACATAGGTTTGTTCTGTTGGTGTGGTTGGGCTGATATTCGTGCTGTCTTCTCTCTTCTCCAATGTTATCAGCGCCCTCTCCTTGGCGGTCACTCCCATTGCTTCTCTGGTCGTCTTCCATGACAAGATGAACGGGGTGAAGATAATCGCCATGTTGTTGGCCTTCTGGGGATTTGCTTCTTACATATATCAGAACTATCTGGACGATATTAAATCTAGGAAGAAGAATCAAACGACTCGAGGAATAATCGAGTTGAATCCTGTCAGCGGCTGATCTTAACTGCATAAGTTTTCAGTTTATTACTACATTAATAATTCAGCTTATATATATGGCTATTGTTATGTACAATCATCTCTGGTTTCATGTCAATATTTTTAACTGGCAATGAAGTTGAATTAATTAACTGTTTCAATATTTTTTCCAAGAGAAAATAATGCAAAAATTTGTAGAAAAACAACTAAATATTAGTATAAATAATCAATGCAACTATAGTAAGTCCACGAATCTAAACCTTAACATTGAACACCTTCTTTTAAGCAGCTGAATTTGATGATAGGGAAAAAATTAACTTTCTTTTTATTAACCCTCCCAACACGTCGAAAGTTTGAATTCTCAGTTATTGAATATATTGTTGTTCTTGATTATTGAGACATTGAGATACAGTTAACTTTCATGTAATTCTGATTATCTTAAGAGGGTAGAAAGGACTTAAGAATTCCACGTCAATTTTAAATCTGGGATGAAATTTCGCCCGTAATTTGTATATCCATTTAATTGGAGTGAGATGACTTAAAGGAGCCATAATCCTCCCATAACATTAAAGAAACATTTCATGTGACAAAAACAGGAAAAAAAAACTTAATAGTCTACTTCTAGAAGCATCTCCTATTCTATGAGTCATTTACTAATTGTCTAGAAAATACGATTATAAATATATTTTGAAAAATGATCCGAAGATAAATATAAATAAGTAGAAGCCCATCTTGTGAGAGCTTAATATTAAAATAAATATGTGTGTTAACCTTTTTTCAGTCATTTAAATATAAAATCATTGTAATATCTAAATATATCTTCACATATCATAAAATCCTTTAAGAAATAGATAATAGTTATACTAAGTTTTTATTCCAAAATTAATATCTAATTTCCATTCTAAATCTTAAAATTTGAATAAAAGAGATTCTGGTTATAATAAATTTTTTATTACAAAATTAATATCTATTTTCCATTCTAAATCTTAAAGCTTAAAAATGATATTGAATCCAAATTCAATGCCAAAATGCAAAATGAACGTCTTTTGTAAAGAACCCCTTAAAATCGGTGAGAATTTTATATCCTACAATAATCCCATCACTTGTTCCACCAATCAAATGGTGATATAGAAACCTCACAAAGACACATGACACAACCTAATTAAAGACGTGTTGGAACTCCAACTGTGCCAAAGAAAATCCTTAATTAAAACAGTGATCAATATGAACTGCAAAATAATGAAATTACTAGTTTCTAATAAATTTCTTTTACTAAAAATGTCTAATGAAATTTTGCTTATATATATACTTAAAATGTGCCTACCATCCGTCTTCAAATCCCAAAATTAGAACTAAGAACTGCTATACACAGAAATGGGCTTAGAAAAGATTCTATCCCTGAGTTATACTCATTTGTCTAACCGCTTGTGGCCATATTTTTTATAAATGGGAGGATCTACGGAAGATTATAATATATATGAAAGTTACATACCTAATCAAGTTATGGATTGCTGAAAGCTTTGCAAAACCATTTTTATCCAAAGAGTTTGAAGACACCGCATAAAAATATTTGGATGATCTTGTCCACAGAAGTCTCGTTGTGGTAACCAAAAGGAAGTGTAATGGCAAAATCAGATGTTGTAGCCTTCATGATATGGTACGAGAAATGCGTATTTTCGAATTTTCAGGTTTAGTTTTTAGTTGATTATATTTGTATTTTAATCAGGGATGATTATTTTCTATTGGTATTTTATAATATTTAAATCTAGATCGAAAATAAAGTGTATCATATCCGTGCAAAGATATTGGTAACGAAAACATAACATACTAATATTACAAAATTCACTTTATGTTAATTATAATTTCACAGCCATGTGTAAGAAATTAAGTATCAAATCTCAACAATCAAAATCGCAAAAGCAAAGTTGTTGTGAACCGAGACGATTACAATAGCCCCTTGGTTCCAGGGTTGAATATACGATGTTGCATGTGATTTGGCAACACTCCACGCCGCACTTCCCTTGCCCGCAGCACACTCCAGCCCCGCACACGCCCTCTCCTCTTGTACATCTTTTGCTCAATCCCTCCTCCACTCCTGCATTCACAATTCTATGCAAAATCAAACAATCATCGTATATGATAAATTGAACTAGACTCCCTTAAAACGCCTTATAAGAGGAAGATTTCTCAAATTTATATACAAATTACACGATCAACATTAGGTCGATGTGTGACGCAAATTGGGGGTCTTCAACCGTTTTATATCCTATACTAGCAGGTGCGTTGTGTTAGTGGATCTAAACAATCTATTCTAATAAGCAAAACATCAAAGTTTTATCATAAGTGACGATGGAACATGAAAAAAGTAGACCCATTGTCAATAACTCATTTCTTATGTTTTAACATCATCAACTACTCTAATGATTTTAAATCACAAGAGTTAGTAATTTACCCAAGGCTAAAATTAGGAGAAAAGCAATAAAACAAGTTAATCTGAATGAAACCATTTTGCCTATTTTTCTACAAGCTGGAAAACTGTTTGATGCGTACACATGGATATGAATGCCATAATTATATATGGTGTTTGAGTTGGATTCGTACATAAAATCTAGGAATATAATCTTAATAATCTAATACTACTAAATCTACTAAGCAAAATCTTAATAATCAACTTTCCCGTTTGCACTTGGATATTTTCCAAGTCAAAAAAGTATTATATTTGAGTAGTAATATGAAAAGTAAACTGCACATATAATATATTGTTATGCCTTTTGTTAATAAGGCTACAAAGAACGTTTTGGGTATATTATTTTATCAATAGAGACTCAATCCCATGCGATTGATTGTAAGTAGCGAGGGACAAGTAAGTGAAAAAACTAAAGAAAGTTGTATGCAAAGTCAATCCTACAGGAATATTTGTATATTATCAATATACTAGATCAAGATCCGTGCGAAGCCGATGCTAATTAGTAGTTAAATAATTATGTTGAGAAAGGGATGACAGATGAAAATTGTCGATGATACTAATAACACAAAGATTAGTGATAAATTTCATAGGAGATTACAATAATAATCATTTTTAACAATATGAATTCTAATTTTACTATACACATAATAATGTAGAAATGAATGTAATTACATACACTACATAATCGAACAATACAATTATATTAAAATTATAATTTCGACAATTATATATATAATATAAAGACATACAAACAAAAGAAGAATATTACTTATGTGGTATATGATTGCATTATATGCAGTCATAGTTTAATTACATATTTCATTATATAATTGTGTAGATACTAATATAATTACAAATATTATTAAACGAAATATAAAAGTGATAGATTCTAATTTCAACTTTTAAAATTACATATTTAAAAATAAGAACCAATTATATTTAACAAACAATAATTAGTAATCACCATAACAATTAAATATTACAAATAAAAAAAATAGATTAATATAATTATATATACTACAGGATCGAACAATACAATTATATTAAATTTATAATTTTGACAATTATATGTATAATATAAAGATACTAAAACAAAAGGAAAATATTAGTTGTGTGGTATATAATTTTATCACATGCAGTCATAGTTTAATTACACATTTTATTATTTGTTGTACATCCGTTGCGGGTGCAACCGATTACTTAAATATGTACAATTTGGAATATTTAAACAATGGTAACCTAAGTGCAGTTGGCTAGCCTAGGCTCAAAGCCCATTAACCCTTCGAGTCCCACTGCTTTTTTTTTGTTTTTTTTTATTTTAATTGATATATTAATTTTAAAAAATAATACATTTTGTTCATAATAATTCATATTTTTATTATAATTATTTTTTCAGAATAAGTTTGTCCCTTTTTTTTTTGATAATATTTTTTTTTTTTTTTTTTAATTGATATATTAATTTAAAAAGTTATAAATTTATTTTAAATTAAATAATATTTTTATTCCAACCAATTCTTATTTTTTTCAAATCAAGTTTGTCCTCTTTTTTCATTTTAATTGATATATTAATTTAACAAAAATGATAATTTTTTGTTTATAATAAAGTGATTTTTTTATTCCAAACAATTAAAAAGTATCATTTCTCCTTAGAAAAGTATTATTTTTCTACTTTAAAAAAGTATACATTCTTACCCTTAAAAGTATCTTACTTATTAGCAATAATATTTTCAACATAGTTGTTAACTAAAAGTATTCATTCTTCCTTAAATAAATATCATTTCTTATTGCATAGTCCCACTTTTAACAAAAGTCCATTTTTTCTTAAGAAATCTATTTCTTTTTTAACTAGTATACAACTTTTTTCTTTACTTCCTTATTAGTCTAAACCCTACTTTTTTCCTTTGCCTTTTCTTTTCATTTTTTTTCTTTTCTTTTCTTTTCCTTTCTTTTAATTTTATTTTTTTCCTTTTTTTTTTCATTCCTTTCTTTTCTTTTCATTTTATTTTTTTTTATTTTCTCTTCATTTTTCTATTTTTTAAATTAGATACATTAATTTTAAAAGTGATACATTTTTTAATAATACATTTTATTTTATTTTTAAAATTTTTTTTATGTAACACTTTTTTTTAATAATAATTTTTTTTAATTTTCTTAAGAAAATATCATTCTTTTTTTTTCCTTTTTTTCCTTTTCCTTTCTTTTCATTTTATTTTTTTTTTCTTTTCCTTCATTTTCATTTAATTGATTTTAAAAAGTGATACATTTTTTATATTTAGTACATTTTATTTTATTTTTTTAATTTTTTTTTCGTAGCACTTTTTTAATAATAATTTTATTAATTTATTAAGAAAAATATCATTTTATTGGCAATATATCTACATTTGTTAACAAACGTAATCATTCTTCCTATAAGAAAAGTGTATTCTTCATTAAGAAAAGTATCATTCTTATTGAGTAATGTATACATTCTTCCTTAAGAAAAGTATCTTTTTATTGTTCAATAATATCCTTTTTTTAAAAAATATCATTCTTTTTAGAAAGTATCAATCTTCCTTAAAAAGATCATTCTTCATTCGAAAAGTATCATTCTTTTGTCAATAATATCACATGTTAACAAAGATACATTCTTTCTTAAGAAAAGTATCATTCTTCCTTTAGAAAGTATCTTCTTTCTTTAGAAATTTTTTTAATTTTTTTTTTTTAAAAGTATCTTTCTTATTGACTAATAAGTATCTCATTTTTTTTTCATTAACAAAAGTATCTTCTTTCCTTAAGAAAATATCTTCCTATTAGTAATAGTATATTTCACATTTGTAATAAAAGTAACATTTTCCTAAAGAAATATCTTCTATTGATAATTTTTTTTCTTTTTTTTTTTTTTCTTTCTTTATATTTTTTTCTTTTTTTTCTTTTTTTTCTTTTCTTTTTTCTAACAACTTACGCATTTTTAAATTAGTTTAGATTTTTAAAGCTAAGCTTCCACCCCTTATTAGTACGTGGAAACTGCTACATTATTTTTCTTGTTTTTTATTTGTATCCTTTTTAGGGGATTTAGTCTTAAACCTTTTTTTCTTTTTTTTTTAAAATTTTTAATATATATATTAATATTCTTTGTGTCATATTTTTTTTTTTAAAAAATAAGAAATTAAATTTATTTATTTTTCGTGTCATATTGTAGTTGTTCATACAATTATAATTTTTTTTAAAATATTATATTTTTTAATATGCTTTGTGCATATATTAAATTTCTTAAAATAAGAAATTAAATTTATTATTTTCGTCTCATATTGTAGTATTTATACAATATATTTTTTTAAATATTACTATACTTTTAACAAGAAAATTTTTTAATATACATAATTAATATTATTTGTGTCATATATTAATTTTTTTAAAATAAGAAATTAAATTTATTATTTTTACGTGTCTATTATAGTTGTTTATATAATTATAATTTTTTATAAAAATATTATATTTTTAGATTTTAATATTACATATTAATATTCTTTGTGTCATACATTAATTTTTTAAATAAAAATTAAATTTTTAATGTTAAAAATAAAAATACTTTCGAACTACCCATCTCTCGGGTGAGAGCCCCAAACTCACCACCCACGCAACGACTTATGTGCTTCTCTTATTAGCTATTTATACATCTCACCCCCCAATTTTTCGTTTTTATTATATAATTGCGTAGATATTAATATAATTAGAAATACTATTAAATGAAACATAAAAATCATATTCTACTTTCAACTTTTGAAATTATATATTTAAAAATAAAAACAAATTATATTTTAAAAACGATAATTAGTAATCACCATAACAAATAAATATTACGAATTACGAAATGAAATTGTCTTTAATATAATTCTATTTTTTTGTTACAAATAAAACCAGCATACTGAAATAAACAATTAGTAATATAATAATAAAACAATCAATAAATTTTGTTTTGAGTTAATATAATTCCATTTTTTGTTACAAATTAACCAGCATACTGAAATATATAATATAAGAGTAAAACAGTCAATAAAAATAATAACCATACATATATAAACGAACATCGATAGTACCGAATCTACAAACGATTGCGTTCTAGGGTTAGAGCAGAGGCACACAGGTCTAGCAATAAAATGGCGAAAAATAAACAAATCAGAACAAAATCAGTAGCAAATCGAAGCAGAGGCCAGCTACAGAACAAATAAATCACACCTGAGAGCGTACGAAGGGCAAAAGCTTTGGGAAAGGTAAGTTTTGCCACACCCTACTATACAATATATTGAATTATTTACAATGGAAAGACATTAGTTATGTAAATCATAAATTGATTAGGAGAATAGGTAGAAATAAGCATTAATTAATAGAATGGGAATAATTCTCCAAATTTGATAAGGTTCGATCCACAGTGTGTGAAGACACAATTATTTGTTTGGGTAGTCGATGGTTCTCCTGAATTATCCTATTTTTAATTAAGCATCAATCAACGAGGGCAAAAGCTTTGGGAAATGTAAGTTTTGCCACACTCTACTATACAATATATTGAATTATTTACAATGGAAAGACATTAGTTATGTAAATCAAAAATTGATTAGGAGAGGTATGGTTTTTAACAAATTTTAGAATAAGATTTTAAATATGTGATACCTACTAAGTTTTGTAACATTAGTTATAATATATAGGGTAATTCATGGTTAAGTAGTGAAGGAACCAGAACTTTTTAATTGGAAAGTCGAAATAGACATAAGAAAAAATTATGTCGATCGAATGGTCGAATGAAGCGAAAAAACAAAAGTGTAATAATTAAGAATTCAACCCCTATAAAGGCGAAATTCCGGCAACGGGGGGTCGGCCGACCCTCCCCCAGTTCCGTCCTTATGCTTAAGGTTAATATTATATATATATATATATATATATATATTTATATATATATATATATATATTAGAAAGTGGTCATCGCTTTTGCGTGGTTCCTGGCAAACTAAAAGAAAAGTTAGTACATTAGCATGAATTTAATATTATTACATTATTTCATATAAAATAAAAAAACCTATGCAAGATACATAAAGTTAACGGCTCTATAGTGTTATTCATACATATTTTTGTATTCCAACTGATGAAATATTTTCATAAAGTTAACGGCTCTGTTGAAGAATTTAGAATTAAATATATTTTAAGGTTAAAGGTTATTTTTAGAATTAAAAAGAGAAATTTTTCAAAAAAAAATTTAATATGTCATTAAGCTATAAACAGAAGTTGCTGAAGTTGTCAATTAGAAGCTTATGAAAAATCTTTAAAATTGATACAAAATAGAGAAATTGCAGCTTAAAAGCTGAGTTTTCAAATACCAAAACTACAACTTTAAGTTATTAAGCTGTAGTTATTCCAAACACCACCTTAGTTCTATGTTCATTCTCAATTTCTAGCCTAATGTAATAGCGTATATTGTTTTCCTTCAATTTTCTGCTCGCGCAGAGTTTAGTGTATAATTTGTAAATTTATGTAGAAACATGGTATAAGTATGTATCCAACCTAAAACTGGTGACTGTTATTGTTACTGTTTTCCGTCGGTTAACCTAATTTAACCGAGTAGCAAACCAGCAGATCAGCACCTTCACAGTTTCGACAGATGCGATGCGAACAAGAGAGTCTGACGTGAAACTGAGAGACGACGATGATGGACTTGGTATTGTATTCTATTCGTGACTCTCTGTAAGATTTGAGTTTTCTTTTCCTTACTAATGGAAACTGAAAACATATAATATTTTTATTATTACAATATAATTAATTAATTTCGGTTAATGCGGTTTCAACCGTTACCCATTTCGTTAAACCGTTAACCGTATATTCAATAAATCCATTAATCGTTGCAGTTACCGTTAACTGAAAATTGGTTATTTGGTTACCGTTAACCGTCGGTAACGGTACGGTACCGATAGTACCCGAATAACCGCTACCCGTTTTGCACCCCTAACATTATTGACCGTATCCAACACAACAATTTCAAAAAGAAACACGGCTGGAAGGCAATTGGGCTTATTGGGTTGTGTTTAATTAATAGATTGGACTGAATTTAGTTAATAAATTGAGTTGAATTTAATTAATTTGTTGTTTTAGTGTTTTTAGTACTCCCTCCGTCCCATAGAAAGTGTCTTATGGGGCACGGAGATTAAGGAACTTGTGTTGTGTGGTGTCACATTGTTTGACTTTTGGTTTGTTAATTTTGGTCTATATATTTTTTGTTTTTTTTAGAAACAATACACTTTCTATGGGACAGTCCAAAAAGGAAAACAAGATACTTTTCATGCGACGTAGGGAGTAATAAATTTTCAAATGCTTTTAATATGATAATTATTCTATAGATTTGTAATAATATTGTTGTTTTATTTATATATGTATTTTAAATTTTTTTAAATCTATGTATTAATAATTTAATATTATTTATATATTAGCGCTCATGTTGTGTTCTAATTTTTTTTTAATGTCATATCCCATGTTCGTGTCGTATTGTGTCCCGTATTTGTGTCCATACAACCTAGTTCTATAATAATGAATGATTTTTAATATATACAGTATCAAACATTCTATTAATCAGGTTCTCTATTCAAGACCATTCACTTATTCCTTCAATTAAATGTAAATGTAAGGAAGATAAGTGAATGGTCTTTGAAGTTTATATAAGAGAAATGAATTATCTACTTGAAATTAAATATTGTTATTAATTCAGTTCCTACAATTTTTCTTCGTGTTCTCTTAGATTATTTTTTGAACTAGTATTTGTGAGATTTTCAACAAAATATCATCTACTAGTACATATTAGTTATAAGTTACCTTCGTCATTCTAAAAAAATATAATTTTCTTAATTTATGTGTCAAAATTAAACCATTACTAGACAGAGGGATTATTAGTCTAAAGCTACTTTTAGTGAAAGGGGAATAAAATAGGGGCAGCTGGTCTAATTATATACCCCCAGATCTCCATATACCCTAGGCACAATTTTACAGTAATTAAGTTCTTTGTACTTTATCGGCTTCTCCTTCTGTCGCTTCAATTTCTTCGAGATCCATTCAAGGTACCTCTAATCATAGATCTTAAATACGTATTTACTCTTTCTGTATAGAGCTTTTAATTGCTCCTTTTAATTCATCGATGCAAATTTTTTGGAAAATTTTGTATGTTTTATTGAAAATTTATTTGGTTGTACAAAACTGAAATTTCAGTAGTTGTTTGATGCTTTGACACAATTTTTTTCTTAAAACAAAATCTTCTACATGATCTCTTATGATAATCATGGAATATTCTTAAACTTTTATATTCCTGCAAAATTTTTGAAAAATCAAATTCACACTCGTAGTAAATGAATGGGTAGATCAAGAAGAGATTCTTGAACATCCAATTGTACAGGGATTCGTGAGTCACTGCGGCTGGAACTCAGCCTTGGAAGGAATATGTGCAGGGGTTCCCATTCTGGCATGGCCTATGATGGCCGAGCAATTTCTCAACGCAAAGATGATTGTAGAAGAGATTAAAGTTGGTTTGAGGGTTAATACTGTTGATGGAACATCAAAAGGATTTGTCGCCGCAGACAGCTTGAAGAAAGCAGTAAGCCAAGTAATGGACAGTGAAAAGGGGAAACAATTAAGGGAGAATGTGAAGGAAGTTGCTGAGTCTGCCAGGATAGCTATGAGAGAAGGAGGCTCTTCGTGGGATGCTTTGAACAACCTCATCAGTGAGATACATAAGGAAAAGGTAATTAACAGTTCCAAACTCAATTAAACAAGCAAGCTTCTTTTATGAACGAACTTGTGTTCTTCGAATATCCATAACTACAGGTCTACTAAATATTAAAACAGAGGATTACGTAGCTCTTCTACTTCTTCTTTCGCAAGATGGAAGGAGTTTTGGGATCATTCATCAGTTCATAGTTGTGCAAATCAGATTTCTGGCTTTTTAAGAGAATGAGCGATCCAACAAACTCAACCGACCGACAAAATAGTAATACACTGACCTATACTGCCCTCTTTAAAGAGACTACCTAATGGAAAGCTTTTACTCACACAACAACTCTCAAATCAACATAATTTTTTCATATTCTATAGACAATTCCTGATACAAGAGCATGACTGCTCATAGACTACCTAATAAATCAACTGCACAACAGTTTCACATGAAAAACAAACGATATTTCGAACTTCTATCCTCTTGTCAACACCCAACAAAATTAGAATATATCCAAGAAATGAAATGCATGCAATTCTTGCTGTTAGGCAAAATTAAAAGTTATTTAATTAAGAACCTGGCTGTTCTATTTCGTTGCTGCTTCTCAGAGGTGTGTGCATTATTAGAAATTTGTGTGATTAAACTTTGTTCTTCAAATTCAGTTTTTAAGTTTCTTATACCATTTCAGTTTTTCTTGAGTTAATTTTAATTGAAATTCAAACTTCATGTGCAAAATCAAATCGAACACAAAGTTTGTGTATTTATAAGTATTTCCAAACTTCGAATTTTGCCACGTCATCACTTATCTACCACATCAATGACCATGTCAACTTCATTTTTGACATGTTGTCAGCTTCAATTTGACCGGAAATATCGCTGGTTTACAAGTTTTAAAACTTGAAAGTTTGTGTATCTAGAGGAGCAGTTTAAAGTATGTGTGCAAAAACAGAATTGAATGAAAGTTTGTCTTTTAGCAAATTGTATTTTTTAGTCTCCAAACTATCACCGTTTGGTTAACCCGGTCTCTTATTTATTTTTTTAATAATTGGTCCACAAAATATAGAATTTTGGTCAATTTAATCATTTTGTTAATTTTATAATTAATTAATTAATTATTTAAAAATAAAAAATGACATTTTCGAATAATTTTATAGAAGACCAGAACATCCACGATTAAGAACCAAATTGAACCTCCAATTTTTTACTCTCCTCATCACTCTCCAACACATCCTAAATTCAATTTGACCAAAATTATTTTTGATCATAATCACCAATTTTTGACCATGCGTACTCTGAGAAGGGGCAATTTTTGCGGTTGAAATCTTCACGGAGTGTGACGGAAGTCCAGGGACCATGGCCGCGTCCAATTCGAGAGCCCAGAATACAAGACCAAAGCTTTATCATTTTTCCACCACAAAAAGCTTATTTTCAAAGGGTAAAAAGATTATTTTTTTCAATCAAAAATTAATAAATAAGAAACTAAAATGGTCAAACAGTCATAGTTTGATGTTTGAATACTACAAAATTCAGTTTATCTTTTTTTTTTGCGTGTGGAAAATTCTTTAATGTAACTCGTAATTATTTATGTCTAGTTTGATATAATCAAATTGGAGTAAGATTGTGTTTGGAACGACTAAAAATAAGTTGTTTATAGGCTTTTTATCGTAGAAGTATTTTTTTAATGTTTGGAATGTGTGCTTCTACTTTTTTAGTGCTTAAAATAAGCCAGAATAAGAAGAAAATCATAAACTAGTATATTAAGAGAATATTGTCGATCGAAATATAGAAACTCAAGCCTTTATCTTTATTATAAATTATAACTTTATATACTAAGAGATAGTACGGTAGAAAAATGATTTTTTCTACCATACTATACTATCTCTTAGAAAATTGCCGATTATAATTATAGTGCTCTCATTTCGTTTAAGTTTAAGACGTGAAATTTGAATCCCTTTCATTTGACTTCGTCCATTTCTTATAAGAACTTGGATGGAAAGTTTTCATTCAAATGAATTCAAAAATTCAATTGAATTGATCATTTTAACTGACTGTTTTGAGAAAAGATAATATAACAATGAGTATAAGCAAGTCAAAAGTACTTATACAAATTACAAAATAATGAGTCTAAAATGATATACAAAAATCATAAAAACGATAAAAATAGGGAGTCTAAAATAGTGATCTACGTTTTCTCATGTTAATGAACTCATCAATAATTGAGTCAATATAAAAACTCTCAGCAATTTCATTCTCAATGCTCATTATCATAGAACCAAGTAGAAAATCATCTTCCATTTTATTCCTTAGCCTTGTCTTTACGAGCTTCATTTTAGAAAATCATCGGACGCCGGACGCGGAGGATGCTGGATGCAGTCTACGCCTTTAACTCTCGGCTCTCAATTCTCGTTGTGTAGCTGTCAGCATCCCAATTTAATTTAATTGCTTGTTGGGCTAATTGATGTTGTTTGGGCTAATTGATGTTGTTGGACTAATTGATGTTGTTGGACCACTTAATTTAGTTCATGTTGTTGGGCAACTAATATATTTTTAAATTCGCTTCCATATATTAAATTTTCGTAAAATACGGGGGGTGCGAAAATATTTTTTTCGTAAAATTTACACATGAATTTCGACTTCAACGTGAAAAATGGGGGGTGCGGTCGCACCCACCCGCACCCCCTGGTACCGCCCCTGGTAGCAATAAATGCAAGGATACTGACTTCCATAATCTCGAATCTCGTCGGTTTTTTACTTCGCAATAATTCGATATTTAATCCCCTAGAGATGATAAATATTATGTCTATCGTCTGTAAATTCATGCTTTTTAAAAGCAGAAACCAAAAAAAGTTAAAAAACAGTTTATGAGAATGTTTGCAAAATACTTTTTTTAAGTTAAGCTTTTTTTTCTAATATTGCGAACACTAACAACTTTTATTTAACAACAACTTTAAGTATAAGCAATTAAAAGCAGCTTATAAAAGCTCTTCTAAACATTAAGTAAAACTCCGTTGGGTGATGATTTTATCCTCAGCACTGTTATACTTAGTAGGAAATGATTCTGTCTTCAGCACTGACCGTAAGCTCAGTAGCCTCGTGCTCTGTACTTATCTGAAGATTTGAAGATCCCAAAACCCTATCTTGATTGATGAACCATTCCCGTGTAATTGTTTTGTCTCTGAGGTTTCAGACTCAGTAGACACTCTGCTTTGGTTAAGGCGGTCAGTAGCTTATCAGCCTCAACACCGGAAGTAGAAGACTCGGTATTTCTTGGACTCGGCGAGAGCAAAGATATGCGAAGGAGTCGGTAGAACCGAACTCGGCGAGAGTAGTTCACTAAACTCAGAGCTGACCATCAGTAGAGTACCCTCAGCTGACTCTCTACTGAATGAAGATCAGACTCGGCAAGAACGCAGCAGTCTTTTGAACTGTCGACACTTTTTGAATATACAATCAGTATTGTCAAGTACGAGGAAAAGAGAAGTCAACTTCAGTATGCCTCGAAGTCTGTTCCGTCTCAACCACTCCATAATCCTCGACAAATGACAAGCATACACGTGTCTCTACCTACTAAAGCTGCAAGTCAACATATTTCCAGAAAAGGAGGGAAAGGACACTGTTACATCCTTCAAAAAGAGCCGTTAGCTACCAAAAGAGAGAGAAAGGAAGATCGTCTCCAACGGATCTTTTCCAATCTCTACTCTATAAATAGAGGGACATTTCAAGCTTTGAAAGAGAGAGAGAGAGAGAGACGAATGCGCATAAGCTTAACGACGAAAACAAACACAAGCATTCAAACGAGCTAGAACCAAAAAACCCTAAGTCTTCCGCAAGAATTTGAAGATCTATCTCCGACGAAAGACTACCTTCTCAGCTCATAGGGAACCAAGCTAAACTGTTAGAAGAGCCTCTAGTATCAAAATCGACGATACACGAACCTAAAGCTTATTTCAGTTGTTCGTCGATCTAGAAGCCGCTCTCTCATTCCCTATCCCTCTAACCCTAAGCTCAACAGAATATACTTATAGCTTAGACGAAGGAGTTCATATTTGAACCCAATCCTTATTGTAAAAGGACTCCTTCATAGTTGGAGAAGTTTGTCAAACACTTTAGTTTGATGCCTTTGTAAACTGGGACTTGCTCAGTATAATCCCCAAGCCATGGCTTTGTCCTGTGCACAAGCTGACTGAGACTAACTCAGTATAATAAATAGCCTCCTGAACTTTTCGGGACAATGGACGTAGGATCGATTGATATCTGAACCACTTTAAAAATCTGTGTCTTGTTATTGCTTTCGATTCTTGTTGCATTGATTTTTCTTGTTCATACCGAAAACCTACTTTAAAATCATACAATTGTCTCGCTCAAGATACCGAATCGTCTATTTGTTGAACCGAGACTTGCTAAAACGGTTTTTCCACTCAACCGATTTGGGCCTACACTTTTCCGCACCGCTGAACTCTACCGTTTGATGCGAATTCGACTCGGCCGCCTAGCAGATCTCAGTAGAGTCATACTCTTTGCCACACACGATTCAGAACAGCCATTTGGTCTGCTGAATTATTTCAGTACGACACTTTCCTGAACAGGACTGTTCGTGTTCGAAGTTGAGAAAATCGGTTTCAGGTATATTCACCCCCCCCCCCTCTACACCTGACTGTACACTCGGGACCAACAAACTCAAATGATAATCGATCTACTATTTCAATGTAAAATAGTCAAAGATACACATTTGAATAATAAACAGAAAAAATATTTTTGTACGACTAGAAATTCGCGCTACTTTTTTCGAAAAATAATAGTTGTATAAAAAAAACCACGAGCCAATGAAAATATGCATACATCTTCCTAGAAAATTTACAGTGAAGACCCAGTCCTCATTCAAACCAGCACCACCTCCAATATCCGTGCTTATTGGTAGAATTCGTAGGTTTTGGCTTTAAGTATGATCTGCCGCAGCCCTCCAATTGGTGCCACAATCATCAACACAACACCAAATATTATGCAAAACTGATTTGACAACCCAAATTCAAACAATCAGTAATCTGTTTTCACAATCCAATTGGTTTTTTGACACAAATGAAGGTGAACTGCGTGCTTACCCAGTTGGCGAACCATGATGCGGAGAACATCCTTGGCTTGTGCACAGCAAGCCAGACAATACAAGGAAGCTGCAGAGAGAGAGAGAGGAGGAAGTTACTTCCGACTTTTTTGCAGTTATGCAGGCAATGAATCTTTAAATGTGAAAAAAAGCACCCACGTTCCACTTGAAATTACGTCAAACTACATTGTGTTCTTTTAAATTGCACCAAATTACTGTTGTCTTTTTTAACCATGCTTTCTTTAGATTCACACTATTGATTGTTTCAAATGCAATAAAATGATGATATTGGTGTTTTATTTTTAATTTTAATTTATACATTTGAGGTATTTTAAACATTTTTACATCAAAAAACGTAAAATCTTGCTTAATTGCATTAGGAGAAAGTAAATCACATACACGTATTAAAAGAGATGGCAGGAATTTTGGTACAATAGCATAAATAAAAAAACACCAGGTATATGTTGCAATAAAACAAACTAAGTACAGTTTTTAAGTGAACATTAGTTACTTTTTTTTAATTATTATTGTATTTTTCCCAAAATTTATATATATATGTATGGCTGAGTGTCGGGCCAAGGGCAGCTCTGAAACGACCGCCTTAAGCCTCCACCAAGAACAAGCATCTCACAGGGTCCAAACTTCTTCTATATATAGACTTGAAAAAGAACTAAATACTATGTTGAGTGCACAAATTTCCATTATGCCAATGCTATCTTTTCATATCATGCCCCCCAAAAATTGAGTCATTCATTCCTATATATACGTATGTAAGTAAGAATGTGTATGTTGCTTACAAAATATGTAGTTGGCGCGAACCCGAATCCACCAAAAAATCCAAGAAGCTCGTTGAAGAAAGGGAATGTGATGGCAATAAATGTTGTAAAAGCTGAAACAGCACCGAAAAACTCACATATTAAATCCTTTAAAAAGCAAGGCAGGATGGGTTGTTTTAAGGAAGAAAGATTACCAACGTATGCATTCCTTGAAATGAATCTGAGATACCAACTTATTTTGAAGTTGAGCTTCTTGACGAGCACAGCTTCTATCATGTCGAAAACCGGCATTGCATAAAGCTGGTAGCTTCCAATAAGATGGATGACGACGAACATGTTAGCCATGGCAATGAGCCACTTAGGTTTCTGTAGCGTGATGAGAATGTTCTCGTCTACAGAATTGCCGAATTTCCAGTATCCGATGATAGCAACGGGGAAGTAGCAGAGGGCGACAATGATGTACGCAACGATGACTCCCTTCCACATAGGCTTCTTTGAAGGCGTGTGTGGTGTGGACGGCATTGTAGCCTGAATCTCCATCACGACATTATGGCCTCCGTAGGCGAAGGCAACGCTCCCGAATGCGTTGAACAAGTTGAAGACAGTCCCGGCTGTAGTCGTCGATTTAGAACCGTATTGCACGTTGGGTTCTGCAGTTTTGTCAACGGAAGCAACCCATGCTACCGTAGAGTAACTGCAGAAGGACATTAACACATCAGAGATAAGATTTGTTCATAACAAGCCGTGGCATAGCTGGGATCGATATAAGCTGCCAGTAGTGATAGAATTTTGGAATTAAATAAAGACAGATTTGGGGGCTAAATGAGGCGATAGAAGAAAAAAATGGAATCAACTGCTAATTATTGTTTACTAGCAATAAAAGATTTTGGGATAAAAAGGCTAAAAATAAAAAATAGAAGCAAAAATATTGGGGCTCAATGAGGCGATAAACAGAACAAATGGAGTGAGAAAATAAAAATTATTAATGACTTACAAGCCCACTTTCTGTAGCAGACTTATTATTACACTTACCAAATGTAATTATATAATAAAACACGTAATAGACTTATTAATCGATGTGACATTATTTAATAAGTGACTCAATGATCTTTCACCAGATTCGATTCTAGTAAAATAATTACATACGAAATATAGATTAAATATACATTATTTGATTTCTTAAAGATGGTTAGAAAAAAAGTCAATGACTCAATTCATCGGCTCGTACCTAATTGACATAACCGCGGCAGCGAGAGAGACGCCGGAGACAGAATTGAAGCTGGGGAGTTGCGAAAGGACAAAATGAACGGACGCAAAGATGAGTATGAAATAAGTAAGCTTGATTTCCTTGCAATCTGATCCGCAGGCCAACTCATGAAATTTCTCGAGCGATTTTCCGCCGGTAACCAAGTAAACTATATTCAGTCCAGCAAGAACAATTAGCTGCATAGGAACCACAATCCACAAGCCAAGCTTGTCGCCGAAGGCGTGCTGCCCGAGCTCATGGTACCGGTCGAACCGTTTTCCGGGAACCAATTCATGCATCTCCACCATCAACCACAACGAGTAGAGAGTAACCACCCAAGATATGATCATGAACGTCACTCCCGGACCCCTAAAATCAGAATATTATTTATTCTAAGATAGTGTTTTAGTTTAATTGAGAATTAATTATTACCATCCGAGTTGAGACATGGCGTAAGGGAGGCTGAGGACTCCAGCTCCGACGATAGCGGTAACGTTGTGGAAAGCCGAAAACCACCATTTTGCGGTTCTTGAAGATGTGATTGGAAGCCATTCATCTATTGCTCTCTCTTCTGCTAATCTCTCTTCCGCCTATTATTTCCATAACAATAAACAAAGTAATTAATCTAATCTACACATGATGTTCATCTTCTCTCTCAGAGAAATACACAAACACCTGGGCGTGCTTACACTGTAGTAGTGATTGTTCTTGCCATAAATTGGGACTTCAGTTTCCATTGACTGTTGAAAGAAATGCAGTTATCTATCTGAAGCTCGAAGATCCTAGGAGAAAATGAAGGAGCCAGCAGTAACAGAGAGGACTAAGTAAGAAAAATCAAGATTCAACGTACTCGCTTTAAAATCAAGACGTGGGAATATTATTATTGTAAATAGTAGGAGTATTTCATTATATGTTTAGAATTCTTTTATATTGTCTTTTTCTATTTTTATTTGGTAAAGAAGTCGGTCTTCGCGGAAATTAAATAGTGCCCACGCGTTAAGCCAATGGTTACTCGGAGAGAGTTTGAAACATCCCCGAAATAGCAGGCTACCGAAAACTACTTTTATCGGTCAACTTTAACGAAGGTTGATCAAACTAAAACTATTAAAAATAAATAGAAATATATTGATATACATGGCATGTACGCCAACTATGTTCGCCAAAAAGCATTTGGCCGAATACTTACCACAATAAAGGTCACCCAATGAGATGGCACCAAGTGACGTTTTTTCATTAGTTGATTATATTTATTTTATCCAATAAATTTAATCGGGTATATCTCTTATATACTTTTGTAAAAAAAAATTAAAAATATACCAAAATTCGTATTATTTTCTCTATAAATAGATATCAATTTTGTCATATTTTTTCACACCCTCAAATCCTACAATTTTCTTTAATTTTGTTATCATTCTACAAAATTTCTTTTCTCTAGCCATGAATCCAAACAATTACAATTCTCAAAACTTCTTTTACTCCAAAGGCTATTATCCTAGCTTCGAAAATTTTCAAAACTCCACCGAATTCACACAAGATTTTAGTATGAATTCTCAATTCCCACCTAATTCTATCCAATCTGAATATCATTAAACCTCTCAAAACACTCCCTCAAGCTCCTTTGAAAATGTCCAAATATCTTGTAACAATCCACATAGTTTGAATTTGCAAGAAGATATTATACTAATGTTTGCATGCTGCCGTATTAGTGGAAATCCGATTGTTGGCACCAACCAAAATGCTAATACGTTTTGAAAAAAAAAATCATAAATATTACGAACAAGCTCAAGTTGAAAACAAAATAGGCGAGCAAAGGTCCATCGAGTCACTTAAACAGTGTTATAAACGTTTGAATACAAATGTTATGAAGTGAATTGACGCATATACGGAAGCGTGTAAGCGTAGAAAAAGCAGAATGTCCCCAGATGATCGGACTACAAATAAATTGTCTTTTACCGACGGAAAATTCTGTCGCTAAACACTAAAAATCCATCGCTAAATCATTTACCGACGGATTACCGACGAAAATCGAGTCATCGCCATAGAGCTTGTCGGTAAATTTTACCAACGGATTTTGAGTTCCGTCGATATTTACCGACGGAATTAGCGACGAAATTTCCGTCGCTAAAATTGCTGATTTTTTTTTTTGAATTTTAGCTGACGACTGACCGGCTGACTATTAGAGTTGGTGGTCGGCGACAATCGGATGGTGATAATGGCCGACGACGATCGGACGGTGGCGGTGACGGTGGGCGGCGGCAGAGGTCCATGCTTGCACGCGTGTGCACATGTATAGTGGAATTCTTAATAGGTAAATGGGCATTTTGATATATAAAGTTGATGAAAGTTTGTCAAAAATTTGATGTGAGATGCAGAGTTTCATGTTTTACAGACGGAATACTAACGGAATTATCCGTCGGTAAATGCTGATGTTGGGATAGTGACGAAAAAATTCGTCGGTATTTATCGATGAAAAATTCCGTCGGTAATTCCGTCGCTAAACCTAATACATTAAAATTCCATCGTTATTCCGTCGGTAATCCTTCGGTAAAAACCATTTTAAATTTTCGTCGGTAATCCTTTGGTATAAGTCGATCCGTGTTTTGTCCGTCGGTAAATGCTGAAAATTTTGTGGTGTGATAATAAAAAAGAAGCGTACACAAATGGCAAAAACTCATCAATGACAACTGAACTTTTTCATTTCGTCATTTGTATTTTCAGTTTTCTGTTGATTTAATTTCGCTTTCAATTGTCGATGTGTGTTTCATTAATATTAAATTTTATGAGTTTTACATTTTTCCTATAATTTTAATTAATTTTAATTATTATTATTATTATCAAAGATAATAATATTACAATTAAGAAATATAAAAAAATAAAAAATATATAATTTGATAATTGAGTGATTGAGTGTTTGAGTGTTTGTGGGTGGTCAAGAATAAAAGATAAAAATGGAGTTGGTTGGATTAAAATAAAATTGGTAATATATAGAGGAGTGAGAAATAATTAAATATTGAGATGTTTGGATTTGGAAGGGGTTGGGGATAAAAATAGTCTAATACTTCTCTTTCATATCCCTCGATGCTTAAATTAATTATAATCCTAGCTAGGGTTATATGAACAAACGTTGACATTGGTAACTGCCTCTTCATTCTTATTTTTCTATTTCTTTCATTTGATGACGGACTTGCAAGCTTTCAGCTTTACTATGTACCACTACAAAAATTATGCAATTTACCGACGGAATTGTCGACGGAAAAAAAATACGGGTCGGTTTACCGACGGAATACCGACGGAAAGTGAGACGTCGAATTTACCGACGGAATACCGACGGAACAGTTCCGTCACAATATTACCGACGGAATTATCCGTCGGTATTAAATGAATTTAATTAAAAAAATTTACATTTTTATTGCCGACGGAAATTTCCGTCGGCAAAGTTAAAGTATCTTAACTTTTTTTTTAATTTTTAAAAATTAAATTTACCGACGGACATTTCCGTCGGTAAAAATAGAATTTAAAAATTAAGTTTTTTTTTATTTTTTTGCCGACGGAATTTTCCGTCGGCAAAGTTATCATATCATTATTTTTTTTAAAATTTAAAATTAAAGTTACCGACGGATGTTTCCGTCGGTAATAATAGAATTTAAAAATTAAAAGATCATTACTTTTTTTAAAATTTTTAAATTAAATGTACCGACGGAAAATTCCGTCGGTAATTCCGTCGTTGAGACCTAAACTAATTCACGGGCACCGCTGAATCAGAACACAATTGGCAGCCCTTTTTTTCTCTTATCTGCGCCGTCGCCACCGCTCCCCGCTCCATTGCCGCTCCTCCGACGCCTCCCCGCCGTCGCCTCCGCCGCCGCTGGACCATAACTCCGGGTAAGTGATTTGCCTTCAACCTCATGTCCGGAAACTGCACACAAAGTAGGAAATGATTTGCCTTAATTTGGACGTGTGTGATTGAAGTTCTTGAACTTACTTTTGGCACAAAGTGCTCGATTCATAGTTACGGTGCATAGGATGTTTTGTTTAGCTCTCCTTGTGGGCTAGGCGTGAGTACCCCTAAGTGTCCCATTTGAAAAAGTAATTTTTCCAGTAACCCAAGATGTATGTCCAAGATACTGGGAGTAAAACAGTCTGAATGTAAATGTCTGAGTCCTGATTAAACATTATGGGTAATTGTAATATTTAGTCTTGATGAACAAGTTTCACCATTTATAGATTTGTGGTTCAGAAGTCGGGTGACTTTGTCTGGCCTAAGTATTGGTTGCAAGTGAGGGAAATCTGTTCTCTAGCTAATAAAGAAGACACCCCAATATTAATCTCTGTCAGTATGTTACATAATGCAGGGAGTTCACTGGTGTGATAAGAGAAGGAGCATAACCGAGTACAAGCATGTTTTTCCTGCAATTGATTTTTCACTAGTAAGTAAATGGTCCTTGGTCTGTTTATTCTTCATCTAAAGAGCTGAAAAGAATATTTATCCATACTATTTATTTTAAGTAATATTAACATGTCCATGTTTTCTTATATGTGATGGAACTCATTACTGCTAATCCTCAGATAGAAAATGATGAGGACATTCTCTGGAATCTTGATGTTAGAGAAGCAGGAAATGATTTGTAGCTAGCAATTTTTCAAATTTCAATTTTTCGACACTTAAAAGATGGAACATATAATAATACATATATACTACTACTTGTCTTTGTAGCTAGCAATTTTTCAAATTTCAATTTGGCCCCATAACACTTTTTCTCTTAATTTAATTATAAAAGCGTGTTATTCGGGCATTGACAACGACTGCCTATGTCTTACAATAATTTTATTTAGGATTTGAAATAATGAGTCGTTCGTGGATGTATACACGGTGGACGATGAAGACGGTTCATTGAATCCTCAATTTGTGAATGGCATTGAGGATTTCATTGATTGGGCAAGTAGCCAGACAGCTTATACGGACGGGGAAAAAATTAGATGTCCGTGTAAAAATTGTAAGAATAAGCTATTTTTGACTACACAAGTTGTAAGAGAGCACGTTTATATGAAGGGATTCGTTAAAAATTATAAAGTTTGGTCATCTCATGGGGAAAAGCACGTAACCCTAAATGAACAAGCTACGCGAAATGTGCAAAATGACACGTCGACCTCCTATCAGAGGATGATAATGGATCATGCTGGGCTAAATTATAATGATGCGGATATTGAGGAGACTCCAAGTATAGGAAGAAGCAAGATTTACGAAATGTTGCATGCAGTCGACACGGAGTTGTGGCCTGGTTGTGAGACCTACTCACAATTGTCTGCAGCAGTTCAAATGATGAACTTGAAGGCTGAGAATCATATGTCGCAAAGGGCTTATGACATGATGAGTCAAATGATCAAGGATATGCTTCCTCAAGAAAATTTGATTCCTAATAACTTCAGCGAGTCTAAGAGATTGCTTAGTGGCATGGGGTTGCCGGTAGTGAAGATTCACTGTTGTCCAAATTCCTGCATGATCTATTGGCGTGAAGATAATGAACTGGAGAGTTGTAAGTTTTGCGGTACCTCGCGATATTTAGACTACAGTCCAAAATCTAGTAGGAAAGGGACGAAAAAATTAGTGGCCGCTAAGAAAATGTACTACTTTCCTTTATCTCCTAGACTCCAGTGGATGTATGCATCTAATGCAACTGCTTCTCATATGCGTTGGCATGCTTCATCAGTGGACGATGGAGTGATGCGTCATCCTGCAGAGTCTCCAGCATGGAAGCACTTGGACTCGACGTTTCCTGATTTTGCCTCGGAGATTCGCAATGTTAGATTAGGTCTTTCTACAGACGGTTTTCAAACATTTACACAATTTGGGAAACAATACTCTTTGTGGCCAGTTATTCTAACTCCTTACAATCTGCCGCCTGGCATGTGCATGAAAGATCAATTCATGTTTCTCACGGTGTTGGTGCCTGGACCTCGAAATCCAAAAGATAACTTGGATGTCTTTCTACGACCGTTGATAGCCGAATTATTGGAGTCTGTGGGAAGATGGCGTGTCTGCATATGATGTTTTCAAGAAACAAAATTTCAATATGCGAGCGGCTTTGCTATGGACCATTAGTGACTTTCCGGCCTACTCAATGTTGTCTGGATGGAGTACAGCTGGGAAATTCGCATGCCCACAGTGCATGGAACAATCAGATGCATTTTATCTTGAGAAGAGTGGTAAGATGTCGTGGTTTGACAATCATAGAAAGTTTCTACCACTAAGTCATACTTTCAGACGAAATAAGAATGCTTTCCTGAAAAATAAAGTTGTAGCACGTTCACCCCCTGACATTAGAACAGGAGAAGATATACTTAGTCAAATTGAAGCTTATGGTTTTGTGAAAGTCACCGAAGACTACGATGGTATTTTGATAATGTGTTCAACACTGTCCTAAATGTGACAGGAAAGACCAAAGACACGCCGAAGTCTAGGGCAGAGTTGAATACATATTGTGCTAGACCTGAACTGAAGAAGCTTAACGAGAGTGACAGACATTATCCGAAAGCATGTTACATGCTGGGTCGTACAGAGAAGCATGCATTATTAACGTGGGTGAAGATGAGCTTATACTTCAGAGACTTAACTTCTCGTGCTATAAGAATTGAAGATATGAGGAGACTAAACGAGAGTATTCCAATTACTCTTTGCAACCTGGAGCGTATATTTCCACCGAGTTTCTTCGATTCCATGGAACATCACCCGGTGCATTTAGCTGATGAAGCTCGTTTAGCCGGTCCTGTTCAATATCGATGGATGTATCCATTTGAGAGGTATAATATCATTCATATTATCGTTTTCATATTCAATATCGGGTTGCATTATTAATGCATTGAACCACCCTTCATTAGATATTTAGGGAAATTGAAAAAATATGTTGGCAATAAAGCTCGTGTGGAAGGATCCATATGCAATTCTTATTTAGCTGAAGAAGCATCAAATTTCTGCTCGTACTATTTTGAAGATCATATCCACACTAGGCTGAGGAGGATGCCTCGCAATTGCGAGGTGGAACAAGAAGGCCAGACGTTCGACAACATAGATGTTCCCTCTATATTTCGCCCAAAAGGTCGTGCGGTGGCGCAAAGTCAATGAGATATCTTGATCAAAAGGAGTATAATGCCGCCCACTTATACATCTTGTTGAACTGCGACGAGGTTACAGAATATCACAAGTGAGTGTTCTCTATAAGTCGCTTGTCTTATTTTCTAAATTGTGTAATATATGTAACGACTTCAACCAACTTTAATGAAGCCTATTTGAGGAAGAAATTCGGCGTGCATGTCCAAATATATCAGATGAAGATTACCAAACATCGATTGAGCAGGAATTCGGAGCTTGGTTCAAATCATATGTACGATGAGCTTATCCAATTTAAATGTTTTCTTAATTACCAAAATGTTTTCTTTTCCTAATTAGCTTCTTATGATCATAGGTTTCTTCCCCTACTACGCAATGAGATGAATCCGTATATACGGGATTTAGCAAAAGGTCCATTAGTAGCGGTTTATACGTACCCGGGTTATATTGTGAACGGATATAAGTTTCATACTTTATCACATGGGGTAGGAAAGTCCACTATGAATAGCGGAGTGTGTATACAAGGGCAAAATTATGGTTCCGATACACTTGATTATTATGGACAGTTGGTTGAGATATGTGAAGTTGAGTACCCGGGTTTACCAATAAAACGAACCATGTTGTTCAAGTGCTTATGGTTTGACCCGACCCCTAGAGGGACTTATGTACATCCACAATACAAGCTGGTTTCTATCGATCAAACGAAACCGCAGAACTATGAACCATTTGTCCTGGCATCACAAGCGCATCAAGTGTATTACTGCTCATATCCTAGTGTGAACAAATGTAGGAAGGCATGGTTGGAAGTATGTAAAGTTAAACCGAGATTTAAGATAGATTTGCCAACTAAATCTTCATTAGACGAAGCATTTCAAGAAGACTAAACCCACCAGTATGTAACCACGCGACAGTAGAACCTGATATAACATTATCTCATCCACGTCAAACAATAGAACTCGATGAGGAAGATTTTGACGAAGGAGATGATGATGAAGAAGAACATGTTCTGACATCAGAAGATGAGGAATTTAGTGAGGACTAGTACACCTTACAGGTTTTAAAAGAATTTTATTTTATTTTTTTGGCCAAAAACGATTAATGATTATTCTTTGTTTTCAGGTACATGGCGCCTCCCAGAGGTCGTGGCAGGACTGTATCAGCTCCTGCTGGGCGTGGAGCACCCCCATCGACATCTGGCTATGGGGGCAGTCCCCCTGAGTCGGGTGGACCCCATCAGGGTTCTACCGACTCTTACTCGGTGGATAGCCGCCGATGTTTCGAGATTTCACCTGAGGGGTATGTAATAATTGCTTTTATTAATTTTAAATATATCAAATTTCACTTGGATTAACCAATTTTCAATAATAGGCGATTGCTTGAGCCATCTGGATTGGCCTCGACAATCGTTGATTGTTTTAAAAAGATCAATAACCCGACTGGGTTCACTTGGAAGCTGACTCCTCCTGAAATTAAGGAGCAGTATTTTGAAGAATTTAAGGTTAGTTTTTCTTTCAAGTTTACAATCTTATAATTTAGTATTTATTTATAAATAACATGTATAAACATGTAAATTGCAGAAGCACTTCTGCTGGCCTGCTGACTGGGACCAGGCAGTCCACCACATGTGGCAGAAGAGGGCATCCAAGAGGTTCATCGATTAGCACTACGAAATGAAGCAGGGCCGCCCTCAAAAACCGGACTACATCAACACAGAGAGGTGGGCGGCCCTCAACGACTACTGGATGCGGCCGGAGGTGCTCCGAAGTCAAGAGCGCTTCCCGGTGCCGCGAGTCGAGCCGAGCCGGGCGCCGGGATGAGCAAGCACAAAGGAGGGTCCCGGTCAGCCATGCAGTACTCCCAGTCTACGGTAAGTCTCATTTTATATATTTTTTAGCTTCTTATGTCTTTGTTTTTGACATAATTTTTTTTATGCATGTTATGAATAGGCTTCTCAGAGGGGACGCTCCTTAGAGTCCATCGCCTTTGACACTTTCCAGAGTCTCCATTACAAAGGTGGAGACTTCTCCAACATGAAGAGGCCGCGAGACTTCATGTAAGCACACAATTACAATATATAGATTATTATTCTAGAATTTTGAGTTTGACAAATTTCTATTTAATATTGTAATAGGCGGAGGTGGAGCGGATTCGCCTTTGAAGAAGGCCCCAACGCGGATAAAAACGCGATTTATCTGCGGTTGGAGGGGTCCGGGATAAGAAGCGGCGGCTACGGTTTCGGCGAGGAAGGGAGCGGCTACATCAACGCCGTCGGCCGCTCTTCTACTTCCTCATGGGGCCATCCCGAGTAATGCCGAGATCATGCGCCGATCGGAGGAGGAGTCGGCGGCTAGGAGGAGCCTCGAGGCACGGGTCGCATATATGAATGCGCGAGATGACCCGGCTTATGGAGATGATGGGCTCCTCTACCCCGACGACGACCTCCGGACGACGGCGCGATCGGTCCCCTCCTCCCGCCTCTTTATGATTTATTTATTTATGGTTTATGTATATATACTGAATATTTGGATTTTAGGATTTATATATTTATATTTCGGTTTGCTTTTTGAGTTGATTTGAATCGTTATATGTGATGCGTTGGTTGGTTAAATATATGTGATGTGTTGGTTGGTTAAAAATTGCAGGTTGTCGATAACTGGGTACAAAAAAACGAAAAAATTTATATCTAAAAAAAAAAATCTACCGACGTTTTATCGACGGATATTTCCGTCGGTAAATAAACCAAAAAAAATTTTACAAAATTATTTTAAATTTACCGACGGATATTTCCGTCGGTAAAAAAACATAAAATTTATTTAAAAAATTATATTAACATTACCGACGGAGTATTCCGTCGGTAAATAAAAACAAAAAAATTATTTAAAAATTATTTTAAATTTACCGACGGAACATTACGTCGGTAAAGAAAAAGAATTATTTAAAAATTATTTTAAATTTCCTCCTCCTCTGCGACAGAATATCCGGTGACAATCTCCCGACGGTTTATTTCGTCGGCAATCCGTCGGAAAATATTACCGACGGAATATTCCGTCGGTAATATTTACCGACAAAGCCTGACCCGACGCATTTATTCCGTCGGTAATTTTTTTACCGACGGAATTTTCCGTCGGTGTACGGTGAATTTCTTGTAGTGGAATAAATGCGTCAGGTCAGGCTTTGTCGGTAAATATTACCGACGAAATATTCCGTCGGTAACTTTTACCGACGGATTGCCGACGGAAAATAACCGTCGGAAGTTTGTCCCCGAATATTATGTCGAGGAGGAAATTAAAAATAAAATTTTAAATAATTTTTTTGTTTTTTTACCGACGGATTATTCTGTCGGTAAATTTAAAATAATTTTTTAAATAATTTATTTGTTTTTTTACCGACGGAATTTTTCGTCGGTAAATTTAAAATAAATTTTCAAATAAATTTTACGTTTTTTTTTACCGACGGAATTGTCCGTCGGTAAATTTAAAATAATTTTGTAATTTTTTTATGTTTATTTACCGATGGAAATATCCGTCGGTAAAACGTCGGTAGATTTTTTTTTTAATATAATTTTTTTTGTTTTTTGTACCAAGTTATCGACAACCTGCAATTTTTAACCAACCAACACATCATATACAATTAACCAACCAAGACATCACATATAACGATTCAAATCAACTCAAAAAGCAAACCGAAATATAAATATATAAATTCTAAAATCAAAATATTCAGTATATATACATAAACCATAAATAAATCAATCATAAAGAGGTGGGAGGAGGGGACTGATCAGCGCTGTCGTCCGGAGGCTGTCGTCGGCTAGAGGAGCCCATCACCTCCATAAGTTGGGTCATCTGCGCATTCATAAATGCGACCTGCTCCTCGAGGCTCCTCCTAGCTGCCGACTCCTCCAGTCGGCGCATGATCTCGTAGATACTGCGGATGGCCCCATGAGGAAGTAGAAGAGCGGCCGACGGCGTTGATGTAGCCGCTCCCTTCCTCGCCGAAACCGTAGAGCCGCCGCTTCTTATCCCGGACCCCTCCAACCGCAGATAAATCGCGTTTTTATCCGCGTTGGGGCCTTCTTCAGCAAAGAATCCGCTCCACCTCCGCCTATTACAATATTAATTAGAAATTAGTCAAACTCAAAATTCTAGAATAATAATCTATATATTGTAATTGTGTGCTTACATGAAGTCTCGCAGCCTTCATGTTGGAGAAGTCTCCACCTTTGTAATGGAGACTCTGGAAAGTGTCAAAGGCGATGGACTCTAAGGAGCATCCCCTCTGAGAAGCCTATTCAAAACATGCATAAACAAAATTATGTCAAAAACAAAGACATAAGAAGCTAAAAAACATATAAAATGAGACTTACCGTAGACTGGGAGTACTGCATGGCTGACCGGGACCCTCCTTTGTGCTTGCTCATCCCGGCGCCCGGCTCGGGCTCTGACCTGCGGCACTGGGAAGCAGTCTCTGACTTCTGGAGCACCTCTCGGCCGCATCCAAAGAGTCGTTGAGGGCCGCCCACCTCTCTGTGTTGATGTAGTCCGGTTTTTGAGGGCGGCCCTGCTTCATTTCGTAGTGCTAATCGATGAACCTCTTGGATGCCCTCTTCTGCCACATGTGGTGGATCGCCCGGTCCTGGGCCACAGCGCCAGAATGCTTCGCAATTTACATGTTTATACATGTTATTTATAAATAAATACTAAATTATAAGATTGTAAACTTGAAAGAAAAACTAACCTTAAATTCTTCAAAATATCGCTCCTTAATTTCGGGAGGAGTCAGCTTTCCAAGTGAACCCATACGGGTTATTGATCTTTTTAAAACAATCAACGATTGTCGAGGCCAATCCGGATGGCTCAAGCAATCGCCTATTATTGAAAATTGGTTAATCCAAGTGAAATTTGATATATTTAAAATTAATAAAAGCAATTATTACATACCCCTCGAGTGAAATCTCGAAACATCGGCGGCTATCCACCGAGTAAGAGTCGGTAGAACCCCGATGGGGTCCACCCGACTCGGGGGATCGCCCCCATAGCCGATGTCGATGGGGGTGCTCCACGCCCGGCAGAGCCGATACGCCCCGCCACGACCTCCGGGAGGCGCCATGTACCCGAAAACAAAGAATAATCATTAATCGTTTTTGGCCAAAAAAATAAAATAAAATTCTTTTAAAACCTCGTAAGGTGTACTAGTCATCACTAAATTCCTCATCTTCGATGTCGAACATGTTCTTCTTCATCATCATCTCCTTCGTCAAAATCTTCCTCATCGAGTTCTATTGTTTGACGTGGATGAGATAATGTTATATCGAGTTCTACTTGTCAGCGTGGTTACATACTCGGTGGGTTTAGTATGTCATCTTCTTGAAATGCTTCGTCTAATGAAGATTTAGTTGGCAAATCTATCTTAAATCTCGGTTTAACTTTACATACTTCCAACCATGCCTTCCTAGATTTGTTCACACTAGGATATGAGCAGTAATACACTTGATGCGCTTGTGATGCAAGGACAAATGGTTCATAATTCTGCAGCGGTTTCGTTTGATCGATAGAAACCAACTTGTATTGTGGATGTATATAAGTCCCTCTAGGGGTCGGGTCAAACCATAAGCACTTGAACAACATAGTTCGTTTTATTGGTAAACCTGGGTACTCAACTTCACATATCTCCACCAACTGCCCATAATAATCAAGTGCATCGTAACCATAATTCCGCCTTGTATACACACTCCGCTATTCATAGTGGACTTTCCTACCCCATGTGATAAAGTATGAAACTTATATCCGTTCACAACGTAACTGTGGTACGTATAAACCGCTACTAATGGACCTTTTGCTAAATCCCGTATATACGGATTCATCTCATTGCAATAAGGGGAAGAAACCTAAAATCATAAGAAGCTAATTAAGAAAAGAAAATATTTTCGAATTTATTTAGAATGGATAAGCTCATCGTACATATGATTTGAACCAAGCTCCGAATTCCTGCTCCACCGATGTTTGGTAATCTTCATCTGATATATTTGGACATGCACGTCGAATTTCTTCCTCAAATAAAGCTTCATTAAAGTTGGTTGAAGTCGTTACGTATATTACATAAGTTAGAAAATAAGACAAGCGAATTATAGAGAAACTCACTTGTGATATTCTCGTAACCTCGTCGCAGCTTCAACAAGATGTATAAGTGGGCGGCATTATACTCCTTTTGATCAAGATATCTCATTGACTTCGCGCCAATGGGACGACCTTTTGGAAGAAATATAGAGGGGACATCTATGTTGTCGACCGTCCGGCCTTCTTGTTCCACTTCGCACATTGCGAGGCATCCTCCTCGACCTAGTGTGGATATGATCTTCAAAATAGTATGAGCAGAAATTTGAGGCTTCTTCGCCTAAATAAGAATTGCATATGGATCCTTCCACACGAGCTTTATTGCCAACATATTTTTTCAATTTCCCTAAATATCTGATAAAGGGTGGTTCAATGCATTAATAATTAGGAAGAAAGGATATTGAATAGGAAAACGATAATATGAATGATATTATACCTCTCAAATGGATACATCCATCGATATTGAACAGACCGGCTAAACGAGCTTCATCGCCTAAATGCACCGGGAGATGCTCCATGGAATCGAAGAAACTTGGTGGAAATATGCGCTCCAAGTTGCAAAGAGTAATTGGAATACTCTCGTTTAGTCTCCTCATATCTTCAATTCTTATAGCACGAGATGTTAAGTCTCTCGAAGTATAAGCTCAACTCGTAATTCTTTGTCCAAACGAGTTGTGGAAGAAGTTCACGAAATACAACCGGTAGAAGCCGTTGCATGAAAACGTGACAATCATGACTTTTCATCCCAAACATTCTTAACTTACTCATGTCTACACATCCGCTCATGTTGGACACATAACCATCCGGTAGTCCGAGCCGCTTCACCCACGTTAATAATGCATGCTTCTCGTACGACCCAAACATGTAACATGCTTTCGGATAATGTCCGTCACTCTCGTTAAGCTTCTTCGGTTCGAGGTCTAGCACAATATGTATTCAACTCGCCCCTAGACTTCGGCGTGTCTTTGGTCTTTCCTGTCACATTTAGGACAAGTTGTTGAACACATTATCAAACACGTTCTTCTCAATGTGCATGACATCGAGATTGTGTCGAAGCAACAAGAATTTCCAATAAGGAAGATCCCGGGAATATGCTTCTTTTCTTCCATCCCGTAACATTTTCTTTAGAGACATATTTGTTAATATCATCGTAGTCTTCGGTGACTTTCACAAAACCATAAGCTTCAATTTGACTAAGTATATCTTCTCCTCGTTCTAATGTCGGGGGTGAACGTGCTACAACTTTATTTTTCAGGAAAGCCTTCTTATTTCGTCTGAAAGGATGACTTAGTGGTAGAAACTTTCTATGATTGTCAAACCACGACATCTTACCACTCTTCTCAAGATAAAATGCATCTGATTGTTCCATGCACTGCGGGCATGCGAATTTCCCAGCTGTACTCCATCCGCACAACATTGAGTAGGCCGGAAAGTCAGATATGGTCCATAGCAAAGCAGCTCGCATATTGAAATTTTGCTTCTTGGAAACATCATACGCAGACACGCCATGTTCCCACAGGTTCAATAATTCGGCTATCAACGGCTGTAGAAAGACATCCAAGTTATCTTTTGGATTTCGAGGTCCGTGCACCAACACCGTGAGAAACATGAATTGATCTTTCATGCACATGCCAAGCGGCGATTGTAAGGAGTTAGAATAATCGGCCACAAAGAGTATTGTTTTCCAAATTGAGTAAATGTTTGAAAACCGTCAGTAGAAAGACCTAATCTAACATTGCGAATCTCCGAGGCAAAATCAGGAAACGTCGAATCCAAGTGCTTCCATGCTGGAGAGTCTGCAGGATGACGCATCACTCCATCGTCCACGGATGAAGCATGCCAACGCATATGAGAAGCGGTTGCATTAGATGCATACATCCGCCGGAGTCTAGGGGATACGGGAAAGTAGTACATTTTCTTAGCGGCCACTAATTTTTTTCTTCCCTTTCCTACTAGATTTCGGATCGTAGTCTAAATATCGCGAGGTACCGCAAAACTTACAACTCTCCAGTTCATTATCTTCACGCCAATAGATCATGCACGAATTTGGACAACAGTGAATCTTCTCTACCGGCAACCCCATGCCACTAAGCAATCTCTTAGACTCGCTGAAGTTATTAGGAATCAAATTTTCTTGAGGAAGCATATCCTTGATCATTTGACTCATCATGTCATAAGCCCTTTGCGACATATGATTCTCAGCCTTCAAGTTCATCATTTGAACTGCTGCAGACAATTGTGAGTAGGTCTCACAACCAGGCCACAACTCCGTGTCGACTGCCTGCAACATTTCATAGATCTTGTTTGCTTCATTATTTGGTGACTCCTCAATATCCGCATCATTATAATTTGGCCCAGCATGATCCATTACCATCCTTTGATAGGAGGTCGACGTGTCATTTTGTACATTTCTCGTAGCTTGTTCATTTAGGGTTACGTGTTTCTCCCCATGAGATGACCAAACTTTATAATTTTTAACGAATCCCTTCATATAAACATGCTCTCTTACAACTTGTGTAGTCAAAAACACCTTATTCTTACAATTTTTACACGGACATCCAATTTTTTCCCCGTCCATATAATTTGTCTGGCTACTTGCCCAATCAATGAAAGCCTCAATGCCATTCACAAATTGAGGATTCAATGAACCGTCTATTGTCCACCGTGTATACATCCACGAACGACTCATTATTTCAAATCCTGATTGTACGAATGGAGAAACAAGTTGATTATCAAGAGAAGTTCGACCTTGGTATGTCTTTAGTGAGAAAAAATTGTCTGAAATTTGTTGTCATTTGACTCTTATAATCAATCAACTAATCAGTGCTATTTAAATAAGATTGTTTTCTTGAAATTTTTTTATGGATTGTCAAGTGTAGGAACTAACAGTTGATTTTTTATGTAAGAAGAAGAAATAGGACATTAAATTTCAATTCTTATATCTTTATGCAAAAGGGATCCAAAATTAAATAAGTAAGATGAAGGGTATTAGTTCTTAGGTTCTCATCATATCAATCTCCTAATTTAACATTACTTAAACAATCAAAACAAACAATCTGCGAAACATAGTTAGAGAAGTTGAGCTACTGAAAAACACCAAAACAAGAGCTAGAACGTGACATAAATTAGCCACCAAAATGAATACAAAAATTAGCTCAACAGGTTTGCGTTAAAATATCGCCCACCAAAATGAATACAAAAGAGATATATATGCAAGTATATCGCATTAGCTCAACAAAACATTTAGTTGAAAACACAAACTCAAAACAGAATAAGTGATATTTGATAGTTTTTACGCCTCCATAGGCTTGATATGGTCTAATTACCTCTATCCCACTATATTCGATCACTAAGTTGTACTTCCTCGTATATACTCGAAGTACCGCCGTTACATTATGTGTATACACTTTCGCAAAAACAAAAATATTGTCCCAAGTCAACTAGTTGCGGTAAGATAATTACAAAACTTAAATCAAACAATCCAAGACCAAGAAATAATCCCGCTCTAAAACAACAAAGTCCCAATACTATTATTTCAAGAATCCCGGCAACGTAACTTCATTATTATATGAATCCCAAAAGTAGTAGGGTAACCTGGAGAGAGAGGGGCTTCGGCGAGCTATCGGCGGCGAGCGGCGAACGGCGAGCGACCGGGCGGCGAGCGGCGAGCGATCGGGCGGCGGCGAGCGACGGACGGCGGCTCCATCGGGCGGCGGCGACGAGCGAGCGGAAGAAGTCCTGCGTTGTTACGTTACGTTCGCATTCGCTCCTCCGCCCGTAAATTAATCTAGGGTTTACCGACGGCTTTACCTACGGATAAATCCGTCGGTAAATTATAAAACATTTTTAATCAATTTAAATTAAAAATTCATTTAAAATAAATCAAAATAAATTTACCGACGGAATATTCCGTCGGTAAATTTAATTAATGATTTTCTCAAAAAATAAATTATAGTTTCGATTTAAATAAATCAAAATATATATTTTACCGACGGAATATTCCGTCGGTAAATTTAATTAATGATTTTCTCAAAAAATAAATTATAGTTTCGATTTAAATAAATCAAAATATATATATTTTACCGACGGAATATTCCGTCGGTAAATTTAATTAATGATTTTCTCAAAAAATAAATTATAGTTTCGATTTAAATAAATCAAAATATATATTTTACCGACGGAATATTCCGTCGGTAAATTTAATTAATGATTTTCTCAAAAAATAAATTATAGTTTCGATTTAAATAAATCAAAATATATATTTTACCAACGGAATATTCCGTCGGTAAATTTAATTAATGATTTGTCAAAAAATAAATTATAGTTTCGATTTAAATAAATCAAAACGATATATTTACCGACGGAATATTCCGTCGGTAATAAAATAAAAAATAATAATTGGCAAAATTGAAATTTGGCGACGGAATATTCCGTCGGTAAAAATAGCGACGGCTTTTTTCCGTCGGTATTCCGTCGGTAAGTTTAACGGTCATATTCCGTCGGTATTCCGTCGGTAAGCCGACCCGTGTTTCTGTTCCGTCGGTAAATCCGTCGGTAAATTTGATAATTTTTGTAGTGTTCCGTCGGTATTCCGTCGGTAACTTTTTTACCGACGGAATTAAGGGGTTTACCGACGGAATTTTCCGTCGGTGTACGGTGAATTTCTTGTAGTGTACTAGTATAAATTAGTACTCCCTCCGTTCAGTTTGACTTATCTTGTTTCTTAAAATATAAAAATAATTACTACATAAATTTTTATTTTTTTATAGGGTCTATCTCTTTACACCCAATAATTCACCCATCTACACATAACTATCCACTTATCTTAATCTCCGTACCGAAATGAAACAAGATAAGTCGGGCAAGACGAATGGAATAATTAATAGCGATATGGTTCTTTTCTGAGACGGATACATGTAATTGTGGGGCATCTCCTAAATGTGCAGAATGTCGGATCTTGTGTGTATTTTATGGGAATCACTTATTTCGTCTCTTATCTCTGTCGAAATTATAAATTTAACGGTTAAGTCTCGGATCTTTTCCTAATAGTATCATGTAAGTGTTTAAGTAATTGAACTCTTAATTGAGTAATTTTAGTAAGGGTTATTAGTATATAAATATACAAACTTTTAAAGGATTATGATTTTGTACACCACTTTCAAAATGTTCGTGTAAGTACAAGACTTTTCAATTTTTTAAAATTCGTACACTGGCAAAAATTTCAGCTATTTAATTATAAGAAAAGTAATGTCGTTTTGATACAAAAATGACGCCAATTATATAAATAGTAAATAACGTAGAACATTGTTGCCTCCATTTAGGATATTGTGGGCTAGCTCCACCATTTATGTATGTGTACAAATTTTAATAAATCAAAAGATAATATATTAATGGGAGCATTTTAAATGTCATGTATAAAATTAATCTATTTTAAGTTCGTGAATTTACTAGTTATAACCCTTTCAGTAGTTACTACTGATGTATGTTGTTTTGGAGTATTTTTCATGAGAATACATAATATAAACGTCAAATAGTATCGTTGCCTTATACTCCTATCGAATATTGGATACATAAGTGGGACGAAATGGACGGGAGAAATTAAATAACGTACCGCCTCCAAACTTTTAAAATAGAAAGATTGAGAATTTGAGATCCAGACAAGCCTTAGAATGAGATTCTTATAATTATCTGACATGTCTTGATACAAGACAGAGATTGATTGGATATTTTTGTGAAAACTGATTTTTTATTTTCTAAAGCATGTGAAAACTGATTTTTATTTTCTAAAGCATAAACATATATGTAATCTTTGTCGTGGGAACAATGACTGCACTTTAAAGATAAATATATTGAGTACAGTATATTTAATTTTAAAGTGCAGTATTCACACATTTACACGTTAATAGATTGTTCATATTTGAATATCCTCATACGTACATATATGTACCTATCCAAAATGAATTTCTTAAATTTGTTTATTTGGGAAATGCTAAAACAAATTTCTCAAAAACTAGTGCCAGAATATTAGATATTAATTACAGTATGTCTTCTAAAATAATTAATAAATAGTAAAGTAGAAATATGATAAAATTAAAACTATATTAGCATGTATGAAACTACAATTTATTTTCAACCATATGCTGATATTGAATTACATGGAAATATTCTAACGTGGAAATGGAAATATTCTAACGTTTCCACGTGAAACATCCGTGCATGAAATCGTGAAAATGTAATAAAGTATAAATTAATTTCTTTATATGAATCTAGCATGTTTCGTGCCATTCAAGCCAAGTGTTGAAAAGTCAACATCTCGAATTCTGAAACATTTTACGGTTTTACCCAATTCATGCACCTATCATTTTCATGCATATTTCAAATTTTCCTCTTTGAACAATTCAAAACTCGGATTTTTCGGCTTAATACAAATTACTTTGCTTGGCGGTCGCATCTAAAATCTAATATTCTTTTAAATTTATCAATAATATTTTTTAGAAAAAATGATTGTATTATTATTATTATATTCTTTTAATTTACATCCCACACCCCCTAACTGAATTCCCTCCGACGAATAATAATTTTTCATCTGCCCCTCAGCAATAGTACTAAGATGTAAGATGATGGGCCAGAAAATGTTTTGTCGTATAACAGAATTTAAAGTCGTTTATTCGATTATAATGAGGGCATACCGACAACACTTGACTTCACCAACCCTACTATTCTCACGTTTAATATTCAACATTAGAATCTTTCGTTATAATTGCAACTCTTAATTAGTATCTTCCACTGTCAATTTTGTAGGAATGCATGTATTGATTAATTATTTATTTGTAAAATAGTGGGAAATTGCTCTAGTACAGCATTCAAACTGTTGACCTTTAATTCCATTTTTTTTCTACACTACAGTATAAAATTATTGAAGTCAATATGAGCATGCATGTGCATTTTTTTTTGTTGAAATTGTAAATAGAGATGCTTCTATAAAAGTTATATACATCAAATTGACATATTATCTAAATTGTGTTGAAACATTAGGTCCAACCCGATAACCCTGTTCGGTCTGCTTGCTCTTGTGCGGTCCAGCCCATCTCTTCGGCCCAGTTGAGTGATGTTGCCCTATGTATAAATAGCGACGCAACATCGACTCCTTGCCCTAGCTTGATTGTGCGCAGCCGAGGTGTTCTACACAGTTTCTTCTCCATTCTCTCTGTGAGATCCAATGTGTGTAGTAACTTGTATAGGCTTGCTATCAGGCTCGTTTGGCCGACTATGTTGTTGGGTTATAGTGGTGTGTGTGAACCCTATCTTTATTTGAGTGTCTGAGTCATTGTAATACGAGATTCTTTGTATTTGTATGCTCTAAATCGACGGATCGATTCCTAACAGTGGTATCAAAGCCTTGTTGGTCGTCGTTGGTATACAGATCTTGGTCCTACAGATCCGAGGTGAGGTAAGTCGGGGTTCAAGTCTCCGAACCCCGCTTTGGTAAAGCGGTTGTATCCTCTCTTTAATTTATGTTCTTAGACACTGCCGACTGGTGCAGTATTAGGGTTGGGATCCTTCGTGTTGGTAGATCTAGGGTTTCTCTGTGAATCTGTGTGTCTCTCTGTGTGTGCATGATTGATTGTTCTCCACCCTTCTTCGCTTCCGCTTGTTGTTGTTGTCTTGGAATTCTTTCTCTGAATTTTTTCTGATTCTGTAAAACCGTCTAGCAAACAGTTGGTTCTCTTGTGTCCAGAGGTCCGAGGTACCACCTGCGCCCAGACATAGAGTCTGCGATTGTGAACTGGGTATCCCTCGGCCACATACATGGACTAATTATTAACTCCTTAACAAGAGTTAATAGTTCATTCACATATTGTGAGTGGTGATATGACCTCTTTCGATGGTATAGCGCCTTTTAATGGTAAGTCTGACTTCACTCTCTGTAAAAGGAGAATGAAGGCTATTTTGGTTGAAAAACGTATTGCTTGTGCCATTGATCACTCTTATGATGAAAAGGAAACAAATAAGAAAAAGGATGAAATGAATGATCTTGCTTTATCTGCTATAACTCTTAATTTGTCTGATTATGTGTTAAGAAAAATGGAGCATCTTTCTTCTGCTAAAGATACTTGGGACAAATTAAATGAATTATATGTGGAAACCTCTCTGCCTTCTAAGATGTATTTGTTGCAATCTTTCTTTAGATTTAAATTTGATATGTCTAAAGATATAGATGAAAATTTGGATGAATTTAATAAGTTGCTGCAACAAATTAAACAAACTGGTGATCAGAGTATTGATAACTATGCTCCCATTGCCCTTTTGAATGATAAACCTGATTCTTACAGTGATGTTCAATCTGCTATTAAGTATGGCAGGGATAAAATTGACTTAGAAACTGTCATTTCTGCTTTGAAGAGTAAATAGTTGGATTTGAAGTTTAATTGGGGGGGGAGGAGAAACTCTGAGAACATTGTAGTTTTTCATGTTAGAGGTAGGACTACTGAAAGAAATCATAACCATAAAAACTCTGAAAATGGTGGAAAGAAAAAGGTTCAAAAAGGTAGGTCTAAGTCTAGACCTAAGAAAAAAAAGTGTTATAACTGCAGTGAGTATGGTCATTTCCAAAAGGACTGCCCTAATCCTAAGAAGGGGAAGCAGGGTAGTAATCAGAAGAGTGTGTCTGTTTCTAATGTTGTATTAGGAGATGATACTAATCCAAATATTCTTGAGAAGTATTTTATGGTCTCTGATCCCCATAATCTGTCTTCTGTGAACTTGGTGAATTCTGATTATGTGAATGAATGGCTTATGGACTCTGGCAATGCTTATCATGATTCTCCTTTTAAAACCTGTTTTTCAAAGTTTAAAGGTGGTGATTTTGGTTATGTCATTGTTGCAAATAAGCATAAGTGTGATGTCATGGGTATTGGTGATATATGCCTTAAGTTTGAATCTGGCTTTGTGTACACCATGAAAGCTTTGAGATATGTACCTGATATGGTTTGCAATCTGCTTTCTTTTACTGCTCTTGAAAATGGTGGTTGGGGTGATGGCTGGATGAAGGTAAAAAAGGGTTCTATGGTTGTTTTCAAGTCTAAGAGGACAAATAACTTGTACCCTTTCACTGCTATATCTATGCATGGTGTGAGCATTGTTAATGCAACTTTTGATGATAAAACTGTTTTGTGGCATAACAGAATAGGTCATGTTAGTAACAAAAATTTGGAAATTTTAAACAGGACTGGTGTGTTTGGTGACAATAAACTGTCTTATATGCCATTCTGTGAAACTTGTGTTTCTGGTAAACAACACAAAGTGTCCTTTCCTGTTTCTGATTCTGGTATGTGTTCTGGTTCTTCTGATGTTCTGGAGTATATTCATGCTGATGTGTGGGGTCCTTCTAGTACTCCTACACATAGTGGATGTCAATACTATTTGTCTATAATTGATGATTTTTCTAGGAAAACATGGTTGTTTCTTTTAAAACATAAATCTGAAGTTTTTGAGATGTTTGTTTTTTGGAAAGAATTAGTTGAAAACCAAACTGGTAAGAAGATTAAAGTTCTTAGAACTGACAATGGGCTTGAATTTTGCAATGCTTCTTTGAATGCTCTGTGTGCAAAATCTGGAATAAAAAGACATAGGATTGTACCTTATACTCCTCAGCAAAATGGAGTTGCTGAGAGAATGAATAGGACCATTTTGGATAAGGTCAGATGCATGCTCGGGTCTGCAGGTCTATCTAAGACTTTCTGGGGCATTACTGCCCTTGCTGCAACTTATTTAATTAACAGACTGTCTTCTGCACATCTAAATGGTAAGAGTCCTAAGTCTGTTTTTTCTGGTAAGCCCCTTGATTTGTCAAATCTTCGTGTGTTTGGTTGTGCTGCCTTTGTGCATCAAAAAAGTGATAAACTTGATCCTAGAGGTAAGAAATGTGTCTTTCTTGGATATCCTGAGGGGGTTAAAGGGTATAGATTGTGGGATAGAAGTCAACCTGGCTTTAAAATCATTATCAGTAGAGATGTGATATTTAATGAACTTCATTTCCCTTGTTTACATTCCCCTGTTTCTCCTGTGAATGATTCTGCCTCTGGTGATGAGTTTAAGGTGGAGCCTCAAGCTCAGTCTAAGTCTGATTTTGTGTCTTCTGAGTCTATGAATGTGTATAAGTCTGACTCTGAAACTGTTTCTGAACATGATAATGATTCTGAAATTGATCCTGATCATGAATCTGATGTGAATACTGATATGCTAAATGGTGATAATGTGTCTGGAAGTGATCCCTCCCTATCTGATTATGAGCTTGCTAGGGACAGATCTAAGAGGAACATTAGAACTCCACCAACGTTTGATGACTATGTGATGTCAATGTATACTTTCAGTGTTTATGATTCTTAGGATTCTGAACCTACATCCTATTATGATGATATTAAATCTGTGAATGCTGATCAGTGGTTAAATGCTATGAAGTCTGAGATGAATTATCTACATGCTAATCAAACCTGCACTCTTGTTCCTAAACCTGAAAACTGTTATGTTGTGGACTGTAAGTGGTTATTTAAGGTTAAACAAGAAGTCAAATCTGTTAGGTTTAAGGCTAGACTTGTAGCAAAGGGTTTTACTCAAAAGGCGGGGGTAGATTATACTGAAATCTTTGCTCCTGTTGTAAAATTTACCACTGTGAGAATTATGCTTGCTCTTGTTGCTCATTTTAACTGGGAATTAAAGCAAATGAATGTAACTACTGCTTTCTTGCATGGTGTTGGATATGAGTCAGTAGATGATACTCAACTGTTGTTCGGTTAAAAGAAAATTGGGGGAAATCATAGTAGTACTATGGAATTGAAGATCCCAAAACCTAGCTGATATCAGTAGATTAGTGTGTCGTTAGGATTAGCTGATGTATAGGTTAGACTTGATGTATTGTTTATTATTTTTGTCTAAGTCCTGTACGGGGTAATTGTTGAACTGATCTTCTGTCGAAGATACTTTTCAGAACCCCACGTCATCAGTGTAATCGCTTGTGTTCTTGGTCGGCGCTGATCTTCAACTCGGTCAAAAGACGCATCGGTGACAAATCATCGCAGAAGACTACTCCCACTGATAGTCATCGGCGAGAAGAACGAAACAAGCACAGTACCTTCGCAGTCGCCCGGTGACCTACTCGGTAGATGCCCTGTCGACCGACTACGTGAAGAAGACAGAGACTTTTCGATCTCATCGTATCCTACGGAAAGCGACCCGACTATTCAAGTCTTTTCGAAAAGTTCGGCGAGAAGACATACGAGGTTGTTGAACGGTCAACTCGACATTCTCACCAACTACAAACCTCGACCAATGAGAAGCCGACAACGCTTACCTACTCTACACAGTAAAAGTCTGCTCTCATGAACGAGTGCATTAAGCGCCCGCCGCAACAAGTTCGAATTATGGCCGTTTTCTTTGGAAGCTTGTGACACGTGGCATCGTCGTCTCCAACGGACATATGCTATAACTCACAACTATAAATAGAGAAGTTTTTGAAGCTCCGAGTGACGGAATTTCGAAGGGACAAGCTCAAGTTCATAAACGCTCTAGAACACTCAAAGATCATCCAGGGGAAAACTTGCATACTTAGAAGATTTCCCAGTTTTTCTCTCTAGAGTTCTTAGATCCCTTTCTTCTCTAGACTAAGCTCATTGTCATATTTATAGCTTCGATTCGAAGGAGTTCACATTTAGTGAATTGTTCTTATTGTAAGAACTCCTTCTCAGTTGGAGAATATTCCCTCCCCTTTCAGACTTAGGTTTGGATTGTAAAGTCGCTAAGGACTATAATTTAGAGGGAACTGTCCAGTTCACAGTATCCCTGCTGAGGCTTGCTCAGAATAATCAACAAGTTCTCCTGCTTTGTTCAGGACCGTGGACGTAGGATCTTGCGTATCCGAACCACGTTAAATCGCTTGTGTTCATTTACTGTTTTATTGCATAGCTTTCAACTGACTTGAAAATCATAAGCTTGCATAAAACGTATTTTATAAAGCGCACAGCCAAAAGATTTAATTTGCTAAAACGTGTTTTCAAAAGAGACGAATTCTGGGCCCCATGGTGATCGCTGTTTTCACCAAATAAATCCTGCAAAATTGCTAGAACTTAAATCAGTATAGCAAACAGGTATCGAACACAGGGAACGGAGAGTTTTAAACTTATAAAACCTATCAATCAAGATTTTGGTTAGCAACCACGCAAATTTTGGGAATAACTAATCCTAAGACAACGAAAAATTAAACAAGAAATTTATCTAATGCAAATAAAAGCGGGTCCAGCAAGATGATTCACACACACACACAATCGATCATAGACACTAATAATTAATTAATCCAATTAAATCAATTAGTTGTAGGATACCGTAATTAAACTGACATATCCCCTATTCCCCCTTAATTAATCGGTAATCGCCATGGTGGGCATTGAAACGACTACTTCTCTAAATTAGATGCAACCTACGTTGGTGGGCAATCAATAGATTTAACACCTAATCAGCTTTAAGAACTAAGGGAACCCAATTTAGGAGCCTACTCGTATGGTGGGCATCTAATAGTCTCCTACCAAATTAATCCAATTGTCCTAAGAACAATTTGCTACTTATTTAGCCTAATCCCATGAGAAACGATGGAAGTACTAAATTAGCTATGAATTAAACTAACCTAGGGTGATCAAGCCTAAATTAATTAATCCAATTAATTAAACCTAGATTAATTCAGAACCCAAATGATTAATTTTAAGCCCTAGTCTCACGAAATTAAGGTGGTGTGTGTGTTACATCTCGCCGGCCCCTAAAAAGACTTAGCCGCGCATATCGGCCGGACTGGCCAGACAGACCGGTTTACTGGACAGAACACAAAACATGCTGAAAATCATAAAATAATTATGCACGAAAATCAAACAAATACCAAATAATCAGAACAATAATAGGAACGAAATTAAACCCTAAAATTATGAGATCATAAATTAAAGACTTCAAATTATCCTACAGGAAAATAAAACGGAGACAATTCAAATCGGGAATGCAAAACGAAAGTGATAACATGTTGTTTCTTCCAAATCAAACCACAATTCTCGAAACGAAATTAAGAAATGCAAACTTTTAACTTGATGAACCCTTCGATCGGATCCTTCGGCGTGGATGAATGGTGTAAAAGGTTGATGATGATTCCGGCAGAGTAGCAGCTAGGGTTCGGTGGTTGAAGTCGTGAATGAATGGAGACGGAAATTGAATTATGCGTGATCAAGGTTGTAATTTTCGTTCGTCTCCTCTCCTATATATAGGGCGGCTCCTTTTCCTTGTAGAAGTAGGGTTTTTATATCCAATATGGAAAGATATTAATTAGATAAATCATATCCAATTCTTTCCATATCATCTCTTTCCTTATCCTCCACCTTCATTCTCTACAATTTCGTCCAAAATTCCATCTTTTAAACCCCAAATCGAGCCTGCCACCTCAGCAACTCATCACCGCCACATCAGCACGAAAAATCTGCAAGACAGCACAGAAATACGGTCCAACCGGCCGGGTGGGCCCCAAAGCGAGCATGAATTTGTATAGTACGAATTAGACTCATCAAACCTCCTTACACTTGAACTATACTTGCCCTCAAGTATAAGAAACACAAAAGAATATGTACTATTCAAATTCAGTCAATCCCCAAGACTCAAGACTCAAAATAAAAATATAAAAGATGAAAATAAGACAAGAAAAGAGAAGGAAAAGACAAGGAAAAGACAGAGACTCGAAACAAAGACAAAAACAAAAACAAGAAGCAATACCAATCATATCCGTAATCTCCACACTCAAAGAACTAGCCAAACATGTCAAACCATGCAAATATGAATCTCATCAAACAAGTAGAGTTGCAAATTTAAGACAAGGCACACAAATATCAACTTGGTCAAAAACATAAGCAAAAGTGGATCATCCTCACGGTTCACTCAACACTCTCTAATCTAGGTCCGGTCAAACCACTCAAAAAAAAATAGTCCACTCTATCACGATAAAAGATTGTCACAACTGCAACATCAAGGAGGTCTTTCTTTTTTGGTTGTAATGGGGCTTAGGACATAGACAATTTTTTGTTGGTAAGGGTCCTAAAGGTTCTAAGCTCCACAAAATGTATTAAATGTCATGCATGTCATACTCGCCTAACATGAGATAATCAAGAATAGATAATATCACCCACCACTAAAGAATTACACATTAAATGCTACCAATTTAAACACAAGTACCCTTCTTATAATCTGAATTTACCACGTTTTCAATATATTTTTTTTTTTTCGTGGTTTTTTTTTTTTTTAACAAATTGGGTACATACTCGTCCTGTCCGGGTCGAGCACCGTAATTTCTGCTATTTAAAGTGCAGTTTTTCAACGATTCTGGCCAAATACCATTCTGTAGCATATATCAACTGAGCAGGCAGAGGACTAAATCTGATATCCTCACATATATAATAAGATCAATCTCAAGAAAGCTTGTAAAACATGCAATGACATTGGACAAGAGAAAGCTAAAAAGGCATTGACTAAAATTTTCTGACTAAATCAAAGAATCGGTCAAGGCTCAATTGGGTTCACTAGGGGATAATGTAAGGTAGGAAAGTATTGTCGCGGCCAAATGGTTTAATTCCTAGTGCCTCCTATCATGTATCACAAGTGACTCACCTTTATTGCAACTTCGTGGACAAACACTCTAAAAGAATTAGTAGGAAGTGTCCTACTTTAAAGGCTCAAATCTAATATACGGAGTGTGTGTAAAATTCGATCCACTATTTACTTATTATTTCTCATCCCAAATTACATACAAATATGCACCAAGTCCTACTCTTCACATCAACTAACATGCTTGCATATTGAAACATAAAGCACAAATCAAACATGCTTAAACAAAGAACAAGAGTGCATCAAAAACTTCAAATTCTGGCATGCTTCGACGACACAAAAGAAAGGACGACACAAAGTGAAACGACGTAAAGACCTCCCTCCTTACACTTAAACCCTTGTGTGCCCTCACGCAAGAAAAGAAACGAAAAAGGACGGAGAAACATGACAAAAACACAAAACAAAAATGAACAAACCCTCCTTACACTTGATCCTTACTAAGATCAAGTGTAGACACAACAAACAAGATAAAAAACACATAACAAAAAAAATAAATAAAACAGAGACTCAAAGACGCAAGAAAAATAAAAACGATGGGGAAACGACATCACCTATCGCCCCGCCTGGGAGACGGGACAGGACAGTCTGCTCTAGCTCATCAAACTGGCGACGAAAGGCTGCAAGCTCACCACGCAACTAAATCCTCTGAGATCTTCTCTCCTTACACTTAAGTCCACAACATCCTTAGTAGCCTAGATCTGGAAAAACAACACAAAACAAAGACCGAATAATAAAATCAAAGGAAAATAAATGATAGTCAACTCGGGTTGCCTCCCGGTAGCGCCTTTCTTTAAAGTCTTTGGCTAGACCTCCTCTTAAAGGGTCAATCTGGTGGAGGTATGCATAGTGGAGTCACATCCACTACCTTGATCATCCGATGCAATCTCTTCCCACGGTCTTTATACCACATGGAATCATCATAGGCTTCTCTCCAAAACTCTTTCTCACACTTGGTTGATGGCCTATCCACTTGCCAAATTATGGAAGTCTGCTCCCTTAATGCCCTTTGCTTGTCTCTTTCAGGTTGGGGCTTCAGCTTTGAAATGCATGGCACGATGCTCTCCTTAATCGCTTTATCCCTCATATCATTGGCATCCAAATCAGCAAATCCATGTGTGAGAGTGAGATCCATCTTATCCTGCAATAAATGCGTCTCAAGATATTCTTGGACAAAGCTCTCAAAAACGTTAGTAGAAAGGGCATCTTCATTCTCATGATCATTAGGTTTCTTAAGTGCATTATCAATATGATGAACATAAATTTCATTATGATACTTAACACTTATGGAAACTTCATCAACATCAATCACCGCCCTAATAGTCTTCAAAAATGGCCTACCCAACGGAACACCCCGGTAGCACCCTCAACTTGCCTATCATTGGTATCTATAACATAGAAATCGACAGGATAGACAAAATTGTTGATTCGACTAGCATGTTCTCTAGTAAACCTATTGGAGCAATGCATGACCTATCGCCAAGTTGTATAATCACCTTAGTAGCCACTAACTCCACTCCGAGTTAATTGATTATACACGTAAAGTGGCATAACATTGATAGATGCACCCAAATCACACATAGCTTGCTTAACCATCACATCACCCATAAGACGAGGTAAAGTAAACATACCTGGGTCCACGCACTTGGCGGGCAACATCTTCTGAATGATTGCCGACACCGACGTATCCATCAATACCTTCTCGGACTGCTGGATCTTACCCGCTATGAAGTCTTTGACAAATTTCCCAAATTGGGGAATCTTCACGGCTTCGAGGAAAGGTATGTTGATTTCCGCCTTCTCGAACAACTTCACATAATCCATGTATTCTTTGTTCGGTGTCCGTTTCCTCTCCAATGCCTCGAGAAACGGTGGAGGTATGGCAAATCTTAGGGTCCGTCCCGGACAGATCGGCCTTCTCGCTTGGCGTAACTTCATCGTAAAATTCCCGCAACTCGTCAGGTCTTTCGGGCGCCCGACCTTCTCTCGTCGATCGGCTCTCCTTCATCCGGATTCTCGCAATTCTTTCGGGTGCATCGGGCGGTTCGACCTTCTCTGTCTGTCAGAATGCTCGGTCTGGTCAACTCGGCGGTCTGTTCTACTGTAGATCTAATCTTTTGGGGACTCGCTTTCGGTGTTGGTTCGGACAACTCATTTCCACTCCTCAACATGATGTGATTGCAACTATGGGCAGACGAATTTGGCTGAGTCTGAGAAGGTGATTGCCTTTGATTTGCCTTTATTTCATCTAGCGAAGTGGTCATCATAGACATTTGCTTGGTCAGATTTTCCAAGATATCTTGTTGCTCCCACTTGAATTGTTGCACCTCTCTCTTCACGGCTTGGAGCTCATCATGATTTGAAGTTATTTCCTTCTGCATCTGCTTCTGATATGCAATGGCATCTTTTTGAGAAGCAATCATCTCGCACATCAGTTCTTCAAGCGAAATGGATCCCTCGTTGGTTTGGTCGGGCGGAGGCATGATTGCCATTTTCGGCTTTAATGTCATTTGATGCGAAGCTCGGTAAGGTTGCCTAGTACCGATGGTAGGTGTCCGATCTAAATTGTCATAGCGGTGGATGAGTTGTTGTACTTGACTTTGTGGAAATTCAATGTGCTTATGTGTTCGGGCACCTTGCTCTCCATCAATTTCCTGCTCGAGCTCAGTCTTCTTTTTACCGTACAAGCTAATTTGACTTACGCTAGCCCTAGTATTCGGATTGGGCTGGACTTGCGACGGTAATTGCCCTTGACTTGCCTTCATCTCTTGAATTGAAGAATTCAACTTGGAAATCTGCTTGGATAAATTCTCGACAGTGCTTTGATTATCCCTCTTTGTCGATTAATCTCCTCTTGCATCTCGTTGTTGATAGGAAATGGTACTCTTTCGAGAAGTAATCATTTCGAGCCATCATTTTCTCCAACGGGCCGCTCCGGTCCGTCCGGCCGGACGGACCCGATCTGTTCTCGAAATTGATGCGGGAATTGCCTTTGATGTGGAGGTCTGTATGGTTGTTGGAACCCTTGTTGCTGCGGTGGTTGATATTGTTGGTGCTGATAAGTAGGCTGTTGGAATGACTGTTGTGGAGGATTCCTTTGCGGTTGTGGTACTTGATCATCTTGTCTCCACCTTAGGTTCGGATGCACCTTGTTTTGATTATTCCAATTACCCGCTGCATTAACATCTTCACCTTGACACTTCGTAGAGATGTATGTCCTCTTTGTCCGCATGCTCCACATGTATGATTCGCCATTGATCGGACGGATGATGAGGAGGAGGAAGGAGGATTCCTCTCCTTAAATAACTTTGTCCAATTTATCTTCAAGTTGGCTGAACTTCTCCTCCATCTTCATGCCAACCTTCATATCTAGATCATCTAGGAAGTCTCCGCTTGAAAGGTTAACAGATTTCCTCTGCATTCTCGGTCCTTTGTATCGCGATGTGGATTCGGCAAGTCCTTCGATGATTGCGCTTTGCATCGTATAGTAGCTGTTAGCAAAGCTACCTTTCGATCCAATGTTCACCATGGTTTTAGATTCATCCGTCATTCCTTGGTAGAAAATTTGCGGTAGATCTACTTCGGAAAATCCATGGTTCGGGCAAGGCTATCAACTAGCTTCCCAAATCTCTCCCGAAGAGGGCACCAAAGGACTCATCAAGCTCTTGATTGATTCCGGATATCTCTTTCTTGAGTACATTCGTCTTGGATTGTGGAAAGTACTTGTCCGAGAATGTTTGACGCATCGAGCCCAAGTAGTGATTGATCTAGGTCTCAATCCGGGAAAACCATGCACGAGCTCCGTCTTGTAGAGTAAAAGGGAATGCTTTAAGCTTGAAAGCATCCAAATGACCTTGCTCGTGCAGATCACGGCACTGATTGAATCCCTCCCGGAAAAGCAAAGGGATTCTCGTTCAGCTTCCCGTAAAATTTTGGACATGCCGCGACCAAATTCAACTTCACATCTATTTGCTCCGTGGTAGTTATGTGGATTGGTCCGGGCAAGTCCTCTCCCAAGTTCCTCGAACCTGAGTTCATCTTCAGATTGGCTCTTTCTTCTTCAGCCATTCTTTCTTCTTCAAAGTCAGAATTGCTGCCTTCAGAAAACGGGTCTATCTGGCCTGCCGGACCGATTTCAAACTCTAACTCACTGGTTCTTCCCTCTGTCTGGTCAGTCAGACCTGTTTCTGTTCGTGACAGCACCGGTTGCTTCTGCAGCTTTGTTGCCTTCCTATTCCTTTTCGCAGTCTTTTCAATTTTTGGATCAAAGTGTAGAAAAGGGCGGGAAGACCTGCTCATGCAACACTTAAAAAGCACAAAAGATCAGTAGGAAAAATAAGCTTAAATATAACACCGTTCCCCGGCAACGGCGCCAATTTGGTGATCGCTGTTTTCACCAAATAAATCCTGCAAAATTGCTAGAACTTAAATCAGTATAGCAAACAGGTATCGAACACAGGGAACGGAGAGTTTTAAACTTATAAAACCTATCAATCAAGATTTTGGTTAGCAACCACGCAAATTTTGGGAATAACTAATCCTAAGACAACGAAAAATTAAACAAGAAATTTATCTAATGCAAATAAAAGCGGGTCCAGCAAGATGATTCACACACACACACAATCGATCATAGACACTAATAATTAATTAATCCAATTAAATCAATTAGTTGTAGGATACCGTAATTAAACTGACATATCCCCTATTCCCCCTTAATTAATCGGTAATCGCCATGGTGGGCATTGAAACGACTACTTCTCTAAATTAGATGCAACCTACGTTGGTGGGCAATCAATAGATTTAACACCTAATCAGCTTTAAGAACTAAGGGAACCCAATTTAGGAGCCTACTCGTATGGTGGGCATCTAATAGTCTCCTACCAAATTAATCCAATTGTCCTAAGAACAATTTGCTACTTATTTAGCCTAATCCCATGAGAAACGATGGAAGTACTAAATTAGCTATGAATTAAACTAACCTAGGGTGATCAAGCCTAAATTAATTAATCCAATTAATTAAACCTAGATTAATTCAGAACCCAAATGATTAATTTTAAGCCCTAGTCTCACGAAATTAAGGTGGTGTGTGTGTTACATCTCGCCGGCCCCTAAAAAGACTTAGCCGCGCATATCGGCCGGACTGGCCAGATACACCGGTTTCTGGACAGAACACAAAACATGGTTGAAAATCATAAAATAATTATGCACGAAAATCAAACAAATACCAAATAATCAGAACAATAATAGGAACGAAATTAAACCCTAAAATTATGAGATCATAAATTAAAGACTTCAAATTATCCTACGAGAAAATAAAACGGAGACAATTCAAATCCGGGAATGCAAAACGAAAGTGATAACATGTTGTTTCTTCCAAATCAAACCACAATTCTCGAAACGAAATTAAGAAATGCAAACTTTTAACTTGATGAACCCTTCGATCGGATCCTTCGGCGTGGATGAATGGTGTAAAAGGTTGATGATGATTCCGGCGAGTAGCAGCTAGGGTTCGGTGGTTGAAGTCGTGAATGAATGGAGACGGAAATTGAATTATGCGTGATCAAGGTTGTAATTTTCGTTCGTCTCCTCTCCTATATATAGGGCGGCTCCTTTTCCTTGTAGAAGTAGGGTTTTTATATCCAATATGGAAAGATATTAATTAGATAAATCATATCCAATTCTTTCCATATCATCTCTTTCCTTATCCTCCACCTTCATTCTCTACAATTTCGTCCAAAATTCCATCTTTTAAACCCCAAATCGAGCCTCGCCACCTCAGCAACTCATCACCGCCACATCGCACGAAAAATCTGCAAGACAAGACACGTAAATACGGTCCAACCGGCAGGTGGGCCCCAAAAATGCATGTAATTTGTATAGTACGAATTAGACTCATCACCCCACACTTTCCGCACAAAAGTCTCCGACTGATTCTCAAAGTACTGACAACAGTCAGTAGGAGAGAGCTCAGTAGCTGACTCACTCTGTCCCGCGATCGAAGACTTATTTGGCACTGTTCATCGTCTGCAATCAACGGCCACCGTGACCTTCATTGAGAAAAAGAAACTGAGCTCAGGTGTATTCACCCCCCCCCCCCTCTACACCTGACTTATCGTCTCCGGACCAACACATGGTGATCTAGACAAGACCATTTATATGAAGCAGCCTGAGGGATTTGTGGCTCCAGGTAAGGAAAATCATGTGTGCCTTCTCAAAAAGGCCTTATATGGACTGAAACAATCCCCTATACAGTGGAACATCAAGTTTGATCAATGTATGCAGTCTCTCAGCTTTAAAAGAAGTGCTTTTGATCATTGCCTTTATTTTAAGGAGTCTTCTTCTGTTCCTATCTATTTGCTTCTATATATTGATGATATGCTCATCTCTGGTCCTTGTCTAAAAACTATAAAGCATGTTCAAAAATGTCTTTGTGATAATTTTGAAATGAAAGATTTAGTGGATGCTAAGAGGATTTTGGGTATGAACATAGAAAGAGATAGGAAGAATTGTACACTTGTGTTCAAACATATTTCATATGTTGAAAATATTTTGAGTAAATTCTCCATGTCTGCTGCCAAGTCTGTGAATGTACCACTAGCCTCTCATTTTGTTATGTGTAAGGATCAGTCTCCTAAATCTGTTTCTGACATTATTGCTATGAAGAAGGTGTCTTATTCCAATGCCATTGGCTCTGTTATGTATGATTAGCACTAGACCTGATATTGCATATGTTGTTAGTTGTTTAAGTAGATACATGTCTAATCCTGGTATGGATCATTGAATGCTCTAAAATGGCTGCTTAGATATTTGAAAGCTACTATGCATGTTGGTTTGAGATTTTCTAAGTGTGCTGCTGAAACAAAACTTGTTGGTTATGTGGACTCTAATTATGCAAATGATAGGGACAATAGGAAATCAACCACTTCTTATGTGTTCACCTTATGTGGTTCTTGCATTAGTTGGAAGTCACAGCTTCAGTCTATTCTTGCCTTATCTGCTACTGAGTCATAATATGTGGCTGCAACTGAAGCTTTAAAAGAAGCCATCTGGCTTAAAGGTCTGTTGTCTGAAATTGGTTATTTGTGTCAAGATTTAACCCTATTTTCAGATAGTCAATCTGCCATTCAACTTTGTAAAAACCTTGTTTTTCATGATAGAAAAAAACATATTGATATTAGGTTCCATTTCATTAGGGATATTGTTGATAAGGGCATTGTTAAGTTGGAAAAAAAAAATCATATAGATTTGAACCCGGCTGACATGGGAACTAAATGTTTGAGTGTTGAAAAACTGAACACATGTCTGAAGATTCTGAATCTTAATCTTGGTTAATCTGTGTGGTTGTGACTTAAAATTGTCTAGATGTTCTTTCTGTCTTTGTTTCCTTCTTTTGTTACCTCTGTCCTTGTTCTTTGCTTGTGTGCTTCTGTTTTTCTTTGTTGTCTGTTTGCAGGTTTCTTTGGAGTGAGGTATGTGAGTCTGTCCCTCGGCGATGATGACACTTTTCCCTTTGGGTATCTTTCATGGTCTATCCATGGCACACCACTGCTGGGCCTAAGGTGGAGATTGTTGAAACATTAGGTCCAGCCCAATAACCCTGTTTGGCCTGCTTGCTCTTGTGCGGCCCAGCCCATCTCTTCGGCCCAGTTGAGTGATGTTGCCCTATGTATAAATAGCGACGCAACGTCGACTCCTTGCCCTAGCTTGGTTGTGCGCAGCCGAGGTGTTCTACATAGTTTCTTCTCCATTCTCTCTGTGAGATCGATTGTGTGTAGTAACTTGTATAGGCATGCTATCATGCTCGTTTGGCCGACTGTGTTGTTGGGTTACAGTGGTGTGTGTGAACCCTATCTTTATTTGGGTGTCTGAGTCATTGTAATACGAGATTCTTTGTATTTGTATGCTTTAAATCGACGGATCGATTCCTAACAAGTTGGACCAATGTACATTTTTTGCATATGTCACATGCATGTTATTCGTCTACGCAGTGAAATAGGGCATATCATATGGGATGGATTTTTTTTTTAATTTGGGGCTCATGAGATTTAATGTGTTAGGGTATCGAGTCTGCATTTCAATACCGAAACAATTAATATGTTGATTATAAGTTATAACATTATTTTTCTTTTCAGTTTCAAATCACTTATAGTATTTTTCAACGAATTTGAATTCCCTTCATGTTCTTGTCAATTTTCAAATATCTAATCCATATCCTACGCAATTGCAATTAGCTAGTCGTCAAAACATTCGCTCTCTTCCTTTGCCGCAAACTCGAATCGCTGGGTAAGAATCAATGATGGTATTCACATTTCACCAATATAATATTGAAGTTGGTATTTCTTGAGAATAAGTTAATAGGTTTGTTGTATTAGTAGTACAAATACATAAAGAGGTTTGTTTTCCAATGAAATATTTACATCTAATTTTGTCTTAGAGGTTTCAGGCAATTCCTAACCGGTTCGAATTCTGTATTTATTGCTCAAATCATTTGGTACAATTTTTTATTTTTCATATCTATTTACTATTTAGTTCTATTTTTGAATTTTCGCTCCTTTCAAAACTAAAATCTTTTCCTTTTTCTTAAAAAAGATTCTATTTAGTCACAGAATCTTTTGTTGCTTGATTCTTTAGTTAGAATTTTAAATCTACAAATCTGAGGATCGATTATTATCTTGAATCTAAGTCTGTAATCGAATTCAATATCAAAGTCACATTGTGCCTAACACAATCTATATAAAAAAAATAATGACTCAAAGAATTTGGTATCATTTTTTAAACACATTCGAATCCTGCAACCTCTATTTAACAGTTAGGCTTATGTCAGAAGGAAATTTCGACCATTCTGAAAAAACCTTGCTTTCGCCACTGCCAATGGCCAAACTATCGTTATTAGTCACGACTGATCAGAAATTCGTCAGTAATGATTATCAAGGAAGCGTATTTCTGGCGGACTTACTTGGCCTTTACCGTCGGTAAATTTATATCGACAGAATTTGTGGTAACTTACAGAACGGATAATACTTTTCGGAGATTCAAATACAAATCATCAAAGCATACTTAATATTAATCCAGATATTAGAAAATAACCTCTGATATCCTTAGCCGATGTCAAGTATAATTAATACTCCCTCCGTCCCATAATTCTTGTCCTTTATTCCTTTTCGGGACGTCCCACAATTCTTGTCCACTTTCCTTTTTTAGTAAATTATTACACACAACTTTTTTGTGGGACCCACAACTTTATACCAATCTACACACAACTAACAACTCTCCTTAAAAACCGTGCAAAAAGCAAATTGGACAAGAATAATGGGACGGAGGGAGTAATGGTTTAAGTCGAGATGGAGATGAGTTCGCATGGAATATAGAAATTGATTGGGAAGACATGAGACTGATTAAGGAACACTTTAAGGGTGGGACCACCTCAAAATTATTTCTCTCAAAAATATGAAGAGGAAGTGAGGTGAAAAGAAAGTGGCTGAAGCAAATAACCATTCTAATTTAGTATTAGTAATATTTATTTTTTCATGAAGGTATTATTGTCTTTTCAAATATAATATAATTTTTTTTTCTCTCATACCAAATAATACATAAAATAAATTTTCTCTCTTCTCACTTTCTTCACTCAATCAAACAGAGTATTAAAAATATTTGTTGAAGCCTACCTCAATGAACTATTACAGTATTGGACGAATCAAATTTATCCTTCAAACTCACAATGTTGACGTTGAAAGGTTATCAGAATATCAAAACGAATATACAGCTTAATAACTACATGTAGAAAAAGATATATGTGCACACTTAATATCAAAGACTTTGAAAAATCACAATTTTCACTCAGATCAACAAGTGAAGAGTGGCCAAAGTTGAACGAAACCAAGACTATTGACTATCGACGCCAGCATGTTATTGATAGAACTTAATTTTGGCTTGAAGTATAATCTCCCGTAGCCCTCCAATTGGTCCAACAACCATCAAACAAACACCAAACATTATGCAAAACTGCAAATTCCAAGCCATGTATATCTCAATCACCCTCTTCGTTGCATAAAAATAAAAAAAAATGAGTCAAAGAAAGTAGTTGCGAATTAATGAAGCGAAAATGCGTACCCAGTTAGCAAGCCAAGATAAGCTGAAGATTCTTGGTTTGTGAACCACCTGCACGCATAAAAAATAACATATATAGTCATGACGTAATTAATTGCAACGATTTAAAAGCGTTGTAGAAAACAAAATGAATTATTCATAATTATCCATTGTATACAATGGTAACTTACAAAATATGTGGTCGGTGCAAACCCGAATCCTCCGAAAAATCCAAGAAGCGCGTTGAAGAAAGGGAACGTGACCGCAAGAAACGTTGTCAAAGCTGACAAGGGAGATGAAAACTTTTTTAGAATAAAATCGTACACAATGAAGCAATAAACACTAATTGAAAAGATTAGTAATAGATCAAAATTATGTGGTTCAGTGGCTATCTTGACTTACATCCACGGCCATCCTAGAGTTATATTTCTTTCACTTGTAATAAGGGTTCACAATCATAAACATATTAATATAGTGAATAATCATATACTGGACCTAATTATGGACCAGTATGTGAACTTTTGCTAAGAGCAAAATCTGACTAGGGTCAAAACTTTTCGAGACATTGACCGTGGTGAAAAGCAAACTCTGGCAGCGGTTAACTCGTCAAAGACGTTCCCGCACAAGTAGGGGTCAGAGTCCACGTACTCAAGGAAACAAACTTGATTTTCACGTATATATCCAAGTAGTTGTAAACACAAACTACACAACTTATGTGACAAGATAAGTAGCTTTAGGGAAGAAAGTTTACCAACATATGCATTCCTAGCTATAAATCTGAGATACCAACTTGGTCTGAACTTGAGCTTCCTGACGAGCACAGCTTCAATCATGTCGAAAACTGGCATTGCATAAACCTGATAGCTTCCAATGAGATGGACGACGACGAACATGTTAGCCATGGCAATGGGCCACACAGGCTTCTTTAGTGTAATAAGAATGTTTTCATCTACATCATTGCCAAATATCCAATATCCAATTATAGCAACGGGGAAGTAGCAGAAGGCGATAATGATGTACGAAACAACCGCTCCCTTCCACATTGGTTTCTTGGAAGGCCTGTGCGGCGTGGAAGGCATTGTGGCTTGGATCTCCATCACAACATTGTGGCCTCCATACGCGAAAGCAACGGTCCCCAGGGCATTGAAGAAGTTGAAGACAGTCCCGGCTGTAGTCGTTGATTTATAACCGTATTGCACGTCGGGTTGCACACCTTTGTCGACGGAAGCAGACCATGCTACAGTAGAGTAACTGTATGTGGTAATTAAGAAATCAAATATGAATGGCGAAGCTAGAAATCTTTTTATGCGTGGTCAAAATATTTGTTGATTTGTTCATCTCTGTCGATGGTTCAGAGAGAGAGAGAGTAAGTCCGATCGGTTTTTGAAAGACTGCATGTTGAAGGGCATAAAACAACTTGAGTGTTGTCAAATAACTAACACCACCCAACTACAAGTGGTTGCGCCATTGCTCCTTATAATAGAATTCATGGTATTTTTCAAATCCGAATTTGAAAAATATTATGTGGTATGATAGAGGTTCCAAACTTCTTCCTCCATTGCATTGAATGAAAAATAATAATAATAAAAAATAAAAAATCAAGATATGAAAATGTCGGAGTTCAGGACACAAACCAGGTGATCTGATAAATCAGACAAGTGCATGTGTTTCCACTAGGCCAATGATGTCTGCTGTATTTTTTGTGCAACTAAACTATATTTTCACAACTTATTTTTAGACACCCAAAAAGTTTGAGTGGTCCTAGCCCGATTCAATAATTCAGAGAGTTCTTGGAAAGGTTATAGTATGTTGAATAAATCAGGAACATTCAAAATTTGAAAATTTAAAATGTGAATTGTGCATTTTTTTTTTTTTCAATTGAACACATGTTCGATCTCCAATTTTTTTGGCTACTGGAAAAAATTAAAACGACGTCGTTTTGATGAGTTTAATTTTTTTCTTGCAGCCGTAAAGAATTGGAAATCGAAGCATATATGTCTTCAATTAAAAAAAATAAAATAGATAGTGTGTTAATTAATTCGTTAAGTCATGAAGTTTGATTTTAAATTTGCAATAGATCGTAATTTATTTCACCAAATTTAGCAAGGTTGGTATGGAGTCTTACCTTATGGACATAACCGCGGCAGCGAGAGACACACCGGAGACTGAATTGAAGCTTGGAAGTTGGGAGAGGACGAAATGAACAGAGGCAAAGATGAGTATGAAGTAAGTAAGCTTGATATTTTTGCAATCTCGGCAGACCAATTCATGAAATTTCCTTAGCGATTGACCGCCTGTAATGAGGTAAACAATGTTCAAGCCGGCTAGCACTATAAGCTGCACTGGCACCACGATCCACAAGCCCAGCTTTTGTCCAAAGGCATACTGTCCGAGCTCGTGGTACCGGTCGAAACGCTTCCCGGGCACCATTTCATGCATCTCCACCATCTGCCACATCGAGTACAGAGTAACGATCCAAGATAGGATCAACACCGTCATCCCAGGTCCCCTGAAATGAGAATACATTCATACATGCTTAGATTGCGCACAAATTTCGATTTTGGTCCTAAAATGTGGCATGTTTTCGGTTTTGGTCCCGTGATTTTAAAATAGTTCCGTTTAATTTTTGTTTGTCCAAGGGTATTTTACACACCCCTTTTACGTTGCCTGACAACAGAATAAACCACCGGTAAATCAGACAACATAAAAGGATGCATGAAATAAACAGTACATGAATAAAAATAAAAATGTCACATTAGTGGATCAAAATTACAATTAAACCTTGATAAAGTAATAACCTTGGGACTGAGAAAAAATATTCATTTAATGAGGTTATTACTTTATCGAACATTATTTTAGTGCATTGACCCATATCGGGACCAGAAGAAATTATTATCTTAACGAGATTATTACTTTATCAAGGTTTAACTGTATGTTTATTATTAAGTCGTGCGTTAATGGAGAATTATTACCATCCAAGTGCAGACATGGCATAAGGGAGACCTAGGACTCCGGCTCCAACTATAGCAGTGACGTTGTGGAAAGCAGAAAACCACCATTTTGCTGTTCTTGAAGATGTAATTGGAAGCCAATCATCAATTGCACTCTCTTGTGCAGATTGATCATCCACCTGTAATTTTTTATATAATCCAATGCTTGTGAGTTTCTCCTAGCTAGACACAAGTTAGGATCCCATCAGGGGCGGATGTATAGGTTAGCTGCACTGGGCTCCAGCCCAGTGCAGATTTCAGGTAAATACATGCATTAGTAATTAATTTGAAGAAAATGACCATTAGCCGAGTGGTTGAACTCTCCATATTCCTCCATGCGACCCGGGTTCAAATCCCTTCCATAGCATTTTTTTTCTTTGCTATTATAATTCCTTAATGCCCTTGGTTAGCATTAGTAATTAAATTTAAGTAATTGACCATTAGCTGAGTGGTTGAACTTTGCATATTTTCTCCATGCGACCCGAGTTCAATTCCCTTCATTAGCATATTTTCTCCATGTTTTTTTTTTCCAACCGTATTTAGATTTTTTTTCTCCTTAATTCATATTTCTTTTCTATTCTTTTCCAAATTTCTCCATTTCTTTTTTAATTTCTTTTGCAGTTTCTCCTTTTTCTCTCTTTTTATTTTTTAACAAGCTCATTTCAATTTTGTTTTTTTCTTCTTCTTCATTTGTATTCCCACGGTTCCTTTCTCCAAAACTTACGCAGAAGTGAGAATACCAATTACACTACACTGTGAGTTATCTTCATTCCTTTCTCTTCCCCATTTTCTACATTCTAACTTCTTTCTCTTCTCCAATCTCTTCTTTCTCTTTTCTCTAAATTTTTTTCCGGGTGCTCTGCCCCCGAACCCCCAGTAAATCTCGACCCCCCATCTATAAATCATGGTTCTACTCCTGAGCCCACCCCACTACGAATTCCTGGCTCCGCCCCTGGATCCCATACGACGTTGTTAGTTGTTACGAAAATCATAGGCGAACCGATCGAGGCGTAAGCCTCAGCCAGATAACCACGCTATATAAACAAACAAATTGCCAACTTCAAAATATAAAGAAAATCCTACTGATTTTATACGCTATAATCAAGTCCAAGAATTTAAACATATAAATGGATAGTTACAGAAAACATATATTTTGTGTTTTTAGGCAATTTTATACTCCTATGAAAAATAATTTTTAAAAACCATGAAAAACTTCATTAAGCTCAAAATAGTTGGGAAATCCGAAGCATCAGACTCAATAATTGATGTTGAAACAAGATAAAATCTAATATTGAATCCTATGGAACTACAAACATGCATAGAGACACACATTGAGGAAGATTAGAAAACTTACATTGCTATAGTAGCTAATCGAACTTTCAGTAGGCATTTATCCTGTGTTGGTCGTCTGAAGCTTGCCGATGTGAATATGAAAAGATCAGGAACGGCGAAAAGTGCAAGTTGATATATATATATATATATAAAACATCATCATTATAGGAAAAGATTTATATATTGTTTTCATGTACATAAACATAATGTGGTACATCATCTTTATTTATTTAGTTTTGTGCCAACTGTCGCTTTGCACCTTTAAGATCTATTAAAGTATTGTCTGTCTTATAATTCAAGATCTAGTCATTTTTATTACGGGATAAACAAGGTCCGATCCATAAATATAGACTATATTTACAATTACGAAATAATTCAAAAAATATAAAATAATAGCTTTTGAAAAATATATTTATAAAAATTTTGAATGCTGCACGATTTGAGATCGGCAACTCCTACCACATCCCCTTGGTTTAACCCATGGGGATAAGGTAACAAAATTCCGTTAAGTGGGTACATAATAAACTCCATCTACTATTTAGTACTGGTACTTTTTGTAAAGATATATATTTGTATTTATTTATGTGAGCATCAAAGATGTCACAAATTTTTATTGAATAATATACTAATTTCAAATGAAGCGCTCTGATTTTATTGTGAATATTAAATATTATTCTACTGTATCAGTTCATTTGCTGTTGGTTTTACCACTGTTCCATAAGGCACCGCTTGTTAGAGCTTTTCAACATATTATTTTAGTTTATTATAAAAATTAAGCACTTGAAAACGCGTTTAGAAGATTTTATGAAAATAGATTATTTTAAAAAATAAATTATATTTGACTTATTTTCATATGTTGGTATGAATAATTTATGAAAATATCAAATCCCGATTTTCTAAAATATATTTTACTTATATATAAATGTATTCACACACAACTTATTCAATTTAAATGTTTATACTATCATAACCACTTATATAAACACTTACTTCCTCCGTCTCATAAAAAGTGTATTGTTTCTTTTTGGCACGATAATTTAGAAGAGTTGATTTTGGTTGATAAATATGTGAGACTCATGTAATTAATTAATTATTTAGAATTGATTTATGAGGTAGAAGTGTGGGACCCTCACAATTAAATAAATTTTTTGAATTGTGTTGAGTTGGTAAATGTGTGGGACTCACTTCTTTTTTAGAAATATGACACTTTTTATAAAACAACCTAAAAAAGAAAATATGACATTTTCTAAATGATAGAGGGAATATTTAAATTATTTTTCCGTTAGGGGGCCTACGCTTAATATTTCATGTACATCTTTTATTTAATTCTAGGTTGCACGGATACGGACACGGGACACGGTACGACACGGACACGGGACACGGGATACGGTATTTTTTGAAAAATTTAGGACACGACACGGGCGCTGATATAAATAATATTAAATTATATATATATAATTAAATGATTAAGTCAAGCTTTTCAATATCAAACTCATTGTTTACATGATCAACTCAAAAGTCAAAACACATAAGTCATAACTCATAATTTATAATCATAGCATAAAAATGTGAAATACTAAGATAAGTAGATAACAACAATAAACATTAGTCTTAAAAGTCATAATAAGTCATAATAATCTAAATAAAAAGTCTAATCTTTACAGTTTTATGAATCGGTATAGGGTATTTCATCCAACAAATTCTTTTCCACTTCCGGCTCATCAAGGGTGAGATTTGCAATATCTAAAATCTCAACATCACCATTCAACTCAAAACTGTCAGTTTATTGACCTGTTAAGAGTCTAAATTTTTTTTTTGCTGTGGCCGTGTTCGGGAAGAGTCGGACACTTAAATTCCCGTGTCCGGGAAGTGTCCAAATTTTTTTTTTTAATTTTGTGGACACGTTTTTCCCGTGTCCGACACGTGTCGGGCGCGTGTCCGACACAGTACGATGGACTTTTTCGGAGTGTCCGTGCAACATAGATTTAATTCTTACAAAATTTTAACCAAACGTAATACATTATTTAACCGAAATGAATATGACATGCATATTAACTGGTAAACGTTGGTTGGCAATGTTGAAATTAATAATATATTAGCTGTACGAGAATCAGCGAAGTCAACTTCCATATGATCCCCAAACCTGCCAGCAATGATGACTTCATGAATATTAAGTAATTGTCTAGTAGTGGGGTGCATAAACATAATAATTGAAGACAATTAATGATTAATTGGCTTGGGCTTAAGAATATTAAAAATCTTATCTGATAAAGATTATCAAATAATATAGTTGACTCACATATTTTCTGTTCTACAGAAAATTTAAATTAGACATAATCTCATAATAATGTTAGAATATGATAACCGAAAACCAAACCCAAATTTCTTTTTGGTACACATGAATGAAATAAGAGTGATATCTGGATCCAAATGTCTCTCTTGCGATTGCTGTATTTTACCATATCTCCAAAACCTCTCCTCTTTTCTTCAATTTCAATTTCTTTTCATTTTGATAATCTTATTATTAGAGTTTATGATAATTATTTCTATTTTTTTTTAGTTGGATTTTTATTTTTTTTTAATATTGAATAACCCCGCCGCTACTTTTATGTGCACAGGGTTCCACATATTTGAACCTATTACCTATAATCTTGGCCACATGCTTAGCACCCACTATACCATCCCATAAAACTGATATTTATTTCTGTGCTTGATATTATGCAGTTAGGTTGAAACGGCATTCCATTTTTATTTGTTCCATTTTCATAAGACACTAGATTGGAGTGATAACGGGTAATATAATACATGGGCACGTACGTAAATTGGAAACCGCAATTCCAACAATGAACCAGACGATTGGTTATTGTCTTATTGACCACGATTCGTGGTTGGTCAATAATATGTGTATCAGTGTATGGGCTGGTTTAGGGGCTAGTATCTATTTCCTTAGAAATATTGTTTTCTAATTTAGTATTATCTTTTTTATAATTGAACTTTATGCATTTTTCAGGTTTATATTTTTTGGACGATAGAGTATCCGCAAAGGTTTCTATTGTACGTCATAACCAAACATCACATGCATTGTACATTTTAAGCATTCATTCACAATAATGAGTTAATCACAATCTTGATCTTTCACTATTGCATTAGAGTGCAATGGATAAATTAATATCACTGATAGGTCTATTTCGTACTATCCATATTCCATCTATTTTGGCATATTTTGTGGCGTTTGGATTGTTTTTTGGTGTTTGTTTTGCAGTTCTTATGATGATGTGGCATTGACGAGGCGTTGATGTGGCGGTTGCAAAATTAAGGAAAATATATGTTTAATTCGGAAGAAATCAAAAGGGGAATTAAGTGTAGAAAGAAAATAATATAATTTACATTATATTATATCTTTCTATACTTGGATAACCTAATTGAGGAGAAGATAAGGAAGTATATATTTATACTTAAGGAGGCGCCGCGAGAAGAGGAGATACGCATGATTTCATAATTCCGTCTCTATTCATTCACGTCTTCAAGGCCGAAACCCTAGTTGCTCATCACAACGATACATCATCATCTTCTACACCATTCCGTCCAAGCGCCGATCACCGAGAGAGAGAATCCGAGAACGCCGAAGCCGAAATCATCCGAGGGAGAACGCCGAAGCCGAGATCATCCGAGGGAGAACGCCGAAGCCGAAGAGATCCGATCGAAGGGTTGATCAATTTCAAAGTTCGCATTTCTTACTTTTGATTCATGAATTGTAGTTTGATTTGGAAGAAACAACATTTTATCACTTTCGTTTTGCATTCCCGAATTTGAATTGTCTCCGCTTTAATTTTCCTGTAGGATGATTCGAAGTCTTTAGTTTATGAGTTTATAATTTCTAGGACCATATATCGTATTCTTAGGTATTCTGAATTCTGGTAATTAATTTAATTTTCGTACTTATTTATTTTCTGCATTTCAGCATGATTTGTGTTATGTCCTGCAATTCGGTGCATCGGCTAGTCCGGCCGATATGCGTAGCTAAGTCTTTTTAGGGGCCGACGAGATGTGAAACACACACCACTTTAATTTCGTGAGACTATGGCTTAAAATTAATCACTTAGGTTCTGAATTAATCTAGGTTTAATTAATTGAATTAATTAATTTAGGCTTGATCACCCTAGATTTATTTAATTCATAGTTAACTTAGTACTTCCATCTTTTCTCGTGGGATTAGGCTAAATCAGTAGCAAATTGTTCTTAGGACAATTGGATTAATTTGGTAGGAGACTATTAGATGCACACCATAGGAGTAGACTCCTAAATTGGGTTCCCTTAGTTCTTAAAGCTGATTAGGTGTTAAATCTATTGATTGCCCACCAACGTAGGTTGCATCTAATTTAGAGAAGTAGTCGTTTCAATGCCCACCATGGCGATTACCGATTAATTAAGGGGGAATAAGGGATATGTCAGTTTAATTACGGTGTCCTACAACCAATTAATTTAAGTAGATTAATTAATTAATAGTGTCAGTGATCGATTGTGTGTGTGTGAATTATCTTGCTGGACCCGCTTTTATTTGCATAGTAAGTTTCGTCTTTCATTCTGCTTTAATTTTCGTTGTCTTAGATTAGATAATTCCCAAAACTTGCGTGGTTGCTAACCAAACTCTGATTGATAGGATTTTTAGGTTTGAATTACTCCGTTCCCTGTGTTCGATACCTGTTGTTGTACTAATTTTTGGTCTAGCACTTTTGCAGGATTATTTGGTATAAAACATCGACCACCAATCACTCCGATAATATTAATTTAGGGAGGTTTAAATGTAGTTATTATCATTCTTCTCAATTTCGTCTTAAATTAAAACAAAATGATGCCGGCTGGCATAAGTATCATTTGTAGTCAATTCGAAATTGTTGACATCTCCACACGAATATTCTAAGATATTAAGTATCATCTTGCTCAATGGAACATAATATTCCTTTTCAATTTTATGTTTCAGTTTAATTTTAGTCATATTCAAATAGTTTTTAGAATTTATTTTTGATTTTGTATTTTCATTTTTTGGTTAATACTGGTTAGGGCTAACAATGACTTATTAAGCATTTACAATTTTTTAGTTCCAATTAATTAATCTTAATCATTCTTGATTGTTGCATAATTATCTTTTTACATTTTAATAACTATCACTGAAAACTATTATGATTGTGGAACTCCAAAAGTATATATGACACAAGGTTCAATATGATGTTACAATTAAATAAAAATAAATAGCAACATACACACAAAATAAAAATTTCTCCGACTCACTGTTATGGAAAAATTAATTTAATTACAAGGTTAATTTCAATATAAAATATTATTCAGTTGTATTAAAAATAAATAAAACTATTCCACTTATGAAGCAGAAGAACATGCCAACAAAATGAGGATCACTGGTAGAACTTGTAGGTTTTGGCGTTGACTATGATCTCCCTTAGCCCTCCAATTGGTCCCACAACCAACAATATGCCCCCAAATATTATGCAAAACTGAAATCCAATTAGAGTTAATGACATGATTAATTAATATATCATAATTATTAAAACTCATAATCGTACCCAATTGGCGAACCAAGAAAGGCTGAATCTTTTTGGATTGTAGATTTTAAGCCAGATAATGCATGGGAGCTGCATAAATGTTGTGTCCACATTTCATTATTATGACTATAGTCTATACTAAAATCATAATTATTGATACGAATATAATTGAAGAGAGATTAAATTAATGAATCTACGTTAAATATAGTTGCTTACAAAGTACGTGGTTGGAGCGAAACCAAATCCTCCGAAAAAACCGAGAAGCCCATTGAAGAAAGGGAATGAAATGGCAACAAGCATAGTCAAAGCTGAAATCAAATGCACAAATTAGGGATGAGATCTCATGTTCTAGAAAGTATGCCTTAATACTGTCGCATTAATATAATCATCTAGATATTTACCGTTAGATGCGTATGGTATCGTAAGCATCTAGATGATTATGCTTTTACTTTGGATTTCCTTCATAAATTTTGAAAATTTACACAATCACTCGTTAGAATGTGCTTTTACTCTTGATTTACTTTAAAAATTCTAAAAACTTGGAGATGAAATAATAAAATTGAGGCGTAATATAGAAAATAAGACATTAAATTGTAATAGAGAAATTGAACCTGATTACATACCAACATAAGCATTCCTTGTAATGAGGCGCAAATACCATGTTTCCCGAAACTTCCATTTCTTAACAAGAACACTCTCCATCATGTCATAAACCGGCATAGCATACAGCTATAATAATTTAGTCATCAATAAATGAATAATTTCGTTATGCGCAATTTATTTATTTTTCATCACAAGTAGTTATTACTTTATAGATGTTAAATTGTACTCCCTCCGTCCCGCTAAAAACGTCTCAGTTGACTTCGGCACGGAGATTAAGAAATTTTAATTTAGTGTGTATTTTATGAGTTTTAATTGTATAAAGAAAATGGCACAGTTTTCGAGGAGTGGTTGGTGGAAAGAAATGAGAATTATTCAAATTTTTGCAAGGCTAGTGAAATGCAATCGATTTTTATTTTTTATATTTTTTTTATATTGTATTTGAAGAAATAATCTAAAGTTTTCAAAAAGATAAAAATCATAATTTTATGAGTTCGGAGCGGAACATAATCGAGTGAGAGATAGATTTTTGAAGAGAGAGAGTATAAGAATGGGGGGTTGAGTAGTGAGTAAGGGGGACCCACTTCATTTTATGTTTAAAAGTAATTTTTACTATTTTAGGAAAGAGAACAGAAATGGCGGGACAGCCCGATTAGGCAAATAGGACAGAAATAGCGGGACAGAGGGAGTATATGAGAGAGAGGAATTACTTGATAGCTGCCAATAAGGTGAATGACAACAAACATGTTAGCCATAGCAATGAGCCATGTTGGCTTCTGTAGGGTGATGAGAATGTTCTCCTGTACAGAATTGCCGAAGATCAAGTATCCAATCACGGCAACAGGGATGTAGCAAATGGCTATGACTACATAAGCAACTATCACTCCCTTCCACATAGGTATCTTCTGTCGAAGGCATGGCGGCTTGAACTTCCATCACGATGTTGTGACCACCGTAGGCGAAAACTATGCTCCCCAGAGCACTAAAGAAGTTAAAGGTCGTACCGGCTGCAGTCTCCGATCTATAACCATATTGCTGCACGTCGGGTTGGATGCCCCTCTTGAGGGAGGCACCACACACAATTGTAGGATAATTAACTAAAAAGCACTAAGAACTTTTACTTTTTCAAAGTAGAAATTCCCCAAAACTACATTATGTTTATTGCATCAAATCTACCATATGCTTGTTGCATTAAATATATACCCTTTGTTCATTAAAAATTATGCGAAACTAATTAATTTTGTTTTGCTGTTATACTATGAACAAATTGTGCACCTTAATTAGTGAAATACATATATCCAAGTTAGTTAAAACTATATATCGAACATGCCAAAAAGAGCACTTACCTGACTGACATGACTGCTGCCGCCAATGAAACACCGGAGATAGAGTTCAAGGTGGGGAGTTGGGAGAATACGAAGTGGACTGAGCCGAAAACCATTATGAAAACTTGAGCTTGATATCTTGGCAGTCTTGGCAAACTAAGTCATGGAACTTCTTCAGAGATTGTCCACCTGTGATCGTGTACACTATGTCCACTCCAACTTCGACAATTAGTTGTTGAGGCACCACGATCCACAAACCAAGCGTGTCGCCAAAAGCATACTGCCCGAGCTCGTGATATCTGTCGAAACGCTTACCTGGCTCGATCTCATGCATCTCCACCATTTGCCACAACGAGTACAGAGTAACGAACCACGACAGGACCAACACTACCAATCCCGGTCCCTTGAGAATACCAACATCAAGAATTTGCAAGTGTGTCTGTCAGTTAATTTCTAAATTTATTTTTACCTCCTAAACTATGAAAATATACAATTTACCTCTGAATTATCATATTGGGACAATTGTCATCTTGAATTTTTCACAAAACTATTAGTTCATGGGGTAAATCGCACAAAACAAATAATCCAGGACAATATTACAGTTAAACCTCGATAAAGTAATAACTTTGGGACCGATAAAAAATATTCATTACTTTATCGAACATTTTTTTAGTGCATTGACCCATATCGGAAGCGGAAAAAATTTATCTTAGCGAAATTATTACTTTATCGAGAGTATTACTTTATCGAGGTTTAACTGTATTCCAAACTTTGCATGTATGGTTTGAAATTTTTGAGAAAATTTTATTTTTCTACAACAAATTAGATAGTTATATATAAGGAAAATCTCACAAGTTCATAGTTCTAGGTGCTAAAAGCACAAACCTAATAGTTTAGGGGCAAATTATATTTTTTTAATATTTCAAAGGCTAAATGCAAAAAACTAATAATTTATGGCATTTAAAGTTTTTAACCCAAAAAAACAAAGGTAAAATTTATGGTTTTCAAATTTTTGCAAGTGTGCATGGCCCCCACTCGATATAACAGAGGCCTTATAAGCACACTCAAGATCATCTATTCCATTTTTTTAAGTTACATATCATGTCACGCCAATGAAATGGTGACACGTATTCCTTTTTAGCTAAAATAATTTTTTTCCAAAGGCTAACAAATTTAAACAAAAGTATATAATAACTAAAAAAATATGTGCCATCATTCATTTCGTGTTACATGAAATGGGACCCAAAAAGTAGAATAAATGATCGTCACGGTATATGCGGTTCCAAAATGGCACAAGAAACCAGTTTTTAAGAAATAAAATAAATAAATAAATAATCACCCTCAAATTATAGATCCGCCTCTACCAACGCGCACAAATGTATTGGCCTATGCTTAAGATGTTTACCAGCCTAGCTCGGACATGGCGTAAGGGAGGCCGAGCACGCCGGCTCCGACAATGGCGGTGACATTGTGGAAAGCCGAAAACGACCAGATTCTTGTTCTTGAAGCAGTCATCGGAAGCCAATCATCTAATGCTCTCTCTCGCGCAGATTTCTCATTCGCCTATGATTTTCATTTTTTGGAACAATGCATCATTTCTTATAAACTGAATAACTGATGAAGAAAAATTGAAAAAGTAAAGAATAAATAAATAAACAAAGGGGCTTACATCTTCATAGGATTATTTATCTGAATCTATGCCTTGAGCTGCCATCGATTAATTTTCTTTTTACCAACAGAAGTTGATGAGGAGAAAATATGCAAATCGGAAGAGGGGAAGGTGAAGGAAGAAAATCAAGAATTAATATTTGCAGCAACTAATGTAAATTCAACCAACAAATGAAACCTTGGTTAAGACATCTGCCGACGACGTCGTTGTAACGGCTACTATGTTCATTAATCTCAACATTTGTTTGTCAGATCTGACTATTGTCTTGTTTGTGGCGTCATCGCTATTATATTTTGGTGTGTTCTTTACTAGGTTATTCAAGCTTTGCCGACCTTTTCTTGATAATGATAAGAATCTACTTTTTTTATTAAATTTGAAAGTGATGATATAGTATACAAGCTTCAAAGCATTTGCTATTCGGTTGATGCGACGAAGTGATCTCTCATGTAAATTATACAGAGAAAAAGGCTATAAACTACCATATACATCTCAAACGGTATGAGCAATAAACAAATAATGTATGGAGTATACTTTTTGAAATATCATCATCAAGAGTAAATAAATGGAAAAAGGTAATTCCATTAATTAACGCGTAAATAAAAGCATTACCATTCAATAAATTTTCTTTGTTAAGATATAGGTCCGTGGGATCTATGTTGTTTTGCGGGTCGAATGAAGGGCTTTTGGGCCCGTAGGTCAGCCCGACAGCTCTACACTTCGAGCGCGAATAACAAAGTGTTTTCAATCCTAATTCATATTTTCACTGCAATTCCACACGATTTCTTCAACTTGCATTTCAAAGAAATAATTTCAAGTTTCAAGTTTCTTGTTCTAGTTTTGCTTCAGATCTCTAATTGGATAATAGTTTTAATTTCATTCACTCAGTGTAGTAATCTAGACCGCCAGCTACTGCCGCCACGCATAACCTACGATTATAAGTCTTTGTTATTAAAAAATTAGGTGTGAAGAAATGTAGTGACAATAAAACCAAATGTTAGTATAAATACTATAACAACATAACAAACAACATATGAAAAATTGAATAGCGAAAATAACGAAATGCAAACCGAGGCGAGAGTTAGACTCTCTCTCCGCTAGACGATAATGCTCCGCTACTCGGTGCAAGCGGTCTATAGCATTCGTCTCCAAGATACAACGGTTTCTCAATTACGAGTAGTTGCACTACTTCTCGTAATTCCGGCGAACTACTTGATATCTCGGAACTAAGGAGATACTAATGAATCTATATGTATGGAGTGAAACAATAGGGATAAAGGAAAGAAGAAGGAATCATGTTTTTTCTTATTATCTTTCATTTACTACAAATCATCATATTTATAGATTTGAAGCACTCATTCATAAAAGACACAACTCTTCGTAATGGACACAACTCTTCACAATAAGATGAATTGTGAATGGTTGCATTTGTTCAACATCCAAGTACCTCTTGGCATGAACCAACATATCCCTTCATGAATCAACACATTCATTCATCATTTAATTTATGAAATAACGTGTCCATTCCATGAAGTAACGTGTCCATTCATCTAGGAACCAACGCATCCTTTCAATTCTTCCCATAAATCTCATGAACTAATGCATCCTTTAAATTAATTAATTTAATAATCTAATTTTCATAAAAAAAATCTAACAATCCCCCACATGGAAGTTAGATTATTAAATGCAAATGCAAAATGTTATGTAAACTAAAGTTCCAAGGACCTATTATTGCATCAGGATAGGTAGTTTTTTGTTTTGAACCTTCCTTAGTATAATGTTATCGGATTTACTCGCTGCTCGGTGAACGCGATGTCTTGAACCGGTCAGCTTTCGAGTAAACCAAGACAATAACATATACACAATAATAGATACAATATCTTTCGTTCTCACGTTGTGTCCATTTTGGCCTTGGACCATATCTTGGATTCATAAGTGTTTTTCTTATTTGAAGCGGCCACACTTCTCACTTATATAGGTGATCTCCTATAAAGAGTATCCTGTCATACTCCACCAATAAGGCTATAGGAATCATTAAAAGCTTATATGCTTACCCTTTTACCACAAGCTACAGGTTTGCACTTGGGGCAGCTTCGAGAATGGATTTTTAGTTGTGTTTCCAAGTGCACAACTTGAACATTCTTAATTTAGTTGTCTCTTTGAACCATGTTCATGGGATCTCCAATTATCATGGTAGAGTTACCATTAAGAGCGTTCTTTTAGTGTGGATTTTAATCACATTCCCCTAACTGCATTGTACAATTGATCACGATTAATAATTTTAGTAAACGGATCCGCAATATTGTCTTTTGACTTCACATAGTCAATACATATTATTCCACTAGTGATCAATTGTCTAACGGTATTGTGTCTTCGACGAATATGTCGAGACTTACCATTATACATACTACTTTATATTCTCCCTATTGCAGACATACAATCACAATGTATTAAGACGGGAGACACGGGTTTTTTCCAACAAGGAATATCCTCTAATAAGTTCCGTAGCCATTCGGCTCCTTCGTATGTAGTCGTTATGATGTCATGCATCATAGGCTATGCGTTTTTGCTCATCTTTTTCATCTTCCCCCACAATTGGAGGTGTCTCTTTCAAGAATCGAGACAAATTCAAAGTAGTTAAATAAAATAATATTTTAGATTGCCAACGCTTCAATTCAGAACCTGAGAATTTTTCCGGCATTTCCGCATGAACAGGGGCGCTTGGAATTTAGTTGTTCGTTGCTGTTGTAAAGTTCGGCAGCATGTTACTACTGCTTGTCATTACTTGGACAAGGGGATCGGGTACATCACTGCTACTTGTCGTCATTTCTTCTATACAATTATCGTCTTGCGATTGTTATTAAAAAATTAGGTGTGAAGAAATGTAGCGACAATAAAACAAATGTTAGTATAAATACTATAACAACATAACAAACAACATATAAAAAATTGAATAGCAAAAATAACGAAATGCAAACCGAGGCGAGAGTTAGACTCTCTCTCCGCAAGACGATAATGCTCCGCTACTCGGTGCAAACGGTCTATAGCATTCGTCTCCAAGATACAACGGTTTCTCAATTACGAGTAGTTGCACTACTTCTCGTAATTCCGGCGAACTACTTGATATCTCGGGACTAAGGAGATACTAATGAATCTATATGTATGGAGTGAAACAATAGGGATAAAGGAAAGAAGAAGGAATCATGTTTTTCTTATTATCTTTCATTTACTACAAATCGTCATATTTATAGATTTGAAGCACCCATTCATAAAAGACACAACTCTTCGTAATGGACACAGCTCTTCACAATAAGATGAATTGTGAATGGTTGCATTTGTTCAACATCCAAGTACCTCTTGGCATGAACCAACATATGAATCAACACATTCATTCATCATTTAATTTATGAAATAATGTGTCCATTCCATGAAGTAACGTGTCCATTCATCTAGGAACCAACGCATCCTTTCAATTCTTCCCATAAATCTCATGAACTAATGCATCCTTTAAATTAATTAATTTAATAATCTAATTTTCATAAAAAAAATCTAACAGTCTTCACAAAAGCCACCGCATTTTACATATGAATTAAATTATTGGTTGATAATTTATGAGTATGAGCCTTATTCTAAAAAATCGAGATGATTTGTTGAACCATAATTTCACTCAATTAAAAAAAAACAAGGGTTATTCCTTGAACGGCAGACTAGTTAACTTGATTCTTTTAGACCAAGCTAGATCATTTTTGTTAATTTTTAAATTGAACCATTTATAGTCACTCTAGTCAAGGCTGTTTCTGGAGATTTAAAAAAAAAGAAGAATCGAGGCGATTTTTATTTTTTAAAAAAAGTGTCATTTTAGTACTTTTATTCATCTATTGAACGAAAAATAATCATTATCTTTCTGGTACTTCTACGGTGTATAATAATTACTCTCAATCTTATTTACAACACCCACTTCTAGAGTGGATATTTAAGATATATTTGATCTAGCGGTTGAACATGTAAGTCATATCTTAATTTATAAAAATTCTATACAAGCTCAAAGACTTCTAGCAGGAAGAGAAAGAGGAAAAACAAGAAGAAAAGAAAGAGGGAGCAAGCAAGAGCAAAAGCATGAGGCAGAGAAAGAGGGAAACCAAGAGCAACAGAAGAGGGACAATAAGAGGGAGAGAAAGAGGGAAAACAAGAGGGCGAGCAAGAGGGACATCAAGAAAGAAAGCAAGAGACAGCAAGAGGGAGAGAGCAAGAGGGACTGAGTGAGCGCAAGAGGGAGAGAAAGAGGAAAAGCAAAAGGAAGAGAGCAAAAGGGAGAGTAACAGGGAGAGAGCAAGAGCAAGAGGGTGAGCAAGATGGAGAGCAAGAGGGAAAGTAAGAGAGAAAGTCAAAGGGAAAGTCAGAGGGACAACAAGAGCGAGAGCAAGAGGAAAAGAAATAGGGAAAGCAAGCGGGACAGAGCAAGAGGGAGAGCAAGAGAGAATGCAAGAGGGAGAGAGAAAGAGGGCAAGCAGGAGAGCAAGAGAGAATGCAAGAGGGAGAGAGAAAGAGGGCAAGCAAGAGGGAGAACAAGAGAGAATGCAAGAGGGAGAGAGAAAGAGGGAAAGCAAGAGGAAGAGAGCAAGAGGGAAAGCAAGAGACAGAGCGGGAGGGAAAGCAAGATGGATAGAGGAAGAGGGAGAGAGCAAAGCAAGAGGGAAATCAAGAGGGAGAGAGAAAGAGGGAAAGTAAGAGGAAGAGTGGGAGGGAAAGCAAGATGGATAGAGCAAGTGGAGAGAGCAAGAGCAAGAGGGAAAGAAAGAGAGAGAGCAAGAGGGAGAGCAAGAGAGAATGCAAGAGGGAGAGCAAGAAGGAAAGAAAGAGGGAGAGAGCAAGAGGGACAACAAGAGGGAGAGTAAGAGGGAGAGAGCAAGAGCAACAGGGTGAGAAAGAGGGAGAGCAACAGGAAGAGTAAGAGGGTGAGCAAGAGGAAGAGCAAGAGGGAAAGAAAAAGGGAGTGAGCAAGAGGGAAAGAAAGAGGGAGAGAGCAAGAGCAAGAGGTAGAGAAAGAGGGAAAATAAGAGGGAGAGAGCAAGAGAAAGAGAGAGAGAAAGAGGGAGAGCAAGAGGAAGAGCAAGAGGAGAGAGCAAGAGCAACAGGGAGAGAAAAAGGGAGAGCAACAAGAAGAGTAAGAGGATGAGCAAGAGGGAAAGAAAGAGGGAGTGAGCAAGCGAGAAAGCAAAAGGGAGAGAGCAAGAACAAGAGGGAGAACAAGAGGGCGAGAGAGAAAGAGAGAGAACAAGAGGGAAAGCACGAGGGAGATAGCAAGAGAAAGAGGTATAGCAAGAAGGAAAGAAAGAGGGACAACAAGAGGGAGAGCAAGAGGGAAAGCAAGAGGCATACAACAAGAGGGACAACAAGTGGGAGAGCAAGAGGGAGAGGAAGAGGGAATGCAAGAGGGAAAGCCAGACATTAAATGTTAATTTCTTAGCAATTATATTTCTATCTTCATACTCGTATATATTACAAACTTATGCATCAAATATTATATATCTATGCATCAAATAATATAAATATTTACATCAAAAAAAGAGACATGCATGTATGCATCATACAATATATACCTATGCATCAACCAATGTTAGTCTGATGCATAAAGAAATACAGTCCTATACATCGAACAATATAAACTTATGCATCAAGCAATATAAACTTATGTATCAAACAATAAACATATGTAACTAACAAAATAAAATACTATACATCAAATAATATAAATATATGCATTTAAGCCACAAGACCTATATATGGATCAAGAATATGATAATAATTTTTCTTTTGCATTGGGATTTTTCTGTAACAAATACAAATAGGAATCGGTGAAATTAATTAAAACCTAAAAACATAAATTCTAGTCTATAATTTTTGAATTTGAAAAGCTAAAAACATAATTATTATTATTATAAGACTAGATATGTAATATATTATTGGTTTGATTAACTGTTTGATAAGATATGATTAAATATTTTCCACTATAATATACATTTATGTTTTATGTGGACAAATTTAACCTAAATTATAATGCATTGGATTCTTCACAAAGTCTGATTGTAAATAAGATGGAATTTAATGATATATAATACTTCATAGTTCTCATATAAGTTGGTTCTCATGAGAACACTATCATACATGCATATATATAAATATAAAGAAAAGTATATAAAGAAAAATATCTTTTAGCGCAAAATCGTATACCTTCGTCCTATTCATATTGTCCCGCTTTTCTTTTTGGTTTGTCTCATTAATCTTGTCTTATTCCAAAATTGGTAACTTTTAACACAACTAGCCACTCTATTTTTGTGAGACCAACCTCTTCACTCACAAGCAACGTTTGTTAATATGTGTGCAAAAAAGAAACATCTATTAATAAAATATCATTTGTTATTTGTTTCGTCTCTTTGTGAGTTTAAAGTCATATTACCACATAATTATGTTTATCTTGACTTAATTAATTTGTGTAACTAATATGAAATATAAACATAGTTAATTTGCTACTAATAATTTATTTATTTTTGCTAGAGATAAACCCTTTTACAAGCTCAACTCTTCGTACAAATATCAAAGATTTATTTTATTTAAACTATTTTAGATATACATATTATTAATTTTATAAAACGGGTAAAAAATAAACACTTTTACGACATAATGAACCAAAATTGAAATAGGTCCCAAGATAGCGGGGCTAAAAATGAAAATTATCCACATTAATATGCTTTCACATGTGAAAACACACAGACACTTAAACGGGCTGGAATCGGAAAAGTTAAGTCGATTTTAAAAATTAGACTAAAATTGGATTATTTGGAAAGATAAAGACGGCCAAAATAATACTAATTCAAAATTGAAATTTCCCCGGGCACATATTCCTTCCCGATTCACAAGTCAGTAGGTCACCACAACTCACAAGTCACAGCCTACCGCAGCCGCCCCCTTCCCTATTGCCGTCTTCCGTCCAGCAATCCCGAACCTCCGCCCTCCGCCGCCTCTCCTGACCCCTCCGCCACGACGCAAGCACTAAGTCGCCCGCAGCCCTCGGCCCTCCCCCTCTGCCTTCTCGGCGCCGGCAAGTGTAAGTCCGAAATTGCTCAAATTAGAATTGGGCGCCGACTATATCATCATCTTCTATCCCCTTGATGCCGTACACAAGGTGGATTTCTTTCTGTATAACCCCAATTTTTGTTTCTTGATTTATTGTGGCAAATTGTCAATTTTTATGATTCACTTTGTTATCTTTATATGAGAATATCTAATAGGAAATCGAAGGAATAGGGAGAACCGGATAAATCATGTGAATTAGGTCAAGATATTTGTTCAGGATTAATTTTGGAAGAACCCATAAAAGAATCAAGATTTATCGTTGATGAATATAATTCTTTATTGGAATGGATGTTAATCAGCTCAATGAAGCTTTAGAATTAGAGTTTGATCAGATTCAGACATTATTTTTGATTTTGTGGTATAACCGAAAGCTGCCTCGGCTAACCGAAAACGAAGGGGTATCGGCTTTGGAATGCATTTTCTGACTTTTTCGGGATCGGTTAACCGTTAACCGGTATTGGTTATACTGATCCGGAACCGGCTGACAGCCTGAAATTATTACTACTATCTAAGAAAATAAAATTAGAGGCCCCCAATATTTTTGGGACCCGGGGAGGTTGCCCATGCTCGCCTGCACTCAGGGCCGGCCCTGACTCTGGTGTCTGTTTGATAGCCATTCCAGTTTGCACGTGATACGGAATACAAATTTCTTGAGTCCTCTTGAAAAGTTAAGTTATGGAATATTGTGTTAGTTTCTTTTGGTGGAAGTTGTGAATTTCTGAAATTGCTGTCATTTGTAGGATATGCACCGTAGGACATGACAAATGCTTGCCATTTGAACGTTTTAAAGGCTTTGTAAGTTCGATAACTTCCTACTTGCTGAATTTTCTGCTGGATCATCTAATCACTACTTCATTTAACTATTTGATAGGAAAACAAAGTCTCTGCTGTAGTAAGCGCCTTGCATGCAATGATGCATATATACTTGGACTTTTAAGTTGTTTTTGGCATAGATTTTCTTGCAAATGATATATAATGAGTTCTAGGTGATTTCAAAATGTTAAATCGTTTGAACTACATGGATTGTAAACGTGTCCTGCTTTATCGCATTGCATTTGAAGTTTGATTCTATTGGAAAATCATTCCTAGGTTCCATGTTCTCCAAAATATCAGTGTTCTTGTTTTTGTTTCCATATAGTGTATGCTTAGAAAAAAGAGTTTATCTTCTGTATAATTGATATCTTTAATCTTCCAGAAATATTGCAAGAGTATCAGCACGACAATCATTAAGTTCTTGTGGCACTTCTGCCTACTTGTCAAAGTGCTCGTTAAGACATATTCACATGGAAGGTTGTAAGCAAAGTGATTCAAGGGGTGCATTAATTGTCCTAGAAGGTTTGGATCGTTGTGGAAAGACCTCACAGTGCAGCAGGTTGCTTTCGTCCCTAGAAAAGTCAGGTCATGCAGTTGAATCATGGAGATTCCCGGATAGAAACACAGGTGTTGGACAAATGATATCATCCTATCTGGCAAATGATTCTCATTTGGATGATCGGGCAATCCATCTACTCTTCAGTGCAAATCGTTGGGAGAAGAGGTTAGTATTTGTGTGTTTTTTATGAATGGTTGTTTGGCCTTTTGTAATACTAGTATCTGGGATTTGATTTCGAGATCTTTCTTGAATTTGTTTCTATTAAAAAATGAGTAGGATATAAAATCGTTAGTTTTAAGAAAAGGATAATGTTCAAATATGAGACCAAGTGACCAGCTGGTGCTAAAATCTCAATACATTTGATCTTGCAATCAAGGAAAAGAGACCTCCTGTGATTTGCTTTCGGGATTGTGTAATACCAATAAATAAAAATATTGATGTCTATTGTTTAGAACTCCAACATATGTGATCCATCTAAAGAGATGTTTAATATGAGGCTATAAACTTAATGATTATGTGATTTTAGATCACTGATGGAGTCAAAGCTGAGGAGTGGAACCACACTTATCGTTGATCGCTATTCTTTTTCTGGAGTAGCTTTCTCATCTGCCAAGGGACTTGATGTTGAGTGGTGCAAGGTGGTGTTCTGCCTACTTATTTACTTTGGCTGCCAAAGTCATTGTCAGATTACGTGTGCGTTGGAACACATTACACTAAAAATGTCTCTTTTTCTTGTAGGCTCCAGAGGTAGGCCTGTTAGCCCCGGACCTAGTTCTGTATCTTGACATCACCAGAGGTAGTGTTTTCACACTGCAGCTTATTTCTATACCATCAAGTTAAATATTATCAGATATTCAGAGGTGGCGTCTTGTTTACTATTTTTGAGGAACTTGTGCAGTTATCTTCAAGGGTATAATATTTTTAATTTAAAGAGCGTAGACGGCACACATTCTTTAAATCCATCTGGCATTCTTACTATCCTATCATTCTCTTAGATGAGGTGCTATATTCTATTTGCATTTTATTGAACCAATTGTTGTTCTAATATGAATCTCTTCTTTTATTGTTAGCGTTATAATCATTTCAAGTGCACTGTTCGAGATTGACCTCTGCTTATGTTTGAAATTCTTAGCAAGCTGCTGAAAGAGGAGGTTATGGAGGAGAGAGGTATGAGAAGCTTGAGTTTCAGAAAAGAGTGGCTCAATCATACAAGATGTTACGTGATTCTACGTGGAAGGTATTTATGCTTTTGTTTTTCTCCTCTTTTCATAATTGTCACACATGTGTCCTGTTTTATGTTTCATCCTTTTACCATACAATGAGTAATTTGAAAAGGGAAGGAAGTATATGGTTGGTATGCCCTTCATGTAGTCTTACAAACTAGCCTTAACATCAAATATTGATTTTCATGTGCGGCACCTATTCTAGAGTATAAACTGTAATTCAAACACCAAAATTGGAACCAGTATACTTGAACAACACTTCAGTGATCCATTTACTTTCAATATGCTGTGAGTTTTCTAACAAAATAAGTTTATTAGAATGGTGATTCATTGTGGTCTAATATTGTGCCATTCATCGTAGATAATCGATGCTACGCTCCCACTCGAACATATTGAGAAACAACTGAGAGAGATTGTTATGGAATGTTTGCTGACATGCGAGAAAGGGAAGCCGTTTACTGAGCTTTGGCAGAATTAGTTGTTTATACAGTTAGTTGGAGTTGAACTAGTGGATCAAATTGCGCATGACTGGAAGATTACTTGAGTATTAATGAATTATATATGTATGTTTCAGATGATATTGAGTAAATGTGATGGTTCTCTTTCCAAATTATATTATTTTTCTGATCCAGATTTATCATTTATTTGATTATGTTACTGAACTTTAAAACTGTAGTCACTTTAACTGTTACCTTCGATTTACTGTCAATGGAACTTTGGAAATATGACCTTGATTGCGTTTTGGTATTCATTTTCGTGATTCCTTTTTATTAGATAGAAATTCTAGTGTAGCATACCTTTAAATTATTGAATATTTATAACTATAGAATAATCTGTATCACTTTTTTGTGAAATCAAAGTATTATTTAGCATATACATAAGGTGTTTCGAAATGAAGACACCTCGAATTTTGGTCATATAGTTAGCAAAATTTTATTAATATGTCGGTACTACTTCTAGGTGAAAGTAAGAAGGAAATTAGTTTATTCGTTATGATTGATTTCCTAGTACTGTGGTTTGTTTGAAATTATTTTACTCAATATTAAGTATGCCTTGTAGTATTATTTTATTTCTTTCGTTTAGAAAGTTTGTGGTCTATACATGAAAAAGACCTAATCTAATGTAACTATCCTACATCAAACAATGTAAACTTTTCAGGAATGGTTCTCAACTTTTCATCTACTACATGTAAACCCTACTACATGTTTCATTTCTAACAATTAAGAAATAACATTTCCTTTATTCTACTTGATTTCATTCTAAATTCTCGAGCATGGATGATTTCCTCGCAACTTTAGTTAGTAGTACTATATTTTAAAGTAGTTGAAGTCATTCTATTTTTATCTTGTGACGATTGCCGTGAAACAATTAGTACTATATAAGGAGTAGTTTCATCTCTACACTAGAAAATACACTCCGAAAATCTCAATGTATGTATCGGACACCACTCTCATGTCCCACAATCAAAATATGAGGGTCACCACCATTTATACGTTTTCTATGTTTTGACTTCTATTTTCTTATAAAATAATTGTTTTTTTAGCTACACTAATCTTATAAATGCACAATTTATTATTTTAATATTAATACTTTCTCCTTCCCATAGAAAGTGTCTTATTTTCCTTTTTGAGCCGTCTCATAGAAAGTGTCATATTTCTAAAAACAGCAAAGAATGTGTGGCCCGAAATTAACCGCCCAAAAATTAAATAATATACAACACAATAAAAATTTCTTAATCTCCGTGTCCCATAGAAATTAGACACTTTTTATGGGACGGAGGGAGTATTAATATTTCGATCTTAATTTATATTTATAACTGACAAATCATACATGAACTTTTCAAGAAACATTATATCATGTGATATCTCGTGTCAGTTCAGTCAATGGCGGATTCCAGGGGGATCTTGGGGGGTGCGACTGCCCCCTCAAATTTTCATGCATTACTAAGAGTTCTCATTTATTTCGAATAATTTATATGTTTGTCCCACTTAAATTTTTGAATTCGACCAACCCAAAAATTTTATCCTACACTAAAGTAACAATGAAGAATTAGTGTTAATGTAACCACTAACTTTAAAAAATATTTAAAAAGTATATTAAGCGTCACTTATTTTAGTGTAGATGTAGAATTTGGAGTTTTAGAGATCTATTTTAATAGAATTTGGAGTATAACTTTATGCAATTGATATATTATGTTTGTGTTTTCTTTTTTAGATACTTGATTCATCTAAAATTAGTAACTTTTGATGTATAAATAAACCATCATTTAAATACTTAATTATCTCCTAACCTAGATATTGTTACTCTTCATAATTTTCTCCAACTAAATTTAGAGTGTTATCAAAATAAGATTGTGTACTATATTTTTTGAGTAAATATAAAAAATATAGCTGTTAATAATGGAAGAAGAACATAATATCTTTAAATAAGTCATAAATAGTAAGTATAATTAGACTTAAGTAGAAAAATATTCTAAAAAGATTTTCTCGGGGGCTCCACCCCTAAAACCCCGAATAAAGAATAGTCAGTACCCCGATAAATTTCCCCCAAAACCCAAAATTTTGAATTCACCCCTAAGTTCAGCTATGTCTTATAGAGGAAGAATCCAACCATTGCGTAAAATTTGTTGCAACTTTTTACTTAGGTGTCCAACTTTTTCTAGACCTAAAATTTGAAATTACAAATTGTTAAAGACCTTGGGCGATGACCCACTTCAACCCTTCCACCACATATCAACATTTAATATATACTGATTTTATAATACTCACAAAAATAGAATAATGGAGTCACAAACATGTCGAAAAGTGCCAATCTGTGATTTGATGACACTAGAATACATTAGAGGATTGAAAGACTTTAAATTTAAGGCTTTCAAGAGATATTTATTTTTCTAGGACTAATAGACTGTAGATAAGTACGGTTTTAGTCAATCATTTTTGGCTTTCAAATCTCCAGGGCCGGCCCCGAGATTCCGATGGCCCTAGGCGAAAAGCAAAAATGGGGCCCTTGTCGAAGCTTGTGAATCATGTTGTCAGCGAAAGCTAGCATATGCTTCCATATTTGTGTGCCTACATAATTTTAAAAGTAGAAACCGTAAAGTGCAACAAACAAACTTAAAAAATCGGTATCTTTTTGCGGTTTTGCCTTTTATCAATTTTCTATAATCTCTAAGGCGCAGAGAGAGCCGACTGTTGCTACAAGAAATGAAGAAAGAGCCGTTGCTGCACTTGGCCGTTGGGTACTTGATTTGATAAATAGTGAGTAATGACTTAATGGGCTTAAAAAAAGAGATTGACCCTAAAATCATTAATTTGAAGTTGGGTTTGTAATTGTAAGTAATGGGCTCATATTAAAAAAAAATTATTTTTTTTAAAGTGTGTTATGAGAGTCTGGCCTTAAAAATTGATATAGGATCATATTATTTGTTTTTTAAAATAGGCTACTGTACTTGGCCGTTTTTTCGAATTTGGGGCCCTTAAGATTGGAGGCCCTAGGCAAAGGCCCCACCCGCTATTTCGGTGGGCCGGCCCTGCAAATCTCTAGTGCATATATATGCACTTGCGGAGATGGAAATGGAAGTTTATGTTAAAATGCTCAGCTCAATTTATTTGGACCATCTCATTCTTTATTTGATTCTCCTAGTGATGAATGATCGATTGTTATTGCAAATGTATCGGCGGTTAAAGGGGAGGAGATTACCGGCCACCGGAAGGTAGTGTTTGAAAGTGAATATTTGAGATTTTGGAACAACAGTATCCAAGAAATTGGTGGAGGTAAAATAATCGTTTTTGACAAGGACCCACACCAACTTTGATTCAGATATCCCACATTTTCAGAATATTTCTCAAACACGCTACAAGGAATCAGTTTTCCTCGAAATCATATTCTACATAATTACATTCCTGAAAATTTATTTTCCTCTAATCATTTTCCCCAGAATTATATTTCAAGGAATCACATTTCCTAACAACTTTACTTTCCGGACAACCAAACGAATCCTAGGAGAATTTAACATCTTTGGTTGCCTTAATTATTATCTAACACTTCATTTTTAGTATATATATTAAGGTTATATTTCTAGATATTTCTTAACACTCACATACCTCAGCAGAAGGCAAATTAAATCGATACATCTTTTTCTGATGGGAAAAACTGGAGCTTTACGTATTAAATAAATCTTGTTTTGTTTATAATAGCCTGCAAACCTAACATAGTATAGAATATATCAGATTAGTTGACTAACCAAAATGTACCATTTTTTACTTTACAACTTAGATTTGCAGAGCGGCATGTTGGGCATCCATTTAAGCTACCATCCAAAAGGCTGCACAAAAAGTTTTGGTAATTAATTATAATACATGTAAATAATAAACCACTTACTTTTTAGAGATGGTGTAGTTTCTGAATGAGAGATTTTTTACTGTAGCCAAACAGTAGATATATATATACATTTATAGCCAACTGTTAAAACAAAACACAAATATAGCCATTTTGTCTTTATCCGGCGGGGCCGATGGGAGGGCCGATGGGGGCCGATGGGTACATCATCGGCCCCTCCATTTAAAAAAAAAAAAAAAAAAAAAAAATTTAAAAGGCATCGGCCGATGGCCCTCTTCATTGTGAAGGGCCTAAGTGAGAAGAAAAAAACATTTTTTTTTATGAAGAAGGGAGGGCCGATGCGTTAGAGAAGGGCCTAAGTGAGAAAAAATATAATGATAAAAGTGAGAAAAAATATTTTAGAGAAGGGCCGATGCGTTAGAGAAGGGCCGATGGTACAAACATTTTTTTTTAAATGGAGGGCATCGGCCATCGGCCCTCAGTAATAGAGGCATCGGCCATCGTCCCTCAGTAATAGAGGCATCGGCCCTCAGTAATAGAGGGGCATCGGCCATCGGCCCTCAGTAATCGGCCATCGGCCATCGGCCCTCAAAAAAAAAAAAATGAATGTTTGATGGACCGATCGGCCCTCATCGGCCCTCCCATCGGCCCCGCCTAATAAAGACAAAATGGCTACTTTTGTGTTTTATTTAAGTTGCAGGCCATATTTGTATTTTTTTTTTCGGTTTTGGTCAACAGAGGGTATTACCACTTTCTGAATCTGTGTACACGCACATTTTCACTTGTCAATATTACATGATTCTCCTAATTTTTATGCATCATGAAAAATAACTACTCACAAAATTCATTATTAGGATGTTGTAAGTTACATGATTACTGTTTTATCTATACACCTTAAATATTTCAAACATGTGATAAGCTCAGATTCTACAACTCTATAGGCATGAACAATTTATATAGTACTATAAAACTAACTTTTTTTACAAAATTAATCGCGGCCTCAATTTGGGACCAATTATTAATAAACATATAAAGTTTGCATTATAATATTTCAAGATCATCCTTAAAAAACTTACCTCCATGTCGCAATAAGATAACATTATATTTTAAATTAAATATATTTATATATCTACCTAGAATTATTTAACTATGTTACATTAAACTTAATTAAGATATAATGTACATGAGTGAATATTCTTTTACATTTACTAGATACGTTACATATGTTCATGAATGAATCTTTTAAATCTAATATCCACACCAATAAACATGCATGCTGTACTTACATTTATTTTGTATAAACTCATGTATCTTAGATATTTTAAATTCACGTGTTTAAAATATGTTGAGCGATATTTTTAAGTGTCGTATAATATAATTAATAGAATAATAATTTCCCCTAAATAATCTTATATTTTAGATTAACTTCAATAAAATAATATTTGTCTCCGATCCTCAGTATTTACTCTATATAGATAATAAATAAAAATGCCTAGCCAGCTCATTTATTATTGTTCAAGGACTTTATCTCTTGAAAAATTCATGCATGCCAATGTCGAACAAAATGGAATAATATGAATAAGGTCCATTTACTTCAGTGATTTCTTTAAAATTTTCAAATGATTGAGAACATGTTTGCACAAAGAGTTGAACCTGAGTCTTCAGGAGATAAATAAATACTCTTAACCACTAGACTAATAAATTAATTTGTTAAATTTATATAAATATAAAAGATATGTAATTTCAAGTTCTATTTTCTACAAATATTTTAATTTAAAATATAAATAACTATAGTAATAATGATAAAGCATAGTCACATACATATTTTATTTATATGTAATAATAATTATAAGTATGTGCATTAGTTCAAATGGTTGAAGTATATGCAAAAAAATCATAGACTTGAGTTCGAATATTTATAATTAGCATTTTAATATTTTAAAATGCTGACTTGGTTGGTTTATGAGGGCGGGACAAGTCAGATGTAGAAACCAGACGCGCCCATTTTACATATGGAGCAGTTCCGGACCCGCCCCATCGCAGGGCATGCAGGGCGGGTACAAATTATCATCCCTATTTATGAAATGGTCCACTCGATTAAATTTAAGGACTGACCCCTAACCTCAAGGTTCCACGAAGAGCTAAGTCGCACAATGTGAATAGAGGCGGATCTAGGAATGACGTACATGAACAACTCAGAACTCTACTACGCTCTCTTTATTGTAGATTTCTGGTCTCTAAACACGAGATCTTATATCATAATTATAAATTTGGATCCTCCCCTATATGTAGATACTAGTGTTTAAAAATATTTTATCAAATGATATGTAAATGTAGTCAGTGGGGCTGTTGGGGGAACCCGCCCCAAACCCAATTCCTGCTTAATCACGACTTTTTAACGTAATTAAATGCTATCCTTATATGAATTATATAATTATTAGTTTTAAAATTTGTAGTTTAGTTAGTTGTATTGTTCTCTTTTTAGAAAAATGAGTGATTAGGATTTCGTTTCAAAATAGAATAAAACTAATTAAAAAATTAAATTTGACTCACCTCAATTTTGAGAATAATCTCTAGTAGCCTAAACTGAGGGCAGTATTGACGTCCAATTTCCATGCAAACCCACCAAATCCCATTCTCCAAACATCGCACGGCACCATCTTATTCCACTTTTGCCCCTCCCCTTTCTGTCGAGTAACCCTCAAACTGCATACAAACGAGGGACAAAAGGGTAATTGCCCCTTCACCACCAAACAGATCACAAATCTCTTCTTCTCCACCGCCGTCTCCTCCTCCTCCTCCGCTACCATCTTTTCGTATGCCTTGTTCACCCAAATTACAGAGTTGGTCCCGTCCGACACGAAACCGGGAGACGTGTCCTGCTCCAGATTATAGATCTTCTCCTCATCAGAAAGCCCTAATCTTACCTCTGCAAAGTTCTCCGTGACGCATTCTACAATCATCAAAGTCTCGATCACAGATCCGCCGCCTCCCAAGCCCACCGCTCCCCCGCCGCACTCCACCGTTAGATCTGTCTTCCACTCCGTAATATCACCACAGCTCTTCTCTTCGCCTGCAAATCTCTCTCCTAGAAGTTGAAGCGTCACGGCTCCTCTCTCAAGCGGCGGCGGCGGCGACGGTGGTTTACAACATCCACTCAGCTTCTTCTTCGTAGACCGTCTACTTTGCCGTCCGCGAACCCTAACATACTTCCTCTTCACTCTCCTACCAGTACCGGAGATAGCGTACTCCGCCGTGCCGGGAGCCGCTTCACCGGCGGGAGGCTTCGGTGCAATCGGTCGGAATCTGAGCATTACTCAGTTCGCAAGCATAGATCTTAAATCGTCAAAAGAAGTAGGTTGGAGCAAAGTGAATATTAAAAGCAAACTAGAAAGAAAAGTAAAAGGTTGGAGTAGGATATGATGAATACACATGTTATAAGAAGAGAGGCAAGAAAATGAAGATGTTGATGAAGGAATGAGTGCTCCTCAGACCAATCTAGTTGGCTGTCTCGGATGAAGCCAATCAGAGACCACAAAGCGTCATGAATATGGGGGAAGAAACTTTCCAGAACATGGACACGTGTGTGTATGATTTTCATAACAGATATATATACATGATAAGTTGTTATACATAGGAGGAAGCTAACTGGCATGGCTCTCAATACAGAGTGTTGCGCATGAACCAAATATTATGAGAAAATAGGGTTTCCTAATTACAACTAACCTCCCACTCAAAAAGATAGGCACATCCATATTTCATACACACACGTATGGTTCGGTTGGAATAGGAACGAAACTTATTTGAGAATTAGGAATAATCCCATCTATTGATTCAAATCATTGACCGCTAGATTTGAATTTGAGATTCAAAATCTCGCTTTGCACATTTTTTTATATTGATTTCTTATACTCCCTCTGTCCCGCTATTACTGTCCAACTTTCCTAATCGAATTGTCCCGCTATTATTGTCCTCTTTCCTAAAATTAATAGATGAGAGTGGATCTTAGTTCTCACTAAGTTCTCATTTGACCATTCCCCTACAACTATATAAAAGCTGAGTTTTACTCAGTTCATAACTAAAAAATACATAATTTGCCATGATATAGCTCGATCAAATGTGAACCCAAGTATTACCTAGTTCATATATGCGGAGGCGGAATATCCAAGATAAAGAAGTAAGGAGACGAATCTGCGATTCTGGGAGGGGATGGAGAATCTGTTATTTATGGGGCAAATAATCACTTTTCAAAAATTCAAAATTACGCATGATTTAAGGAACCGGTTGCCCATCTTTCACCCTTGATCCGCCCATGCATATATATTAGGTAGCCACATGCATATATAATTCATGAGAACTTGTCACACCTCAAAGAAATCACATTTAATAGTTGAAATCATATATATACAGTTGTAGGTAGTTGATCTATATTATCTTGCAGTGTGCATAGGAACTAAGAACCAATTTGGACCCTTCATTTGTTAAGTTGCATAGCTTTGATTGAATATGCTCGGGAGACCTATTGTGCATGATTCTTTTAAGCATAAGATCAAAAGCTTAAACTTAAAGTCTTTATGCATAAGAATATAAGGATTAATAATATATATAAAAAAAAAAGGTTAACATTATGCTTAAATTTGTAGTTCATATTTAAATTTGGATTTCTACCAGATCCACACCATGTAGTTGTATATAGATATATATATGCAAATTCATTTATTTATATTGTGATGTTTATATATATATTGTTATTTTAATGTGATTGCTAGAGGTGACTAGGGGTGTTCGGTACGGTATACCGTATTATTTTTTTCATACCGCATACCGTACCGATAAGGGTCGGTATGGAAAAAAAGTATATTGTTACCGTACCGATTATTTCGATATACCGTAGTTCGGCATATCGAAAGTTCGGTATAGCAAATCTACATACCCTTGTCATACCGCTCTTTCGGTATACCGTACCGCACTTCGGTGTACCGAAAAATCAAGCTCTACCGAATATTTAACGGTATACCGTAAATTTAATCTGTATTTTTTATAAAAGTCAAGAAAATTATTAATATTATTTTCCAATAAAATTAATTAATCTATCTATTTTGTATGAATTTGTTAATATTACGGGTTAATGTTTATAAAGTTGAAAAATATAATTGATTATCCATTTCATGATTTAATATATAAATAATGTGACTTTATGTCAAATAAAGTTATGTCATTTAAGTGAATTTATGATATATTATTAAAATTATTTGATATGAGTGACATATTTGTAATAACCCGTGTTCAAAACTTGTAACCAACATTTTTGTACTCTTTTCTACATCTGTATGCGGTATGAACTTCGGTATGCGGTATAACTCGGTATGAAAAATCTCATACCGTTACCGTATCGAAAAAACTTTGGTACGGTATAATACCGTGCCAAAAATTATGGTATACTGAATATTCGGTATCTTTAATATTTTTTCAGTACGGTATGTGCGGTACACCCTAACTAGAACCTGCTAACAATAAATAAATAGAGATATTACTATGTGCATGAGGTACCGGACATGGATGGTTGTACTAAGTAACAAATAAATAAACCCTTTTTATACTAGGTAGTTTTATCATGTTTAATTGCTTGACATATGTCCACGAATTTGACAGCCGAGCAAGAATGATGGTTTATCATAACATAAATATTTAAAACTACTACGTGGAAGGTTGTGTGGTAGTTTAGTATTGGGCAAGCAAAACTAGATTGTGATTGCTCATCCTTGTGGTTTCAACAGACTAGCCTGAGCCTTGTAATAAGAACTTTTGTCCCGTTTTATAAAATCGAGTCTTATTGATGAGTGTAATTCGTATTATGCAAATTCTATCTGTTTTGGCATTCACATAAGCAGTTGGACCGTATTTTCTATGTTGTCTTGCAGTTTTTAGTGTTGATGTGGCGATGACGAGATACTGAGGTGGTAAACGCAATTTGGGGCTTAAAAGATTGATTTTTGAATGAAATTGTAGATAATGAAGATGGAGGATAAGGAAAGAGACGATATGAAAAGAATTGGATATGATATATCTAATTAATATATTTCCATATCGGATATAAAACTCTACTTCTACAAGGAAAAGGACCCATATATAAGGAGGAAAATACAGACGAAAATGATAACATCTTTACACTGTTTTTCGAGAAGCACGCCGCCATTCCAAGACCGAGAGAGAGACAGCCGAGTTGGAGATGAATACCATTCGTTTTAGTTCAGATTTGGAGAAACAAACTTAATTTTAATTCCGCTTCTTAGTTTAATTTGGAGATTTCGATTGTGCTTATCATATGGATGATGTGGATTCTTCATATTGGTATCTTCTGATCTTTTAGCTTTGATTTCGTTTGCATTCGTGTTTTAAATTAGTTCGTCAAATTGTTATAATTTTCGTGCATTTAATTTTATAATTTCAGCATGTTTTGCATTCTGCCCAGTTTTGTGGTCCGTCTGGCCAGTCGGACCCGAGTAGCTAAATTTTAAGGGGCCGGCGGGATGTGAAGCACACACTTTAATGAATTCGTGAGACTTAGGCTTTAATAATTAATCACTTAGGTTCCAAATTAATCTTGATTAATTAATTGGATTAGTTAATTTAGACTTGATCACCCTAGGTTAGTTTAATTCATAGCTAATTTAGTACTTCCATCGTTTCTTGTGAGATTAGGCTAAATAAGTAGAACAATTGTTCTAAGAATATGATTAATTTGGTAGGAGACTATTAGATGTTCACCATACGAGTAGGCTCCTAAATGGGGTTCCATTAGTTCTTGAAGATAATTAGGTGTTAAATCTATTGATTGTCCACCAACGTAGGTTGTATCTAATTTAGATAAGTAATCGTTTCAATGCCCAACATGGCGATTACCGAATAATTAAGAGGGAATAAGGGATATGTCAGTTTAATTACGGCGTCCTACAACTGATTGATTTATAGGGATTAATTTATCTTTAGTGTCGATGATCAATTGTGTGTGTGAATCATATTGCTGGACCCATTTCTTTGCATAGTTTATTCGCATATTTATTCATGCTTTTTACTTTCTTGTTTTAGGATTTAGAAAATCCCAAAAATTGCGTGGTCGCTAACCAAACTCATAGATTAATAGGAATTTAATGTTAAAATCTCAATTCCCTGTGTTCGATACATGTTTGCTATAATAATCTAAGTTCTAGCATTTTGCATGATTTATTTGGTAAAAACAACGATCACCACTTACTATATTGATTTTTGTGTCCAAGAATGGCGCGCGTTTATGAAATACTTTTAGTATGAAAATGTGATATTATTTTCTAAATCCTCTTCTACTTCTTTGATTCTCCTCCAATAATAATTGGTAGACCATATTAGTTTGTTGACCGTCTCTTTTTACAAGAGTCAACCTTGAGACATCATTTTTAGATCTACTATTATAATATTTACAAAAGATTCTATTATTATTTCTAGTAAATCCTCTAATTTGCTCTCCCAAAGAATGTCATTCCTTACTTTTCAAAGCACCTGGCGGATTATCAAATGAAAATCCATTTAATTCTTGAGTTATGTGCTCTTATATTTTTGTCATTTTCTTCTTGTCAGGAGATCATGAGAGAGTTTGGACGAATTCGTTTCAGTATCTGCAAATCTAGGAACAAGTTTTAGTACCTTTGGTTCATAAATGGTACTTGGTACTACTTCTCCCTGCGAGTTCATCACGTTATACTTGGGTTTATTGGCAAACAACACCATCATAGTTTAATACGGGTGCAAATCTCCTCCTATGATTTTATATAATGCACTGAACCTCTTATGGTTTATACAAAGGTGCAATTTACTTCCAACTAAGAAATTTGATTATCGTGCATCAATCTATGGTTATGTAAAAAACTACTTACGAGGAGGCACTAATTTTCCCATTTGGTTTCATACAGTTGCACATTCACCCTAGTGGTTTCAATAAGGTGTGATTATAACCATATGATCAATAGGTTTATCTTAATATATTACTCCTATTATTTTTACTATTTGGTAAAAAGGGTATTTTTGTCGTAAGAAGTCGAAAATCGAATGAAATTATTTATTTACACGTAGGGAATGTGTGCCACAAAACAGAAACCAGATAAAAAGTGGATTTATTGTTTTTTTTTAATTATAGAGGATTAATCACACCTTACTAAAATCATAAGATGCTAAAATACACCTAGCTCGATATACTAGTGCTGTAGTGGAGATAATTTAGGTGAATCTGCTTAAGTTGTTTGCCGGAGGGAATCGACCACGCGCCCATTACAAGCACAGGCATCATCTCCTCCATATACCACTCTTCAATATTAAAAATCGAGGGGAATGTCAAGTATATACATTTTCATGTTTGAAAATGCAAAAATATACAAACTTTTCTATAAATGCAATAATATACAAATGACCCTACTTCACCTCAAGTGTGTGTGAAGAGTGTGTGCAAGTGTGTGTCAGTTTGTGTTGGAATCTTTTTCTTTGAATAAGTAGTCTCGAAATTAGCAAAATAAAACTTGGTGATTTTTTTTAAAAATGCTAAAGTTATTTAAAAAAAACTTCTTTAATTGATATTTTCGTAAAACAAAAAACCTGAAGATATTCGTTTAAATATTTTAAAAACCTGAACGAAAATTCAATATTTTTGTATATTTAATTTAATTTAATGAAAATTTAATTTTTTGTTAATTTAATTTATGAATTCAATTTGAGGAAATTTTAATATTTTAGTAAATTTAATTTACGAAATTTATGCAATTTTGATAATTTAATTTAAGCAATTTCATTAATTTAATTTAGGCATTTTCGTTAATTTAATTTAGACAATTTCGCTAATTTATTTTTGGAAATTTCATTAATTTAATTTAGGCAATTTCGTTAATTTAATTTAGGCAATTTCATAAATTTAATTAGGCAATTTTGATAATTTATAGAAGAACCGGTTTTGTTAATTAGGCAATTTTGTTAATTTAATTAGGCAATTTTGTTAATTTAATTAGGCAATTTTGATATCAACAAAAATATATAAATTTAAAAAAATATACATAAATTTAAAAATATATGTATAATGGATCGGGCATAATTAAAAATATATATTTAAAAAAATATACATAAATTTAAAAAAAAAATTATTTGTGCCGATCGATCGGGCAGTGCCGATCGATCGGCACAAATTAAAAAATATATATATATATATATATATAAAAATATATATATATAAAAAAATGTGCGATATAAATTAAAATATATATATATATATATATATAAAAATTATACATAAATTAAAAAAAAATTATATGTGCCGATCGATCGGCACGGCCCGATCGATCGGCACTTATATATATATATATACACACACATATCTATCTCTCTACATACACACACATACACATATATATATACAGACACACACACCGAAATCTTTCACATCGGCACACTAAATCGGCACACTCAAATCGGCACATTGAATCCGAGAAATCTATCGGCACGAAAGCTACTCACGTCGGCACGCTTACCGCTCGAAACCGCTCGTATGGAAGAGGTTAGTATTTATTTGAAATTAAATAAATTTTTAGATGTGAAATTAATGTATAATTACATGTTTAAAAGTGATTTTTATGAAATATATATGTTGGGTTTAGTGAGTATAATATAGATTTGTTTGGATTTGGTGAAAATTGGTGAAATTGAGGTAGAAATCGCCGGAAAAAAGCTTGAAATCGCGGCGGCCGTTACCAGCGCCGACCGGTCTGACCGGTTTGAACCGGTCTGGCCGGTCTGAACCGGTCCGACCGGTCGGCACGTAATATTTTTTTTTTTTGAGTTTATTTTTAATTAATGTAACTGTATTAATTATAATTTTATTAAATATTAATTGTAATATGTAGGTCAATTTTAAACGGTTAGCACTACGAGACGTTTCTCCAAGGATTACAATATACTATAAGCATGCTTTAGGCACTTTGATTAGAGAGAAATTAATTAAGCAGGGTGGTATGGATCTAGTCCAACGGTTTATTTGTGGTCAGTTCGGGGGCATAGTGGGTTGGCCAGATGGTAAGAATGCTATGCGGGCTCTTCACCAGCTATTATGCTATGAGATTTGGGTACGACCTTCGGAGGTTTGGTTTAATTATGTTGGTCACAACATCCGTTTCTCTCATCCGGAGTTTGCATTGGTTACTGGGCTCATGTTCGGCGAGTGTAGTTTTGACATGGCAGCCTCTTATCAGTCTACTCAATCTGGGGTGTACAGCAGATTCAATGGTGGGAGACCGATTGAAGCAAAGAGCTTGTTAAGCTGGTTTACACAATATGAGCCCGGTGGCGTTTCAACATGTGCAAATATCGAGGGAGCATCTTGTACGAGTCTTCGTGACTCCCATAAATCAATTGAATCGCATTGTTTCTAGCACGTAGGGCTTTATAATACTCCACCTTCACACCAAATTTCAGACGCATCTCATTGATCATGTCTCGAGGTCGCAACATCGTTCCCTCCATACGCATTCTTTGCCCAAAATAGGCTCCGATAGTCTTCGTAGTAACAGTGATCGGTCCGGCATTATCAAAGTCGTACTGACATCTGTGCTCCGGCACAAAATCGTAAATTGTCCAATACATACCATTATGTCGTGCACGTACTCTAAATGGACAAAGATCGCCCAATAGACATCCAAACCACTGATACTGAGGACTTGCCCTCTTCACTTTATAAGACCGTCGACACTCTAAATGCCAGAGACCAACGGCTATTGTTAGGGCGTCCTTCCAAAAGATGTTGCCGTTTCCGAGAATGCCCTCTTCAATCTTCTCTATATCCGTACAACCAATGACACCTGCTTGACCTGGCGGAATAATTGGCACTAGCCAATTTCTGACTTCGTCGACAACTTCATTATCTTCGTCTTGTAGGATATGTGCCTTGTTCTGTGGCTGGTCTAGAAGTGTCATTAGCCGGTTTAAACCGCCTTCCCCACAAATCCATGATGCAAACTCATACATGGTTCCATAAAAGTTTTTAGCGACAACATGTTCGTCTTCCTCATCCTCTTCCTCTTCCTCTGCCGTATAATCCTCGTCATACGTATCATCATCTTCATCGTTATTATCATCCGCACCTTGATCCTGCTGTTCTGCTTCTTCTTGCTCCTCTTGTTGCTCTTCTTCTTGCTCCGGTTGTTGTTCTTGCCTTCCAAACTCATATACATCTCCGCTTTGACCATATGCATCACCAAAAATATCTGGGAAACTAAATTGGTAATCAAATGAAGGGACGTAATGTCCTTGTTGTGATGTTCCGGCACAATCAGCCGTCAAAACGACGCAAACAGTTGGATCGGCCTCTAAGTTGATAAGTCGAACCAAGTCATCATCCGTCATCATTAATGACTTAATCAACTTTCCAGATCGAGCATGCTCCAACGAATAAAGCGCATAGGGGGTAAGCCGTGAGTTAATTTGTGTACGGGCTTCGATGCTTGCTCTTAAGGATAACAATGTTAATTGGTCGGTCCGAAGTGGGGCAAGCTCTTCATCCCCACCTTTGTAATCTGAACCCAAGAAACAACCTCCATACTTTACAGTTACACGTGTCCAGGTAGACATCTGGAAAGATTTAAAAAAGAAAAAAGTATCTTAGTTCTCCGCAAAACCATAGATATTTTATAACTAATAATACGTACATATTTACTCCTCAAATCAAGCAAAATCAAGCAAAAAAATTTGTTCAAATCAAGCATAGATATTTACCCTCAAATAAAGCAAAAATCATACGTATATATTTACCTAAAATCATACGTATATATACATAGATATTTACCTAAAATCAAGCAACAAATATAACAATTTATGGAATAGAGTTACCTTTAAAATTGTTTCACACTCTCGCTCCCTCGCTCTCGTTCTCGTTCTCTCTCGCGTTTAAAGGACCCTCGCTCCCTCCCTGTCGTTCTGAAATAAAATTCTCGCTCTCTCGCACCCTCTCGCTGTCTTGCTCTCCTTGTTATAGAGTTCAATTTTTTTGCATGTCAAAATAATCATGAAAGAGTATAACTGTGTTGTATGTGAAGAGGAAAAGAATCAGATTCCTCCTACTTGTATAGAGTTCAGTTTTTTCTGCATCTATATTGTTGCATGTGACTAGGTAAAAAGGTAAGTGAATATCTTTCCAAATTATTCTGCATGCATGAAGACAAAAAAGACTGGACTTTGCTGTAGAGAAAGCTATATTTATTATCAAATTTTTATTTTAAAATTTTTAATTTTTAAAGAGTTTATTTCAAATATGTTGATTTTTTAAGTATAATTTTGATTAATAAAAAAAAAAAAATTTGGTCCGATCGATCGGCCTTGTCCGATCGATCAGACCATATATTTATTTTTTATTTTTTTAACATGCTCAGTAATTAAAAAAAAAAATGGTCCGATCGATCGGACCATATATTTATTTATTTATTTAAAAAACATGGTCAGTAATTAAAAAAAAAAATGTTCCGATCGATCGGCCTTGTCCGATTGATCGGACCATATATTTTTTTTAACATAAAAATAAATATTCGGACCATATATTAATTTTTTTTTAACATGGTCCTTAATTTTTAACATGTATAGTTAAATAATTTTCGAAAATAAAAAATCACAAGCTCAACAGTATTTAAAGTAGGAAGAGACACTTGCTGCAAAAGTAGGAGGAAATAGCAGAAACCTATTAACGTAGTTAACTTTATAGATTTTAGAGGACAAAATGTACATTTTTGTAATTATGGAATATTATGTATATTTTTGCATTTTCACATGTTTGTTTTGTACATTTTTGCACATCCCCTTAAAAATCCCTAAATAAAAATTGAATTTTGCCTAGTGTAATTTGTACTCAAACGCCTCTTTTTCCAAAATTAATACTGCATTTTTCATTGGTTAAATTTTTTTAATCTTTATGTCGTTAGTGGAGTAGATTTTTGTGGGTCCAGCTAAAGCAGAGTATCTATTGAAAATGAGGTTTGATTGGCTATACGAAAACTGACCAATTGAAAGGACGACATATGGCGAGCCATTGATAAGATGCGACAAGTTTCGGGATTCAGCATCGGCGTGGCAGATTATTTAAATATTTGAAATTCGTGTACGTTGGTGCGAGTGATGTGTCGACGACGCGTGGAGACAGATGTCTTGTCGGACTAAATACGCATAAAAGCAGGTCAATAATTATAATATGCTTCATGATTGGATACACAGGGTTTTAGGCTTTTACTCACTTAATGGTTACTACCTAATAATATTGTATTATGCCATAAGATTTATCCTACAGACCAAATAATTTTGATGTTATTTTTTTAGAAATTTCTTGTTCCACTATTTTGTTTGGTTTTAAGACTCTTAAATCAGCTATCAATTCTACATCTTATGTGTTAATCGCGGTTAGGCCCTTTGTAGTTTCAGTTAGCTGGAAATATCCTAAAATTTCCAAAGGTACACCGGTGTCAGCTTCTTGTCTATAAAGAGATCCAATTTACTTCTTGTAATTTCATGCAATTGCAAATTTTTTACTGTGATTTCACGCAGCAGCACTATCTCGCCCCCTTTCAATTTAATGAGTTTTATTTAAATATTTATTATATTATCTTAATATAAGTGTTACACTCCATGTGTTTAGGGTGTTTTTGTCCTCACAAGCTGAAAGTGGGATAAAGTATACGCAGAGGCAATGTGCAACAACAAGGAGGTGCAATGAACCTGCTAATTAAATCTTATCAAAACCACATACGGTAAAATACATCTAATTCAATATAATACCATCTTTTTCTTAACTAAATACATTAAACAGTATCCATTTAAATATAAGTATATACGTACATAAAAAAGGTAAAAACTATTCTGATTTAATTGTATATATTCAAATAAGAACTGAAAATAATAAAAAAAAATTATAAGGCAAAACATTATTTTAAAAGTATTGCAACTATGAGAGTACTGCTTAAAAAGTGAAAATAAATAAATAAAGATAATTTTGATGAGCAGTCAGATTAATGAATAGAGAATCATTTAAAGTTGGATACAAAAAATTAATTTTCCTACTGAAATGAGTGCTTGGAATTGAGAGTATTCATAAACAACTTAGCTTTCTTAATCTCTTGCTGGAACTTTACTCTCAATATTTCATTTTCATTAGCAATTATTATAATTATGAGACGCGTCAAATGTAGACAAGGCACCGACGATTAGCTGACAGTGAATACTACAGCAACGTTTTTTCTTAGGAATGAATCATCCTTTTTCTTTTCTTTTTTTTTCTTTACCAAAATCTGCAATAACTATTAAAGATGCAAGCTATTCAAACATCGTAAGAGGGGCTAGTCCCGAATTCATAATATTTTCTTTGTGGGATTTTCTTGTATTTCTTAGGCAGAAAAAGCAACAGCTGGCGAACCTAAAATATTTAGCATAGTAGTATTAATTTCAATAGGCCAAGAATTCTTCTATATTTTCTATGTTAGAAAAAAAGGGAAAGACGTTTAATAGTTGAGTATTGTCGGTCTTAGAGCTAGGATGTAAACGAATAGAATCTCAGATTTTACTACTTGATTTTTATTCATATAACTATTCGAATGTTTCTATTTGATTCAATATGTTAAATTATTCAATTTGATTTTTATTTTTTTTTGGTGTGTTCATTAAACAATATGATTCGAGTTTTCATTTCGAATTTTTTCGAATACTGAATCGCATTTGATATTATTCAAGTATTTTTCATTTTTCAGTTATATAAAAAAATACACAAGAGCTAAATGTAATTTAACATATTCAATCATTATACCTCTCATAAGCCAGCTTTGGTCGAAGGGAAAAATGAGATAAAAGAAATAGGTGAGAAAGAAAAAAAAAAAAAAGAGAAATGTGAGAAATACAGTGAATTTAATAAATTGTCTGGTATAAAAAAATTAGAGAGAAAAATAATTTTTTCTTCTCTCTTCTTTATTTGGATGTATAGAAAGTGAGAAGAGACCATTCAAAAAGTCAAAAATGTTCTTTTTTAAAAATTTATGGAGTGTACCAAATATTTTGTAAGAGGGTAGAATTGTGAATTCTTTCCAATTCTCTTCATTTTCTTCTCATATTTAGAGAGAGAGAAATTACGATGTCCCACAATTTTTTTCCCCTCCCTCTTTTTCCTGTCTACAAAATGAGATAAAAAGTTCATTTCACTTCAATTTTTCTCTTTTCTCTCTCTTTCCACCCTAATTCTCTACAAAGGTTACATACAATGTATAAAAAAAACTTATAGTATATCTAAATATTTCATTAATTAAGTTTTATGACTATCGAATCGAATATCATAATTTATACTCCCTCCGTCTTGTAATTGTTACTCCACTTTCCTTTTCAAACTGTCTCACAATTGTTGCTCAATTTACAAAAAATAGTAAATTATTATATTTGTTTGGTGAAACGCTCACCTTGATCTCGGTGGCGATTACGTGTTGATTTATAGCTAGGAACAGCCCCTAGCGTGGCCTTACAAGTTAATGTCCACTCAGCCTTAATTAGCCGTGATTACAAACGGAAGGCACTAAGAATAGGAAGCAACAACAGAAGAATAGGAAGGGATACACGAGACGGTTGGCATGCATGAGACGGTTGGCATGCATGCACTCATATCGCTAACACCCTCCCTTAATCACAACTTGCTCAAGTTGAGATTACGCCTGAATTCTTGCAAGTTCTTGACTGGAAGTGCTTTTGTAAAGCCATCTGCAACTTGATCTTTTGAATGTATGAATCTGATACGCAGTTGTTTGTTTGCAACTTTCTCTCTTACGAAGTGGAAGTCGATTTCAATATGCTTTGTTCTGGCATGAAATACTGATTAGCTGATAGATAAGTAGCACCCAAATTATCACACCAAAGACAAGGAGATTGTTCCTGTTTAACTCCAAGTTCTGCAAGCAATGATTGAACCCATATTATTTCTGCAGTAGCATTTGCCAAAGCTTTATATTCGGCATCCGTGCTTGATCTTGATATAGTTGCTTGTTTCTTTGCACACCATGATATCAAGTTTGGTCCAAGAAAGACAGCAAATCCACCTGTAGACCTCCTGTCATCAAGACATCCTGCCGAATCTGCATCAGAAAAGGCACTCACCAAGGTGGAGGAAGATCTCATGAATGTGAGACCAAGACTAGCAGTATCCTTAACGTATCTAAGTATTCTCTTAGCTGCAGTCCAATGTACTATTGTAGGTGCATGAAGAAATTGACATACTTTATTTACTGAAAAAGCAATGTCGTGTCTAGTAAGTGTCAATTACTGAATTGCACCAACAATACTTATGTACCTTGTGCTGGCTTCTTGTCCCAATGGGTCACCATCCAAAGCAGATAATTTTTCAGTGTTAGAGAGAGGTGTAGGTGCAGCTTTACATGCTTGCATTCCTACTTTAGTCACAAGATCAGTTGCATATTTCTCTTGAGTCAAGATAATACCATTCCTTGTTTTCTTCACCTCAATGCCGAGAAAATAATGTAGATCACCTAAGTCCTTAAGGGCAAAGTTTGCACCTAGATCCTTTAGCAATGCTGTAATTGCTTCATCAGATGAACTTGTAACAATTATGTCATCAACATATATAAGCATGAACATTGTAAGACCAGACTTGTGATAGATGAACAAGGATGTATCAGCCTTAGAGGGCACAAAACCAAGTTCTTGCAATTTTAAACTTAACCGAGAGTACCATGCTCTGGGGGCTTGCTTGAGTCCATATAAAGCTTTATCAAGTTTGCAAACATGGAATGGATTTTTCTTGTCTTCAAAACCTGGGGGTTGTCTCATGTACACATCCTCTTCTAGAACACCATGAAGAAACGCGTTACGTACGTCTAGCCGTCGAAGACTCCATCCCCCGGAAACAAAGAATAGCCAAAACAAGACGAATAGTAGCGGCTTTAACAAGCCGGACTAAAAGTGTCCTCATAATCTATACCGTATCTCTGCTTGAAGCCTTTTGCCACGAGTCTTGCTTTGTAACGGTCTATGGATCCATCAGCCTTTTTCTTGATCCTATAGACCCACTTGCAATCTATGATGTTTTTACCTTCTTCTTGTGGAACCAAATGCCACGTTTTGTTTTTCATCAAGGCCACATACTCCTCGTTCATGGCTTCTTTCCATTTTTTATCCTGAAGTGCATCCTCAATATTTTCTGGTTCACCCGTAGATGATAGCATAGCATATCGTATCATACCTTTGTACAATTTTCTTGGTTGTACAATACCTCGCTGAAGTCTTGTAACAGGACGTTGCTGTACAGGCGGAACTGCAGCGTTGCTCGTTTCAGAAGATCCGGAGGCACCTGATGCCTCGCTGCTCGAGGCCGATTCTGTCGGCCCACTCGGAGACGAGCCAGGATCGCCCTCGCGCGCGATGACGTCTGGGATCCACGGCTCGCGGCCGTTTGACTGCTCGCGATTGGCGTGCGCCAGCCCGTGCGCCCTCGAGATTCCGCCGTGCCAGGCGAATTTGTCTGGGCCGGCGTGCTTGGGCCCGCCAGATCTTCCCCATGCGCGTTATTTTCTTCAGGCGCATGTACGATCAGGGGAGGTTGCAGGTCGCGATTTTGACAAAATTTGCACCGTTTTCTCCTGCATTTTCTGCAGCAAATTCACCACTGGGTACAGGATTAGTAGTATGAGAATTAACCAAATGATCAAAACGGTTATTATCCTCCCCATGGTCAAAAGGACGGAATGGCTCAGGAAGAAGCAAAATTTCTTTGCGAAGTTGAGCTCCTGCATTTGGATGAAGATGTTGAAATGGAAAGATTGTTTCATCGAATACTACATCTCTGGAAATATAGACACGACCTGTTGGAACATCTAGGCATTTTACTCCCTTGTGCATGGCACTATATCCAATAAACACACATTGTTTAGATCGAAAGGATAGCTTGCGAGCATTGTAGGGTCTAAGGTTTGGCCAACACGCGCACCCAAAAACACGAAGTGCGGTGTAATCAGGAGTTTTATTAAAGAGACGTTCAAAAGGTGTATGAAAATCAATGACTTTTGAGGGCAACATATTTATGAGATGTGTGGCAGTCAAAAAAGCTTCATCCCAAAATTTTAATGGCATAGAGGCGTTAGCTAGAAGTGCTAGGCCTACTTCTACGTTATGACGATGTTTTCGTTCCGCAGAACCATTTTGTTGATGGGCATGGGGGCATGACACACGATGAGAGATGCCAATTTTTTGAAAAAATGAACTTAACTTTTCATATTCGCCTCCCCAATCAGATTGGAGGGTAAGAATTTTTTTTTCAAATTTGCGTTCAACGAGTGCTTGGAAATTATGAAAAACATTGAAGACATCAGATTTCTTTTTAATGAGATAAATCCATGTGAACTTGCTGAAATCGTCAATAAAGCTTACATAATAAGTGTGTCGACCAACAGACACGGGAGCTGGCCCCCAAACATCCGAAAACACAAGTTCAAGAGGTGAAGTGGAAACACTTGTGGAAATCGAATAAGGAAGTTGGTGACTTTTTGCCCGTTGGCAAGAATCACACACTGACTCTAGCTTTCCATGAGAAGGAAGCTTGTTATTCCTAAGCACTCGTTCAACGACTGAAAAAGACGGATGACCAAGACGACTGTGCCACCTCGAGCAGGAGACTTTGGTGACTCCAAAGGCTTGTTTATTGGGAGTTTTATCATGCGGAATCAAAGGGTAGAGACCTCCTCTACACCTGCCTCGGTAAATTTCCCTCCTCGTGACCTGATCCTTAATAAAAAAGAATGTTGGCCAAAATTCAATATAAGCATGATTATCAAGGGTAATGTGATTGACTGAGAGAAGGTTTTTGGAGGCATCTGGCACATGTAGGATATTGTTCAAGAGGATTTTGTGAGTGGGGGTTTTAATAACCGAATGACCAATATGGTTAATTTTCATACCTGCACCGTTTGAGGTGTGGATTTGTTCCTGCCCACGATACTTGTCGCGAATGGTCACCTTCTCCAGCTCACTTGTGACATGATCTGTTGCTCCGCTGTCCATGTACCAGTTGGTGTCGACTCCATATGAGGCGATGTTTGCGGTGTGCTCTTCTTGATCATCATCATTGTAACGATACCAACAGTCCCGTGCGCTATGGCCGGGTTTGCCACAAATTTGGCAGGCGATCTTGGCGTGATCCGAGCCTTGTCCACCACCACCGTGTGAGTTGTTGCGAGATGGCGGTACCCCCCTGTTGTTGTTGTAGAACGGGGGTCGACCACCACGGTTTCGGCCACGGCCTCCATTGCCACGACCTCGAGGTGGACCTCCACGTCCGCGTCCACGACCACGTGATGCGGAGTAGTTTGCGGAGGACTTGAAGCCACCATTGCCGTCCATGGTTGATCCGCCGAGGAGTTCAGCGCGCTGGTCGAAGTTCGACATTTGCGCGAACAGTTCGTCGAGAGTGACCTCCTCCGTGCGTGCATCCAGGGCCGACATAAGAGGATTGTAGTTCTCGTCGAGCCCTGCTAGAATATAGGAGATGAGTTCATCTTCTACAAGTGGCTTACCAGCCGTGGCGAGCTCTTTTGCGTACGACTTCATCTCCGCAAAGTAGGCTGCCACTGTCTTGTTCTCCTTCCTGCCGTTGGCGAGGGCAATGCGAAGGTTGTTAATCCGCGAGCGCGACGTTGAGGTGAACATGCTCCCGATTGCATCCCACACAGCCTTGGAGCTCGTCAGCGCCGCCACTTGGATGAGGACTTCCTTGGACAGGGAGTTTAGCAGATAGCCAAGTATCTCTTGATCTTGCGCTTCCCATAGAGCAAACGCTGGATTCGCCACGACCTGAGACTCGACGGTGGTGGTTCTTGCCGGCGCCGTCGTGGTACCATCAAGGAACCCGAAGAGCTGGGCGCCCTTGAGTCTTGGAAGAACTTGGGCACGCCATAAGAGAAAATTCTCACGAGTTAATTTCTCGGAGACTTGATGATTGATGCTGATGATGGCTGAGGAGGTCGCCATGGATGGGCTTGGTTGATTGCTAGACGGAAATAGAAGGGGAAGGCTCTGATACCATATTTGTTTGGTGAAACGCTCACCTTGATCTCGGTGGCGATTACGTGTTGATTTATAGCTAGGAACAGCCCCTAGCGTGGCCTTACAAGTTAATGTCCACTCAGCCTTAATTAGCCGTGATTACAAACGGAAGGCACTAAGAATAGGAAGCAACAACAGAAGAATAGGAAGGGATACACGAGACGGTTGGCATGCATGAGACGGTTGGCATGCATGCACTCATATCGCTAACAACAAACACTTTACTTAAAGGTTCTACATCTTTACACATAACCCTATATTTTACACACAACCAACAACCCTCCTTAAAAACTGTGCTAAAAAATTTTGAACCAAGAATTATGGTACGAAGAGAGTATTTAATATCAAATTTTCGACTACAAATACGTAATCATCAAACCAAAAATTAGTTTATTCGTTTAGTTGGGGCAAACTTTGATTTTTAATTGTCTTTCAACTCAGAGAAGATTGGCGAAACAGAACAGAAGATAAGATTAAAAGTGGCACTTTGGCATATCAGAAATTAGAATACATTTCTCGTCTTTGTCTCGTTGGATGTCTTATCCCAAAATTCTAATAATGATCCTTTCCAAGCCATTAAGAGGATATTAATATTACAGATGATTTTATGTGTATTTTCAATACACACATACTTGCAGCGCAAAATAGGGTTATTTACATCTTACTCTTGCAACGCTGCTTCCTGGGCGTCGCTCTTCGACCAACTACAGCCAAAGTTAACCCGGCTGCATAAGAATATCGAGATAGTTATACTACAAGTCCAAATGAAAAACAATGGTGCTTTGCACAAAAAAAAAATTGAATAGTAAACGTTCTATCTAGGTTTTATAGCTTATTTTGTCTTAAGATTTTAATTCATTTAGATTATGAGTTGTGGAAACTAGCATATTTAAATGTTTACATGGGTTATATATTACTCTCTCCATCTCATTCATACTGTCATGTATATTATATTGAGTCTCACTAATACTTTCTCATTTCCATAAAAGTAAATAAAATAAAACTACAAACCATAAAAAGTTATGTTGTCCCACATCATTTACATAAAAAATTAAGTTTCTTAAACTCCGTACCGAAACCCTACATGACGTGACAGTATGAATGAGACGAAGGAAGTACACAAGATTTAAGATGGCGTCAAATATATAAATTTGTGCAAATCAGCAATTTTTGACGGCGAAATAGAACATTCTCAAGAAATTTAAAGAAAAAGAAAAACATGGGTTAAGTATACAATTTGGGGGGGCGTTGTCTCCCCCGCGACCCATTGATCCGCCCCTAATTATCAAATACCCTAAACCAAAAGCTACTTAAAGGATTAGTATATATTAATAAATGCATCATGCGTGTTTGATAAATTGTGTGTGTGTCTGTGTCAATTTTGGGAATTTCCTAAGCATTATCTTTAAACCGTTTTCAGAAGTTAAGAAAAGACCATATAATGAGTTAACACATATAGACCACGTCATAATTATTTCGAAAAAAGAAGAGGAGAGAGAAACATACAAGAAATTAACAGATAAGAACAAGGGTAGTGAGGTATGGATGCTTAAGCTAAATTCTAATATGATACTAAGTAATTTGTAGAACATTTAAATTATAAAGTTTTTCTTTCTGTTTTAAATGAGGACTTTTAATTGTTAATAATAACTTGTGAAAATAAGTTTGTTCATAATTGTGTTATGTAAATGAATATATGCATTGTACATATATCTCATTGCATGCGTAAGAATTAATGAATGTTAGTATGGCAGTTCCCATAAATATTTCTTGACTCTTTGACGTATGGTAGGTTTTTCTCAACTAACAAATTCCATAGAATCATTAATATACTAATTAAGATTTCTAAGCTAATCGATGCATTTGATTTGATGTTGTTACTAATATGGGTTTAATTAGGTTTGATAATGTGTGTGTTTCTAGTTGGACGTTGTCCTTATCTTGTTTTGTAGGCATGCATAATATGTTTTCAATCAAGTGTATAGTGTGATTCTGAAATCAACTAGCGTTCGTGTTTTTTGCTATATTTACAAATGCATAAAACATAGCAGAAATAATGTTTTTGGTTGAAGATTATCATATATTTATTGTCTTAAAGATTACTATAAATATATATCTTTTGAAATGACACTGTTAATATATAATTATAATACTTAATATTTTTGGTTGCTCTTATCATTCCTATTGTTATTACTTTAAAATATTTAAAGATTTGAAATGAAAAGAAGTCCCCCTCAATCGAATTGATTCATCTTGGGTGGTATGCACTAGATTAGGATTTCAGGAATAATTAATAAAAATATCTTCTAGGTCTTACATCTGATGAATTAAATTTTAGTGTTGATTAATAAGTAATCATAGTTTATTTTACGAAAGTGCATCGGGCATAGCATTTACGATCGTGATATAACGTTACATAAGTATGTACGTTTAATCAGACCATATATGTTACACCCGATAAAATTAGTTTTTTTGTAATTATTTTATAAGAAAAGAAAATTATTAATTGTTAATTAATTACCTGGAATATTTTTTTCCCGGTTGATCAGTTGGTGCACACTAGAAGCCTAAACTGAGGGCGGTGTTTACGTCCAATTTCCATGCAAACCCACCAGATTCCATTCTCCAAACATCACACGGCACTATCTTATTCCACTTTTGCCCCTGCCCTTTCTGCTGAGTGACCCTCACTCTGCATGCAAATGAGGGCCATAGATGGGGTATTTCCTCTTTCACCACCAACCTCACCACAAACCCCTTCTCCACCGCCGCCTCCGCCGCCTCGTCCTCCGCCACCATCTTCTTATACGCCGGATTCACCCAAATCACGTTGTTAGTCCAATCAGATACGAAAGCTGGGCACGTGTCCCTCTCCAAATTGTAGATCTTTTCCTTATCTGAAAACCCTAACCCTACCCCTGCAAACTTGTCAATCATGCGCTCCATGATTATCCACGTTTCTACAACAGATCCGCCGCATTTCAGATCCACCGGTCTTCCGCCATACTCGGCCACGGCGGTGTACCTAACACCGTGATTTAAACCGTTCTCCTCACTTCTCGGAACACTAATATCACAGATCTTCCGTTCACTCTCAGATCTACCTCGGAGAAGCTGCAGGGTCACAGATCCTTCCTCCGGCGGCGGCGCGTCTTCGACACCGGACTTCTCCGGCGGCGACGATGGCCTTCCTCCGTCCATAACCTTGCTTTGTGCACACCGTTTGCTCTGCCGACCTCGAACCCTAACATACTTCCTCTTCACTCTCCTTCCGGTCAGATCCGTCCGATTCTTCTCCGCCGTGCCGGAGGTGGATTCGTCGCCGACCGGCTTCGGTGCGATCGGCCGGAATCTGAGCATCATCCGGTTGATTACCGTCTGATTATCGCCCGATCTAGCCGCCCAGCAGCGCATGGATCTGCAGAAACTGGGAGCAAACTTTATACTGCAATTAACAAAAGTAAAGGTGGAGTAGGGAATGACGACACATGTTAGTTCAGAAGAGGCATAAAATGAACCTCTTGATAAAAGAAGGGAGCGTTGTACTGCACTGTGATTGGTCCACTGACGAACAGCCAATGAGAGAGTGCCAGATGAAGCTGGTGCAGTAGACTTGGGCGCAACGAGCCATTCTTGGGGAATAATGATGTTTTAGCAGGTGAGTGTGAAGTTTCCAGAAGATGGACACGTGTGCGTTTCGCCATCCTACTGCAGAAAGTAGTACTCCCTCCGTCCCGCCCGACATGGCTTAATAGGTTTGGGCACGGTTATTAAGAATAGTTGGTAGTTGTGTGTAAAGTGGTATAAAGTGGTGGGACCCATTAGAATTTATTAGAGTATTATTTTAGTTAGTGGCCAAGTCAAGTGGAACAATGAAAAAGAGGAAAGAAGCCAAGTCGGGTGGGACGGAGGGAGTATATGTTAAGCGTAAAAACGGACACGTAGAGAGAGAGAGAGAGAGAGAGGAGAGAGAGAGTGTGTTCGATGTATAAGAAAGCTCACTCGCTTGCAATAAGCGTTGAACATGCAACAAACATTAGCCGATTAGCGTAAATTAGGGTTTTTTAGCATGCAACAAACAGCCTCACGATTTGCTGTAGCCTGTAAGATAGTATACATAGTTTAGTTGATAGGGTAATACAATTAAATGCATGCAGTTTATCGATCCCTATACAACTCTATTATACCGGAAAGACTATAAAGGAGGTTACATGCTTTAGGAGTGATTGAATAAGTTCTTTAATGGTCAAAACTAAAATATAATTAAATTGTATAAATATTTCTACGTTTGAGTTCCTAATTTGATTTTACTCCATTTATTTCACTAATCAAGTCATATTGCTTTTAGGTACAAGAATTTAAAAAGTCGGTGGAAAAAAAAATGTGTGGCGTTAAAGTATAAAGTGGTGGGGTCCATTTATTTAGAGTGGTTGTGGTCCACTCATTTTTTTTATTTATGGAATATGACTTGTTTAGTGAAATACCCGAAAAAAATGGGACTTGATTACTAAAACAGATGGAGTATCTTTTTTATTATGTGATTTACGATCGATCATATATAAATAAAATTTACTAAGATGACACTTAAAATATAAATGCGATTTTTCGTCCTTATGAAGTGAATAAATACGAACATCTTTTAACTCTTTTTTTTTGTTGACGAGGAACCCGCAGCCGCTACCTTTGGTGCGCACAGGGTAAACCTCGCTCCTGTGCAATAGCCTGCAAACCACACAGAAGAGTTAAACCACCCTTAATGTGACAGGGTGACAGGCTCGCACATAGCGTATCCAGTGAAAATTGAACCCATAACCTATCAGTCCCGGCCACCCACCTTCACCCATCTTTTAACTGTTGTTTTTGGAGAAAGTGGAGTGGGGACAGATGTCCACGAATAGAGAAAGCGAGTGAGATGTAGATGCTTTATTCCTGGCAAAGGAGAGTACGACACGTGGGATTTAGAAGATTGTAATTGGTTGTGGTTGAGAGCTACCATTTATTGGTGAAGTCGACGGAGGAAAAAGTCTATTTGTAGTTATCCAAACGGCAGTTTTTAAGGCTAAATTGGTTCCAATTCCACCAATAACTAATGGCAATTTATCAAAACCTTAAAATAAATTACAATAAAGTGAGTTTTAAGGAGTCTTTGGACAGCTGAAGCTTATTGATAAGTGTTGAAAGCTGCTTAAAGCAGTTTAAAACAATTTATTTGAAAATCAATTAGTATTTGGAAATAAGTGCTGAAAGCAGTCGAAAGTGGAAAAGATAGTATTTGGAATACCGCTGATAAAGTAGCTTATTGTTATTTTTTAGAATAAATGTTTATTTTGCTCTTAGTGTTATTAAATAATTATAATTTATAATAAATAAATAAAATTCAAAAATTATTCTTATTCTATATTTATTTTTTGCTTTAAAATTTTAATCTAATATTATAAAATATTAAATTAATATAAATATTAGTAGTATATAATACTATAATTGATAGTGTAGAAGAGACATTGCTATTATGTTGAAGAAAAAGAATTATAACAAATATTAAGGGTAGTTTGATCCGAAAAAATCATAAGCAATAAGCTGAAGTTGAAAGCTGGGATGGAGCAGTTTTAGCTGCTTCTCTATTTTTGACCAAATTTTAGAGAATCTCAACTTTAAGCTGGATGTTCCAAAAATCTCTACACCAACTTAAAGCTGAAAGCAGCTTTCGATAAGCTGTTCCAAACACCCACTTAATTACTAGTGATTTGGTCTATCATAAAGCTAAATTTTGGCTTTCGCACCATTGAATTGGCAGCAAGTTGATTTTGGTAAATTTTTAAAGTTTTTTTTTCATTATTCTCTTATACTTAGTAAAACTCGAATGCTTGAATTCACTTATAAATAACAACGTCTTCTTTCATTTATATATAATTCATTTATATTTATGTATATAATATATAAATATAAATTTTAATTTTAATTTCGGATTTTTAAATTAAGTTGGAACTTTCACTAGTAATAAATACGTCGTCAAACAACTAAGTCGGAAAATCCCTTTTCAGAACACACATGACAAATTGCATCTATATAATATGTATATAGAAGGTTGTGAACAGTCTGTTATCGTATGAACGTGTAAATACTGCACTTTAAAGATATATATACTGCACTTTAAAGACAAAGATATTGCATTTAAAGGGCAATACTTAAATTGCAGTACATTTGCCTTTAAGTGCAGTATTTAAAATACAATATATTTGCCTTGAAAGTGCAGTATCACTCCATATATATATAGGAAGTGGTTTCCGTATGAACAACGCTTATCGTGTGAACGTGTGAATACTGCACTTTAAAGACAAACATATTGCACTTTCAAGGTAAATATACTGTACTTTACGTACTGCACTGAAAGACAAATGTATTGCAGTTTAAGTATTGCACTTTAAAATGCAATATTTTTGTCTTTAAAATACAGTACATTTATCTTTAACATGCAGTGTTCATACGTTTAAACGATAATAGACTGTTCACATTTGAACTCTCATATATATATATATATATATAAATATAAATCATTATTTTAGATTGTTAACACGTTGAACTTGAAGCATAGAAAATAAATACTTTTTCATTGTCTCATCATTTGAGTCACATGTTGTGTGCAAGAAAATAGGATCTTGTGAATTTTTTTTTCCGATAGTGGGTGGTTTATTGAAAAATCCAATATATATATGTATTGAAAAATCTAAAACCACTAGATTTGGGTGTGCACATAACCTACAAACAAAGTTAATCTTTCCTTTGCAATAACCTACAAAGTTAATCTTATGTGATAGATTCACATATAACAACCTCTTGATCAGCTTTCATCTATACAATCTTATCATGTTCATGCTTTTACTTTAGAAAGTTCTCCAATAATTGCTAAAAATGCACATTCTGCATTCCAACAAAAACTAAAATAAATAAGTCTACTAACACATCTTTTACTTAGACACTGGAAACTACACATTGAGTAAGCAAATTCCACCATATTATCTTCAACAACGCTCTTTATATTCTATCGTTTTTTTCTTCTGTAAAATATGTTGACACGCTTTACCAAATTCTCTACTTTAAACTACAATCAATTGGATGAATAGAATAGTATTCCATAATATGTAGCGGGATATTGTTCACCCACTACATTTTTTTATCTGTTTAACTTCTATATGTATTTTTCGTTATTTTTTTATAAGCCTTAGCTTATCAAAACAAATTAAAAACTCATTCATAAAAAATTGATGATATTTTTTAAACTTGATGGAACTCATAACACTTTCCTAAATATCGGAATAAATATAATCATGAAACATTACATTAAAACTCAAATTATATTTATTCTTATTTATAAATACATAATTTTAAACATTCTATTCATTATTTATATATATATTATGCTGTTTAATTTTTAATTCAATTGGTTTAACTATAAAAGAATAAAATTAAATATTTATTCTATAGCGAAATGTTAGAATTCACTGCAGAGTTAAATATGTAATCACTGTATATTTGATTGTACAATTATGGAGAGAATATTTAATTATAGATGGTTTATTATAGATTATCATGTCGACGTTTTGATGACTTCAAATACTAGATTTTAATTGGCGCATAGAGATCTCAGTGGGCCCAGAGAAAAATCAGCATATCTCAAGAAAAATTACGCATTGATTGGCTGGCTCTATAGTCCAATCAGTAGGTGGACATGCGTCGCAGCACTCGAAGTTTGTGGTACAACTTTATGAATTAAAAACAGACGCGTGGCGACATACTAAGGCTGCTGAGATTTTGAAATTCGTAGTGGGTGGTCGAGATTTCGGATTTTAGCCACGTGTGTGGTAGGTCGGAATAAAAATATATGGTGGGTCCGAGGAATACATAGTGCTACATGATTGGAGGGTTTAGTTCATCAAATATATTATATATACACAATATATTTTGTGAACTTATTTACTTGAGCACTCCACAGATCCCATAGATATTTTCAATATTTTTTTCCTTAAAATGTTTACTAGAAAAGGACAATTAAGGGTTCGCATTATGGAATTGTTAAGATAAAAGTTCGGGAGAATAGAAAACTTTAAATTTGTATTGATAGTGAAGTAAAATATTTATAATTAGAGTTGAAATATAACTGAAATGTATTCGGCATTATAAATTAGCTAAACTTAGAATTTGTGGTATGACACGTTATCATGGAGGTACCAATTCAGAATTTACAATTTCAGGTATGAAATTTAGAATTTATAATCGTTAGAAATTTAAGGAATAAAATGATCTCAGAAAAATAAAGAATGATGAAGGGCATCTGATTTAATTATACAACACCAATTAATGAAAAATGAAAAGCATACAATTATCACAATTTGCATAGTAAGTCAACGAGCATAACTAACTATCTATACATACAATTGCAGTTTACTGCAGTGCAATAAAATTCATATTCTCAAGCTATACAGGAACAAGCAAGACACTTGCAGAGTTGTATTAATTTCCTTTTATAATCTCACCTCCTTGCCTATGGATATCTATATATTTAGTTTGACCAAATATTCGTCCTCTTTTCTTGGCCTCGTTATATCAACATTTTTCTCCTTCCATTTTCAGCTTGCACCATCTGCCAAATTCTAAATTTGAGTTCCTCTTCTTGCAGTCGAACCGCAGAGCAGCAAAATCAATGTCATTTAAACTATTTATAGGACGACCCACTAAAATTAAACCTAATCCATTGTGTGGGTGCTTGAGCCTATGTTTATTGCCTTATAATTCATTCCTTCCTGGTGCGTGACGCCGTTCATATATTAGAGTCGTCAAAATTATTCACCTTCGCCAGTGATCTGCTTCGTGTATGATACTCATTCCTTTGTGTGAACCAAACAGCTACCTTTGTGGTGTAACCAAACAGTTCTTGGTCGGATTCGAGGCCTTTCTGGTCCAACCTTGATGGTGTGATCCTAATCCCCACAAACAGGATATTGAGGCAAAGATGAATCGGCACAAAATCCCAACATAGAATCGCAAACCAAAGAATTATGCATAAATATATTGCGAATTCAAAACCGAAAATCACAAAGAAATCCGCTATATGGAATAAATGTTATTCCATTTTATGCGATTATTTTTTTTTAAAAAAAAGGTGAAATTACGTTCCAACCAATCGGCTGCTTAGCCGCGCGAGTTCAGACTTTGCTACCAATGGAATTTGAAGTCCGTCTAGAAGTTTACATGATTTTTTGTTCAATTTTCTTATATCTCACTATCTTTTTAATTGTAAACATTTAGGTGTTTACAATTTAAATTTTAAGATTATCATAAATACTTAAATGATTATAGTAAAAATGTGAATAGGATACGAGTGAACATAAGAAAGTAGGAAAGAGGATTTGGATTGGTCTAGAAGAAGGAATTGATTTTATATTTTATTACTCTGGAGTCTGGACCTTCTTATTGGATAGAATATCGAAGGTTGAGTGGTAATGGGCTATGAATGTAAAATAAAAGATATTGATAAATAAATACAGAAACAGAAAAATTACCTAAACTGGGCACCAAGAATTATATGCAAATCACTTAAAAAAGCAAAGTCTTAGCTTAGTTACAAGGTACAATTCAAAATTTTAAAGTCTAAAGTAAGATATGACAATAAATTTATAGTTTTATAATACAAATATATTTTTTCTTCGTGGAAAAACACCCCTGAAAATTAAGTGATTTGAGTTTGAGTTTGAGTCTTGAAAATGAAGTGATTTAAGTAATTTGTAGTCTTGAACTTTGCTCTTTGTGAGGCCCAAAGCTTATAGATGAAATTTGGAACTCTTGCCAATGTGAGGGCCTAAAGCGATAGTCTTGTCTATCCAAAATTCGGTCCTACTTGGACCTTAATAAGATTCGAATATAATATAAAAATTTCTTATAAACTTAGTCCCGTTTGGATATAAGTGTTATAAACACATAAATTGAATAAGTTGTACGTGTTTAGATATATTTATGTATAAACATTTATTTTAGATAAAATAAAATTATTGTGAAAAAAATATCTTATGGGGATATAATATGATCAATATTCATGAACTGTTTTTGACTTATTTTCACAATATATTCCTATCAGCCAATGAAAGTAAATCAAAAAAGCTTATTTTTTTAGAATAAGGCCCCGTTTGAGAAAATAGCTTAAATAAGTGCTTATAACATAAATACTTATGATATAAGTACTTAAATTGAATAAATTATGTTTGGATACATCTATGTATATCACTTAATTAGAAAATAAAATATAATATAATTTAAAAATTATTGTTGGAGGGATTTGATATGGGAATCTATTTTTCATAAGTTGTTTTTGACTTAATTTCATGAGTTATTCCTATCGGCTTATGTAAATAAGCCAAAAATAACTTATTTTTTAGAATAAGTTATTTTCATAAATGTTCCCAAATGCATGCATAAGCAGTTATTTTCTAGAATAAGCTGAAATAAGATGTTAAAAAGCTCTTAATTTGTTTTCATAAACTTTTCCAAATGCATGTACAAATACTTATTTAATAGTAAATTGAAATATCATGCTGATAAGTTCATAAGCTTAATTTCTTTTATTATAAATCACATTCTTTGTATGTACCATAATAATTTTATAAATGACATATATCATTCTCTTGGAAATTGTGATAATATAAAATACATAATTTAGGAATTAACCTTTTTAGTACTCCCTCAGTCCCGTTATTTGTGGCTCACTTTCCCGAAAGGGGTGTTTATTATTTGTGTCAACTTTCCTAATTTGATAAAAAATTACTCCCACTCTATCATCTTCTCTCTCCTACTTTATTACATTCTCTCTCATACTTTATCATCTTTCTCTCATACTCTCTCATTATCTTACTCATCTTCTCTCTTATATTTTATCATCTACTATCTCTCATAATTTATCATCTACTCTCTTAATTCCCGTGTCGAAACCAATTGAGCCACAAATAACGAGACGGAGTACTTGTTTTGAAGGCCACCTACTACTTGTGACAGCATAATTCTGATTTGTATGAGAGCGGATGCCGTCGTTATTTATTATGAGCGTCACCATGCCGCCGGCTTCAAACCATAAACGCCAACCTTCCGCCGCTTTCCTCAGTTCTCAACTCTCTTCACTCGAATGGGCCAACCCGAATTGCCATCCATCGACCCGAATAACGGGTTCTGCTCCCAAACCGGAGTCTTCCACAGTCTCCGCCTCCCCGTCCCCCTTCCACCGGAAAACACTCCTATCTCCGCCGCCGCCTATGCTCTCTTCCTCCAATCCGAATCCCCATGGGCGGAGCCCACCGCATTGATCGATTGCGCCACCGGACGGAAAATCTCTCACTCCCAATTCCGTATGTATGTCGAAGGCCTAGCGCTTTCTCTTCGATCGGAGATTGGGCTTAATAGAAACGACGTTGCTTTTGTCCTCTGCCCTAATTCCATCCGCGTTCCGGTCCTCTATTTCGCTCTCCTCTCCATCGGCGTCGCCGTAGCTCCGGCCAATCCGCTCAGCACGAGCTCGGAAATCGCTCGCCAAATTAAAATCTCGAATTCAATTGTCGCCTTTGCTACCTCAACAACCGCCGCTAAACTTCCAAAGGAGTGTAAGACGATTCTCATAGACTCGGCCGAGTTCGAGGACATGATGAGTAGGACGACCGCGTCGGGACTCGGTGCGGTGGAGGTGAACCAAAACGACCTTGCGGCGATACTCTTCTCTTCCGGTACGACGGGGCTGGTGAAAGGCGTGGCCCTAACTCACCGGAATTTAATGGCGAGCACCGCCAATTACTTCTACCAGCGGGAGGAGAGGTCGTCTCCGGTGGTAGGGATTTATACGGTGCCGTATTTCCATGTTTTTGGTTTTCATTATTGCTTGAAGTCGGTGGCGCTGACGGAGAAGGTGGTGGTGATGGAGAGGTTTGAGCTCGCGAAGATGCTGGCGGCGGTGGATGAGTACAGGGTGACGAGTGTGGCGGTTGTGCCGCCGATAGTGGTGGCGATGGTGAAGAGCAATTTGACGCAGAATTTTAACTTGGGATCATTGGAGACTATTGGTTGCGGCGGAGCGCCGCTGAGCGTCGATTTGATTGAAATATTCACGAAGAAGTTCCCAAGAATTCATCTTTATCAGGTTGGTTAACGACTTAATTAACGTTGGTTTCATTTAATCTTCTCCTGCTTTCATTTTATCATTTTTGGAAAGTAAAGTGTCATCTTCTTTTGGTTATTAAGCCTTGAATTTGAGTTAATAAATCGATTATATAGTTGCTTATTCTTCCCTTTTAGATTATTGATTAACATATAACGAAGTAGATTTGAGTTGGATTAAAACTCCATTATTTGTTTACCTCATTAGAACATAAAATCCAAGAACACAAATTTTCTTCACCATTGAATCCTAAACCAAGTGTGCTTACTGATTTTGTGATGCGGGTTTTCCTCGCCATAAAAAATACTATCTAAGAAGTTTTGGTATATGTTGGTTGTATTAATTATGGATTGTTGAATAATAATGAAGGGTTATGGGATGACTGAAACAAGTGGTGCAGCATTTAGACTAACCAATCCAGAAGAATATGCAAAAAGGGGTGCAGTGGGAAAGCTGATTGGGACTAATGAAGCCAAGATTGTTGATCTTGATACTGGAACTGCTCTGCCTCCCGGCAAGAGAGGAGAGCTCTGGTTGAGAGGACCAACAATCATGGATGGTAATTAATCCATTTATACTCTATTTTCCGTCTCCACATCACTCAATTCTGAACAAATGGTGTTGTAGGATATGTACATAACCCCAAGGCCAACTCTGAAACCTTGGTGTCGGGCAGGTGGCTGAGAACGGGTGATGTGTGTTACATCGATGGACAAGGTTTTCTCTTTGTGGTTGATAGGGTAAAGGAGATGATCAAGTACAAAGGCTATCAGGTTATTGAATATGCCCGTTTTGAGCTTCTTTGAGTTATTAACATGTATGATTAGAAAAGTTATGTGGGATTTGACTGGTAGGTTGCTCCTGCTGAGCTAGAGCAACTGCTTCTTTCGCACCCTGATATTGTTGATGCTGCTGTGATACCGTAAGCGCGTTCTTCTAGTGTTTTGAGTTGTTGTAAGGTTAGATTATGAGTTTTTTAATGGGTGCAAATGTGTTGCAGATACCCTGATGAAGAAGCTGGTGAAGTGCCATTAGCCTTTGTAGTTAGAGGTCCCAATAACAACCTTGGTGAGGACCAAGTTGTGGACTTCATTGCAAGACTGGTGCCACTTCCTCTCCCTCTTCTCCCTCTCTCTCTCTCTCTCTCTCTTCTTCTAAATTACTCCATTTATATCTAATCAAGAAAATGTATCTTCATGAACAGGTTGCTCCATACAAGAAAGTAAGGCGTGTGGCATTTGTTAGTTCAATCCCAAAGAATCCAGCTGGGAAAATATTGAGAAAAGAACTAAAGAAGATTGTCCTACCCGGGTCTAAGCTCTAATCAGCTATATTATTAGAGCGGTCAAGATTCAGTTTCGCACTTTTTATAATAAATGAATTAAAGAAAAAAGAAATTGACCGAGTCTAGTGTGAAAGATTTGCAAGGTGATGCACGTACTCGGATTTGCTTTCATATAGACGTGAAGAATATAAGTGGAATACTTTAAACTATTACGTTTAAATAAGGAGATAAATTTAATTCCAAATAAAAACCGTGTTATTTGCTACAATTCATTCTTTAAATTTTGATTCTTACATATTTGCTACTTATATAATACAAATACTTTTTTTTATCTTCTAGGTAGGCCCATATTAGATGGTGCAATCACGATGATATATGGTGTTCACCCTTAGCTTTTCAAATTTCGTCTCCTCGGGCCTCTGCAGCTGGTCATTGTTTTAGACCTCCTAAAAGTTTAATTCGTCCTTAAATCTTAACTATCAAACCAAGATATTCATTATGATATACTAAATACAGACTACAAACAACAAAGAATGACTATTGTGATATCAGGGTTACGATTAAAATTAACAATCTCTAGGATTTTAATTATAATTTTATATAAATGTCTAACACGCGCTTCTTAAGTACCCATTCTCCATAACAAGATATATTGACCCAATAAGTGCAAGTCTAATAACAGAATTTACCGCTTTTGGTCAATGAGAAAACTCTACTATAGCCTTTTTCTTTTATTAAAAATTAGTACAATATATAGAAAGGAGGAATGGAACAAATACGACCACCATAAGATAGACTATTTTTAAGCTATAAAGATTAAAGATTGAATGGATGAGATTTAAAAGAGAGTTAACTTTCAAAATTCATTTAGGGCCTTCCAACTTCTGCATGAGACTTTGAGACGCCATCATTTCTAGGATACATGGAATCTAAACAAGTAGTATAAAATATGATTGGAAATTTAATCGAGTTGGCTTTCCAATATTTACATCGGAGCATGAATTAGATATCTCTAAAAAAGTTATGATCAAAATAATACAACCAAACTGCAAACTACAACTAACCAACCAACTGGTACTCGTAGAGTTGAATGAATAAATGAATGAGAGTTATTAAATAGGCCACAACAGTTGCGCTAGCTTTGGCCCTCCTCTTCTTACACAGCTCATGCCACTCCTGCAACACAGCTGTTTGAAGAGCTCGATGTTCTACCCCTTCCGCCGTCAGTTTAAACGACGTAGAAGGTCCTCTGCTCCTTCCATCTCCATCATTTTCTTCGTGCTCCTCTTCCTCCTCTTCTTCTTCGTCGTCTTTTTTATGGGGCCATGCTGCCTTCAACATGGCTATATCTTCCATTGAGACTTTGAGCCTCCTTCCAGCAGCCTCCTTCACTTCTTCCTCGGGCATGTACTCGATGCTGCCATCACTAAGGTCGTCCATCCACCCTTGTATGTCGGACCCAATCTCCTTCGTGATATTTGCATCTGAGGTTCGGACCACGAATTTGCACACCATGGTTGTGGTTTCATCTCTCAGATCCACATTCCGGCTCACTTCGGTTGAACCGAATATCATCATCCCCACAAACCCTCCAGTCCATGTTTTAGCAGCATAGCACATCTGGTGGGACCAAAGATTTGTTAACAAATGCAATGATCTTTGAGAAACCAAATGATTAGGATTATTACCTCATACTCATAGCATACAGCACAGATTCTTGATTAAATATTTTCACAACTACATATACTTTCTTTGAGATGTTTAAACAGCTTACTACTCCTTCCTTCGTCACTTGCAGTGCATGTATGCAGGGATGGATCCACGATTAGGAATTAGGGGTCGAGATAATAATTTTTAAAAATTACACAAACTCTGGGATTCTGCACAATTTTTAGTATAGAACCCCACCTACCCCTAGATCCTCCCGCCGTTGAACATATCCATGTTGCGTGGACAAGGTTATGATGGAGCGAGTAATATGCAGGGGGAATTTAATGGATTAAAGTCTCTCATTTTGAAAGAAAATGCAACGGCGTATTATGTCCATTGTTTTGCACACCAACTTCAACTTGCTCTTGTAGGTGTTGCCAAAAACCACATACGCATTTGTGAACTATTTGTTTTGATTTCCAACATAGTTAACGTGGTTGGAGGCTCGTGTAAGAGAAAAGATAGTTTACGAGAAAAACAAGCTTCGAAGATTTTTCAAGCTTTGGAAAATGAAGAAATTGCAAGTGGGAGCGGATTGAATCAAGAAAGCACACTCATTCGTCCTTGTGATACGCGTTGGGGTTCACATTACGGTACTATCTTGAGCTTGATGAATTTATTTGATTCTATAGTTGAAGTACTTCGCGTAATTGTGGAAGAAGGAACATTATCCAATCAAAGGGGTGAAGCATCACGTTTGATAAAAGACATGCTATGTTTTGACTTCATATTTGATTTGCACTTGATGAAATCCATATTGGGAATAACAAATGATTTGTCCCAAGCATTACAAAGGAAAGATCAAGACATTGTGAATGCTATGAATCTAGTAGATATTTCTAAAGACTTCAAGAAATGAGAGATGATGGATGGAGTGCTTTGATAGAAGATGTGTCCGCATTTTGTATAAATCATGGAGTCGAGGTGTTTGATATGGATGATGTTTATGTGAGTGGAAAAAGGCCAAGGCGGAGAGTTGAAGACGTGACAAACTCACATCGTTATCGTGTGGAGGTATTTAATACTGTGATAGATACCCAGCTATCTGAGTTAAATGGTCGTTTCAATGAGGTAAATACAGAGTTGCTTCGTTGTGTTGCTTGTTTGAATCCTTCAAACTCTTTCGAAGCTTATGATGATAAGAAATTAGTAAGATTGGCAGAGTTTTATCCAAATGAATTCCAAGGACTCGAGCTTTTGGCATTACCGGACCAACTTACGAATTTTGTTAAAGATGTACGTGCAAATATTGATACATTAAGTGTCAAAGGGCTTGGGGATATCAGCAAGAAGATGGTTGAAACTAAGAGGATATGGTTTATCCTCTAGTTTACAAACTTATAACTTTAGCATTGGTTTTGCCGGTTGCAACTGCTACGGTGGAAAGAGCATTCTCCGCCATGAATATCGTGAAGAATCGACTTCGAAACAGGATGAGTGATGAATGGATGAATGATAACTTAGTAGTTTATATAGAAAAAGATGTATTTACTTCTGTACCCGATGAAGCTATTATCAAAAGATATCAAACGATGGCAAACCGTCGTGGCCAGTTGTAAAAATTATATTTTCATATTATCGAAATTGCTACTTTTTCTTTATATTATGTCACCCCTTCATAAAATTCATGTATACGTCCCTGCTCCCGTGACTGCATGTATTCTCGTAGCATATATACAGCTTCCTCCCTGCTAAAAGCAAGTAGCAGATAATATTATGTGAAAAAGTAATCGAGTTCATTCTCTGATTTTATCTACTAATTCTTTGGTTCCAAATTATGAGGATATTGAACTAACAAACAGACCTATAGAAGTTAAACTCAAATATTTTAAGTTCTTAATTGGGTTTATATATTTCCTGAAGTATCTGAAATCCATTTCTTTTTTTCTTTTTCTTTGTTTTTTTTTATCATGTTTTGCTCAATTCTCATTTGGATAATGTATCTTGCAATGTATAAGAATCATGTAGTCCAAGTTATAACATACCTGGAATCCAGCTACTATTCGAACAATATGGGAGCAAACTTTATGAAAAGCTTACACAAGAGAGATTTCAAGCCACTGAGGAAAGGAGACTCCCCATATTGATGTGCTGCTGTAGCCTTTAAACCACTTCCTTCATACGTATACGTGCCTGTGCATTCGACTATAGCAGGTAAACTAGACCATAATCGGAAATACTCAACTGGTGATATTTTATGTGGTAAAAGAAGTTTAGTAAGAGGAATTTTGTATGGCTGGCATCTCAAAATCACAGGCTCTCCCATTTCAGGCCTTAAGCTTCTCTTGTATCTCATAATTTCTTGATCTTCATCATAGTAATCTCTTCCATAATATTCTGCAGCCGCACTCCCTTGAAAAGGATAGAACAGGACTTGGACCCAGAACGCGCATCGCTCAAACTGGGAAACACCAACAGTCACACTACACTGCACTGATTCCTGGATAAATATAAATAATAACTTGTTAGTAAGATAACAAAATTATTGTTCCATAAAAAAATGTCAGAATTATATGAAATTCCAGAAAAGGTTTCTTACATTATAACCAATTACATTATAGTATAAACTGAACTAAGATGCATACCAGATGCAGTGTTTTTCACCATTGAATTTGGATAGTTCAACTGCCGCACTGCTTGAGGAGAACCGTCCATGAAGTATAACCCACCGGAGAGACCAACTCTTATGTCTACTCGATTTAGCTCAATCTCTGTAAGATTCAGAATCTGCAATGATTTATTTTATACGTTCAGATGCATTAGCTAGTAATCTGAACTTGCTCATGCACTGCACACCTCAACAAGATAACGGGACATTCTCAGGTAAAACTCAAAATGGTGTACCTGAGATTAAACTTGATTCAGAGGAGTAAAGTTCTATCTATAGATGTTTGAGGATTTAGTCAGTTTAACTCGTAACCTATTTAGATGAGTAAAATTACCTTTAAATGCAGAGTAATTCTTCCATCACTTGGATCTGTCAAGTTACATCCTTCAACGTAACAAGGATCACTACTACCAGACAATGTAAATGCTCTGGGGGGAACCTTGATCAAACTTGAGTTGATATCTTTGGCCAGCAATTGAGTTAAGTCATTAGGATCTGGTCTCCACAGTTCTAAAATAGCCTTATGAATCAATCCCTCTAGTTTCCGGTCCTGAGCTGCAGATGCATCATGGAACTGAACAGTTAGCTTGTAGTGGCTAAATGGGAAATCTCCCCTGGTTTCACTAACCCCTGCCCACCTGAACACAAGAACTAATAAAGAATCAGGCAACTAAAGCAGAATATATTCATAAACAAGAAAGCAGGTCCCAATTGGCTAATTCCACAACAGTATAGGATTCTCAAGTGTCAAGACTAACTCATTTTTTTCTTACTACAAGTAGAAAGAGCAAAATCTGAGGCAGAATGGACTCAATAAATTGATTTACATAGGAAAAACATGCATAGGTGAACAGTATACTTCATAATTCAGAAATTCATGTTTTATATGTATTTGCTGCAATCTAGCCAGTAGTGGATCCAACCCTAGGCCTTAAATGCAATCTTGTAATAATTAGTGCCAACACGGATTTTAATTAAACCATTAAGGGACATGTAGCATCTAGACATGTAACACGGTGACATTAAGATCATTTGGCGTGCAAGTAATGTTTCCATATCACAAACGTGCAATAGATATTCTAATTTTCCCCAAACACATGCACAGGTAGTCGACGAGAAATGCTTACTTATCACCTGAATGACTTAAAGCATATTTGATTCTCTGAATTATTAAACGGCATTAATGCTTATTGACTGAGTCAGAAAATGGACTGTTCCTAAATTCTTCAAGTGCCTTAGTTAGAAAAAATTGTCCAGCCCGTGGATGACGTGATCCCAGGCGCTGTGCACATAGAAGAGCTGCTTGAACATCTTGAACCCGATTCATGGTGCTTGGAGATGAGTCTGTGTTGTGTAGGATCTTGTAGATATTTGTTAAAATGATGTTTAATGGGTCATTAGGGTCATCAGCCAGAAGAGGGTCCAATCCATCCAAATTAATGTGCCTCTGCAATAGCCCAGAGAAGACGGGCACTGATTCTAGGAGTGTTTACCTGCCAAAATAAGGTTCAATTATGCAGTCAGATAGTTAAGAATAGACTCTATAATAAACAGATGGAAAAGGCAAGAGCGAGACATATAAAACAATGTCTTTAAACTGTTTCTGCTAGATCCAAAAAAGAAAACACTGGAGAATCCTAAACAATATAATTTGTAAACTTACATATATCATATGCTAGAAAGTAGAAACCACCAGCGTAATGCAAATATTGAAGTGTAGCTTCATGAGGAATACAGATCATGTGATAAAGCATTACTAACCTCAAGGAGATCTCTAACAAGCTCTCGCTGCAAATTTTGCAACCGTGTTTCATTCAGTATCTGATCTTGAGAAGCCCCGTCTTTGACTCTTTTGACACCACCACGGGTGTCATAAATGTGTCACAGTCTAACAAGCAACTTCAGATAATAATCATGGCATATGTACGGCCATCGCAATCCCATCTAACACATGGCCTGCATACTTCCACCACTTCAAGAGCGCCGGTTCAGTCCAATTCAATGCACCATAACCAGTTCCATAGGCTAAAGGCTCCAATCACCCTGCCCTCCATACCAGAGTTCTTTTGTTCAGGAAGCGGCAAGGACAACTGAAAGCAACTCTCAACCAGCATCGCAACTAATTCTTCTCTAAACAAACTCTTGGTAGTGATACTGTTGAGGTCACCCCTAACAGCCACATCTTCAAACAGTGAAACAATATCTGTTCCTGCAACAGGTTTCTGGCCGCAGTGAATGCTCTCTTTTGAAAAAAGATCAATGCAGAGAGCAGTTCGACAGATGCATGCCAAAGCATGTATTCGATCTGATTCTGCACTCAAGTTTCTCACCATATGAAGCAGCTTCTTGAACAATTGACACCTATAACATTTAAGGATGCAGATCAGAAATCTGCTGTCCACATTAGTTACACCCACTAATCACACAAAAGACAGATGATTGTGTCAGTATCAAATTCACACAAGAAACCGAAAAACAATACCTGCATACTAAGATCAAGGAGATGCAAATTGGTTACGACAGCTCTTACTATGCTCTCGCGTCCAGAAGAATACTCCTGTCTGTCCCAAAGTGTGAGAATTGCAATAATGGATGCAGCTGCCCACTCAGGCTCCCCCCCGGGAACATCAGCCAGATATAACATATTAATCCCCACCTCAAATATTCAATGCAGGATCCAACGATGACTCCAAAAATGGAGCCAAATGTGAAACCACATCTGAAACTCCAACAGAGGTCTCTGCCTTCCCTAAATCCCAACTCATGAGATTCCTATTCTCCGCTGAACTCGATAGCTTCTTGATCACCTCTATAGAGCCTGACTGTTATGAATTATGACCACGGGACCCCTTACTTTATCTTTAATCATTATTATGTTTTGTATTGAATTTAAATATGTTAGTTAGTGGGAAGTGGGAATGTTTTGTAGCCTATAAAAGGCAGGGGTGCAAATGTAATGAAAGGAAGAGGAGAAAAATATTTGGTTAAGGTTCCTTCGGGAAAAAGGGACAAGAGCGGCTCTCTTGTTTTGGGACAGGATTTATTCCTGTATTTTCCAGTCCATCGAACCAGTTCACATCATTGGTGCGGTGAACGTGGATATTTGGGGGTTCGATGGCGAATACCATAACCACAGATATGGAATCGCGGATGAGCGCGGTTGAGGGTAAGTCGTCGGGAATGGAAGAAACTCGGGGATACTTTTGGCGGAGAAGCAATTCGTGCGTGGAAAGTTTGACAACTTAGAAGCGCAGCTAGCAATATTGATTGAGAAGATGAATCAGCGAGAAGGGGGTAAATCGTCGGGTACGAACGGCGGATCTCATGTAGAGGAGGGCACCAAGCTATTGGTGGAGCAGAGAAGGTAACGCCCGCCGCTGCGGTGTTTGACGGAGACGATCCATGGGGTGGCTTACTAGGGCGACCAAGCATTTCAAAATTTATGGAAATTCGATGCACGTAAGCCGAAGTTATTGATGGTAGCAATGGAAGGGAAGGCTTTGAATTGGTATCGTTGGTTTAAATGTGAGAGAGAGGTTTTTACGTGGGAGGAATTGGTACAAGCATTGATCCAGCGATTTGGTGAGACGGGGGAGGGCGTGCATTCGGAAGACTCACAACATTGAAACAAAGTGGTTCGGTGCCTCTAGCTAGATCTCGGGATCGCGGAAGTTGTTTCTCACTCGTCGATGTCCGAGTCGCTCGTGCATTCGGATGATGCTATCCGGGACGAAGCTGCACGCATCAAGAATTTGGTTAGAGAGAGTTTTGCTGGAAATATATTTGATCTTGATTCGGTTGAAATGGCCGAGTTATTGGCAAAGGATGGTATGTCCTTTCAAGCTAGCGTCATAAACTTATTTCCCGGCCCCTGCGTTATTGATGATGATGATGTGGACAAGTGTTTGTCAAATTGGGGCCGCCAATCTTGGCAAAAATTTGGAAAAGTAGGAAAAGGTGAAAAAGTTAAAAAAGATGGCAAAAGGTGGAATTGGCAAAAGGTGGAATATTTTGAAAAATTGGTGCAGAAGCTGACTGTGCGTTCAACATATGTGACTGGAAAAAGTTGGGAAAAAGTGGGAAAAGGTGGAAAAAAGATGACTACTCTATTCATACCATGGGAATTATTCGGTTGCATATCACGAGCAGAATTAAATACCATTGGAATGATTCTGTCGACGATTGCAATTCAATTTTTTTGGATCCGGCCTTGGGGACAAGGCCGTTTTGAAGGGGCGGCAATTGTTATGAATTATGACCACGGGACCCCTTACTTTATCTTTAATCATTATTATGTTTTGTATTGAATTTAAATATGTTAGTTAGTGGGAAGTGGGAATGTTTTGTAGCCTATAAAAGGCAGGGGTGCAAATGTAATGAAAGGAAGAGGAGAAAAATATTTGGTTAAGGTTCGGGAAAAAGGGACAAGAGCGGCTCTCTTTATTCCTGTATTTTCCAGTCCATCGAACCAGTTCACATCACTGACACAACGGCCTTCACTGCATAAACCAAGGGAAAAATCGTACATCGGAAACTCTCTATTGGTAAAACTAATGATCAAGACATCAATGTGATTCTCCTCTGTTAAGTTTAAATAACTCACACACCACCCAATCAACTCAATTGTTAGTTTAAAAACAAGACAAGACACACGAGATTTTACGTGCTTCGGCTATGCCTACTACACGGGAGGGGAAGATCTGATTTTTTCACTATGAACACAAGAAAGAAAACAAAATAACAGTGTTAGAGATAGGAGTGATTATCTTCTATATATGTATCCAACTAGCCAACTACAAGATATGATCAAAGATAATCCCGGCTAATACTCCTTTGATCTCTAAAATAGGATGAGAAGACACTTGGAGAAACTAGGATCGTCGATCAAGATATTATAACCGCTTCTAAAACACATTCCATCTTAGAGAAACAAGATCAAACTCTTCTGCCACGTTTGCATGAAGATGTGCAGTCACACACTCCTCACATCCTCTTCCACAGAAAATCAACCATTGAAGCAACCCATTTTGATCTAATTGCTACCGAGTTTTCAGTATCGACTAACTTGTCACCGGCAAGACGGCTCACTTCTTTGTTTCGAATTACTGAAACAGTTTACCGATGGATTCGAACGCAACCTTCGACACATTATCCGATCTATCAAGCAAGTTTTCAGCAATACGACTCCACCAGTTCGAGACACGATCGAGCAATTTCATATTGTTCTCACACAATGTCACGAGATCGTCGTGCACGAGAACGCAACCTAGGGTTTCCGTTATGAGAAACGGAGATCATCACTAGCCGAGTCGAAGCATGCCGAGATTTCCGCATGGCAGTCGTTAATTAGTTTACTAAGGCGGTACGATGGAATCCAGGATTGATATCGCCGCCGCAGTGACGTCGGGATCGGGGATATCGAAATCGTTGCGAATGCTGGTGCATACGGTTTCCCACAAATCGGGTGTGAGGCGAGTTGAGCGGATGAGGTCGAACGCGAGCTTTTTGGAGATGGCGGAGGCAGGGGAGGCGACGATCTCTTCGACTGCAGATTTTGCTATTACGGAGATATCTCTTCCCGCCGCGGATTGCTACAGCGCTTGAAGCAACGCCCTGGATTGACGGAGCGAGTAATTGGAGTGGAGATCCGCTTGAATCTGCGAAAACAGTATATCCATTTTCAAGCTCTAATTCACTCTGCAAACTGGAATTCCGAGCTTCAATTAACAGGAAATCAATCTCGAATCAAAGCTCAACATTTCGCCTTAGATTAAACGACGGCGAATTCGTTTTAGTAACTTGTTATGCCACCGAAAGAGATCAACGGAAGTGGTGCCACTGATGATTATACGTCGAACAGTTTCATGGAAATAAAAGAATCCAACGCCGCTTCCACGATTGATTCGGCAAACAAAAACTTGTGCCGAGACAGTTTTAAGCTGCAATAATGGCGGGTGCCGGATGAGAAACGGTTTAACTTCCATGAAAGATCCGTTGTTTACTCTGGAGTTGAAGGAACGGGTTTTTTGGGCTGGGCTTAGCATATTTGAAGTGAACTCAATTTATAATGCTTTCAGAATCTCAGATAGTTAAAAAAATAGTTTTAACTATTTGTTTTATGTCGTCTCTTTCTTTCTTTATACTTTCTCAATTATTACTTGATTTTATTGTGTGAATTATTACTATTAATTTGATCGAGCGTGCCGCCTAGTTCTTGTTAGTTAGCTAGACCTACTTTTGTATGTAAATCTAAGTTGCACTAAAATAATGCTAACATAAGAAACAATATTTTGTGAAAATAATTAGTGCGATACATTTTTATTATAAACTCAAAATTAGTAAACCAACAACTAAATCTCAATGATGCACGTAAAAATAATAAATTTTTTATTTATTATAAATTATAAGATCATTATATAACTCAATAATAATTATTCATATTTGAATACTAGAGCGTCTTAGATATTTGAATTTAATTATTATTCATATTAGAATTCGAATTCTAGAATGCAATTGATGAACTATTGTATTCCATCAAGTTTGTCACACATAATTGTTTAATGTAATTTTCATCCTATAAGATAAAATAGCAAAATTTATAGAGTGACATATTGTCCGTAACAGCTAACTGCTACTAGTTAGTCATTTTGAACAACAATCTTTGCTCCATTATTCGACCTTTTCAAGTAAGTCTGGCGCTATTCTGGTTCACATTTTCTAGCCTAGCTCGTGCAAAGAACAAAGAATATGGGGAATAGCAGGAAATTATGTAGGAAAATCCAAATCAGTAAATTCGTAGGAAGCTAAAAAGGCCCATATTCTACTGAACGCCATGAGTTACTGACTGGTTTTGACTCGCCTCTAAAAATAAGTATACAAAGACGAGCTTTAAAAGAAAGTAGACACTAATAATACGAGCTTTACAAATATTTTCTTCCCCAGCTCCCTCCCAAAGCAAAATGAAACATCATTCTCCTATCCAAAAAATACAAGCTATCAAGATAGACATCTTCTTCAGTTACACCCCATCTCATATGTTGAATTTAGAAGGAACGCTATCAAAGTCGTCGAAATCAAATCGCTGTCGCTCCCTCCCGACCTGAATAGACGCAATACATAGATGGAATTCAGTTTGCTTTGAGGGAACAAAATAATCTAGCTACATTCCGTGGATATTACATACATACCTTCCCAAGGTATGTAGAATCACATGATATAACTTCATTCATCGTTGTTAGTTTCTTCGAGAGCATCATAATCCTGAAACACATTTTTAACATAGAGGTTATACCAATTCATTCACAAGTTAGTAATGAAGACCTAAGATCTTAAAGCAGCAGCAAGTCAGCTGATTCAGAAGGATTGCTTGTTAATTTCTTAATAACATACACACCTCTGGATTGAGAAGTCGAGGCGTTCAATCATATCACAGGTTTTGTGTTGTTCGGGGTCCTCGAGGAATCTGACCATTCCATCCTTCTGGTTGATTGTAGCATAAATCTCGCCCTCTTGAATCTATATCCAGAAAAAAACAATATCAGAGAAAACCAAAAATTTCTAGTGCATTACCAATCAAGATGAGCATATCATGCTTAAACTTACCATTTGAAGTACATGCATTTCAGCCTCTTTGGGGCTATTAAGTTGAACTGTATTAGCTATGTCTTGGAGGGAGAGTGTCAGATATGTCTGAGTCAACCTCTGAATATTGCGTTTATACATTGATGCAACCACTTGCTTCACCAAACCAAGATTCTTGTCCTGGAAGTTGAAGAAAAGCTCACGTCAGACTCTAATGGAAGCATCAAAATGAAGCACATTTCAATGCAGTTTCGATGCAATGACCACTTACAGTTTCAAATTTGTCCCTGTTTGTCTGCACACACTTCTCGAGCTCTGATACTTTACCGGTATTATAGCTACTTACCAAGTCAAGGTAGGGCTGCAAACAAAGTGCATACCAATGAGATGAGTATTAACAACTTGAAGTCAAGCAAGAAAACCAAATATGAAGTATGCATAAAGAAATTAGATAATTAAAACAGCGCTCCATGATATGAAGTATGAAATATGAAGTATGCATAAAGAATAGGACATCAACACAAATGTCCATGATATGATGAACTGAATGCAGTTTCACCAAATAAAGAATAGTAACCAGATGAACAGATAAGATGCCCTAGCAATTAAGGTAAATTAGCTCCCAGAAAGATACCTGAGAGAAGTTTTTCACGTTCCTTTGAGCAGCTGATGATGTATACTTGGGAAAACTAGTAGCAAACTGCCATCGAGATCAAGTAAAGATAAAAAATAAGCTTAAGCATTCACCAGGCAGGGGCAAATATGACAACAAAAGTTTTTCGAAGATAACATAGCAAAAAATCAAGAGTAAAAGCTATCAAACAACTGAAGCGAGGTTTACTAAAATAAAAAATCTTACATAACCCAAGAAATTTCAAACACTGAAGTTTGTCAGGCCACTGAAAGAAAAAATGAAAACGATACTTCACACTATTAAAACAAAAGGAGGAAAAAAGTTCATCAATTCACAGTAATGTTATTTAATTATATTAAATCGCCAAATCTTTTTATACTAAATAAACAACGGAAGGGTCATTATTTATAAATCATTTTGAGGGGGAAACGTGGTAGGGACAAGAATCGATTAAATTAAATCAAGTTTGTAAGTGTAAATATAGACGAAAAGTAGTCACATGTTCAATACAGTTGTATGCGTAAAATTTAATCCAACATTCAGGGAAACACGTCGTTCCACACAGCAAAGGTCATCTTCACACTTTGCGCTCTAAACTATTGATTACGGACGTGTCACATGTTAATTATAAAGACTATATTTTTGCTATTTTATGAATTATAACTAAAACTAATTCTTTTCAAACATAAAACGCAATTGTTTAGATAAAACCAATGTTGTGAAAAACGTTTGAAGTAGATGGTGGGAAACTGACCCTCACACATCCCTTATGCCCTAGTAGCTGAGGATTCCCTCGGGCACGCCTCTAAGGGTGAGACAAGACAGGCACCCATTTTTTGTGCCCTTTCAGCCACTTCGGGGGGGTTGAGGTTTCGTACATGGGGTTTTGCCTAAAAAACAGCAGCCATGTGTCATGTACTCATATTTAATCATAACAGCAGAACTTGCAACATAAAACTATGTTCTTCTCCGGAAACAAGTGCAGTGCAAGTAAGGATCTCCTCTTTCATCTCCATCATCTCCTCTCTCATATCCATACCCCCACGCAATAGGCAACATTAGCACAAGTGAACTCAACAGAATGTACGAGTCAGATCAGAGCTATCATCTCCCCAACAGCAGTCAGACTAGCAGTGAGTTTGAACTTTAACGGTTTGAGTTTATGAATTAGTTTGTTACTTTGTTAGGAATTTGTTATGAGTTGGAACTAGGATTTCTCTAGGTTAATATGATTTTTATGAGTTTATGACTTAGAAACTAGGTTTATTCTTGTGGTTTTGATGCTTGCGCTGATAAGCATCGAGGCTTACGCCTCAGATATGCTATGTAAATTTCATGGATCATTCAAATGCAACTCATTAGGAACATCTCACGTAAACAAATCATGAAATGACCAGTGATGTATGGTACAAATATTAGCCAAAACAAACGTTCAGTTAGCAAATTGTAACAAATTAAATTAGATGTGAAGTATAAGATTTATCATAGTTTGTGTAGAAATATTTAAGCAATTAGTAACAGAAAAGTAACAAGTTAATGTCAGTATGTCACAAGCATAAATTTACAGAGCACTTCTTACTTACCTGTCCATGGTGAATGAGAGAAACGAGAATGTATTTTTTGTATGCTTCAACTGCTATGGCACTAATAATGGTCATAGGTGCAGTTACAACCTAAAAATAGTAGCAACAACAAACTATATGAAAACAAAGTCTAGAACAAAATCATAGCACTATCATATATTTTATAACAAGAATCTAGCATAAATCCTTAGGTAATAATAATTACATTGTGTAGAAGTTCTAAAGCTTTGCGGTACTGCTTTTGTCCTATGCAAATCATACCCCTAAAACAATTCCAATAACAGAATCATGCATCAGCAAAATTTATGTCAAATCATTGTTAAGATCAGTAAAATACAGAAAAAGGAAACATCTTACCCATAATAACAATACAAAAAGAGATCACGAGGCTGATCAACCTCAAACACATCATCTGCCAAAACGAAAAGACCTGCTTTATAGCACTTAGACAGCAAACAGACAAGCAGAAAGTCAGGGTGCAAAGGAGTGAGCATTTCAGTCGACAACTGAAGCTTGCGTATGGCTGTCAGCAACGGAGCCACACCACGCATGGGATTTTCAAGCAACATGACTTGTTCCTTCAACTTTTTACAAATAGATATAACTGCAGGTCAAGAGGCCACCAAAATCTCAAAATCAGAGAGAACATCAATCACATATTAATCGAGGATTCAATGGAGAAAGACAGAAAGTGGCTACATTTATCAGGAACCATGCGTATTTGCACCACATCACACAGATTGATGAACCTGCCTATGGAAAGCACAACCTCATTCGCTTGATCTTTTGATATTGGAGCAGATGTGCACGCATTCCTACAACATTTTAAGGGAAACATTAGAACATACAAAAGATACATCCAGTTCTAACGGATTCCTTACACATAAGGTAACACAACCCCGTAAAATTCGCTTCGCCTTATAAGGTTAACCATATCGATAGAATATATTAGAGCAAACAAAAGATACATCCAGTTCTAAAGAAATTACCCATAAGGTACCGCAAGCTCGTGCACTTCGCCTTCTACGGTTAACCGTATCAATAGAAGTTTAAATTTAAAACAGATTTTGAACACAACAGAAAACACATGATACTTTAAAACAACCATTCTTCTAATAATCACGTGATTACAGAAAAATACGATACATTAAACCCTAGTTCACAAATTCCACACTAGTCTCAACAAATTGAAACGAAAAGTAAAATCAACGAGCATGAAACTGAAGTGTTGCAGTGTGAACAAACGTAATGAGGTAAGAACGCTTACAAAATATAGAGATAGCCGAGGGAATGTGCGGAAGGATCGATTTCGGTGAGCAGAGGAGCAAGGCGAGCGGACTCGATGTGGAGCAGTTCATCGGATTGTTTCAAGTAATTCCGTAGCTGAGTTAACTCAGCGGCGTTGCCAGACAAGCCTTGGATTTGAGCCACCAGCGATTCTAACGAGTTCATGTTGAGATGAATCAAGACGATCTTCTTGCCCCTCCCCTTGATTTATAGACGAGTAATTTTCAGGTTTATATATTAATAAATATATGAAAGTCGAGAAGAATTTCTGCTAAATGGGTTGACTTGGTCTTTTCACTTGAACTCGGCCCAACAATGCTAAGCGTCAGCCCATTGTGGTCCAGCCCACTCGAAGCTCATCCCAGTTAATTTTTTCTGTTTTTTTAACCGCTGGACGACAACGAAAAAAACAAATAAAAAAATAAAGAGATAAAACTGTAAATTAGTTTATTGTTATAAACTAAATATAAGAGTTATAATAGAGAGAGCGTGAACAGAGATGTATAATTATAAAGGTAGAGACCTCTATTTATAGAGTTACAGATAGGCTCATGTAATTTTAGGTTTTACATGGTCATCACTATATATGGTAAATATATACATAAAATATATTTACAACACTCCCCAGGATTGACCATCCCTAAAAAGAAAATATTGTCTCGTTCAAACCTTGCCAGAAAAACTCATTGGAATAAAAACTGATCGAAGGAAAAAAAATACAGTTGTTCCCCCTTAATATAGTCATGGTATATCCTTAAGTCAGCGCATATCGATCTTGTGTGTGTACCATCTTCTTGAATGTTGACGTTGATAATGCCTTCGTAAGATAATCCGCTAGATAGTCACTTAAGCAAATCTATTAGATGTTGATGTCTCCACTCTTTTGGATATCATGTGTTGCATTAGATGTCTCGTTAAAAATCTTCACTAATAAAACCCTTTGGGAAAAAAAAAAACTTAGCAAGGAAAAAATAGTACAACTATTTGACCTTCAAGGCCATTTGACATTCAGGGGTTAACCTAATCTTCAGGATTATTTACAATTTATTACTCTTCCTCTCAAGATAACAATCTTTAAGGTTATCGTCAAGGTCTACACTAATATGTGCAACACAAGTTTAATTATATGAGAATAGTAGGGGATATGCACTATATCATTACTCTCATAAATAAACCAATATCATGTTTGTCTCGAAGATAACAAAGCATGGTCAATATCATTTCTTTAATTCCACATAAGTAAGGAACTTCTAGTCCTAAAACATCTTTGTTATCTTCTTTAGGTTTAAATGAGTTATCATCCACTTCAAGTGATCATCTTCTTTTGGTATAAATGAGTCACCATCCACTTCAAGTGATCAAAGTAACCATTAAGTAGCTATATGGATGTGATACAATAAATCTCTTTAATGATATTTTTTAGGTAGGTCGACTAGCGTAATTCCATTAGGGAGATGCTCGATCTGCAGGTCGAGACAATGATCATTTTTACCTAAATCTTCCAATTCAAACTTCATCTTTAGGCATGACTTGACTTCCTCTAGTACTATATTTCACATAGTGATTCACATACCCTCTTCAGGAGGAATTTGGAGTAATGTGTTCTAATTTTGTATTACGCGGACTTTTTATCTTTAACACCAATAATCTCTCACGCTTCTGGCGCTAATTTGCATCAATTGACTTATTTTGACTATGAAGAACTTTAGTTCTTTCATGGTGCATATACAACAGGTATATGAGAAATTAATCACTCATTTTGCACTTAATAATTTGATGAACTCCAGTTCATAGTACGTGAATCTAATTAACTAAAAAATAATCACTCATTTTGCACTTAATAATTTGATGAACTTCAGTACTTATTTTGCAATAAGAATGATACTTACTAGAAAGACATGATTCCATCCTCAGCCACAATAGTAAATGTAGAATAAACATGCTGATAACTTGTTATAAACTAAATGTAAGAGTAAAATAATAGAGAGCGGGAATAGAGATGTGTATTATTATGAGCTCTATTTATAGAGTTACAGATAGGCTCATGGACTTTTATGATTAAATGGTCATCACTATATATGGTAAATATATACATAAAATATATTTACAACATTTATAATCTAATTTGAAGGAATTATATGCTAACAAACGAAGGCTTAAAAATGTTTTATACTGTAATTTTTAAAATGTGAATCTGAAATTGTAAATTGCATATCTATTAGTAGTACTGTGTTAAAACAAGAAAAATCCGATTTTACAGTTAAACCTCGACAAAGTAATATTCGATAAAGTAATAATTTTGCTAAAATAATAATTTATTCCGGTCTCGATATGGGTCAATGCACTAAAATATTGTTCGATAAAGTAATAACCTCGTTAAATGAATATTTGTTCTCGGTCCCAAGGTTATTACTTTATCGAGGTTTAACTGTATATATAATACTCCTATATTTTATTTTTGTATAAATTTATAGTATGTAATAAATTGCATATCTATTAGTTGTACCGTGTTCACCCCTATTATGTTTTATGATTTTTTTATTTTTAATTAAATGTGAATCTGAATTTGTAAGTTGCATATCTATTAGTTAAAACTAGAAAATTCTGATTTTGGCCGTGTCATTTTTCATAAAAAAATTATGCATTTCCATTTGGAACGGTTGACTTTTTTTGTCTTTCTTTAATTGTAATTTAGTCGTGTAATTTTATTAACAATAACTGAGTGAGTATTTGAGTAGTTGTGTATATAGTATATACACATAGTTAGATTTGACGGTGGGGATTTTTGTGTAATATCATTTATGAATATGGGGGGTACTTAGGATTTTTTGTGTAATATCATTTATGAATATGGGGGGGGGTACTTAAAAAAAAAAAAACAAGAAGAAGATCGTAAAATTACGCATTTTCGTGATTTTTTTTTGTTTACTTTTTCAACCATTGAAAAGGAGTGACATAAATTGCACACACATGATACATAATTTTAAAAATTCAGGACACGACTCGATATTCATATACAGATATATTATAACTTGATTTAAAGTAAATATAAGAAATTTTAAGATAAGAAAATCATATAATACTATAATACTAACTCCCTATAATTAGTTAAATTTATAAATAAATTGTTTTATTATTACTAGCACTCAATTTAAAATATATATACCAATTAGTTTAACGAATATTTAATTGACGACTATATCTTTAGTATGTTAATTATACCCTTCTTTAACAAATAATTAAATAAATTAGAATTGCAATTCCAAAATGAAGTGAAATTGATATATGGTATAACTAGCTGATTAATTTCATTCAAAAGATAGCAAATTATATAGAAAATGGAAATAAAAGCATAGCACACGAATGCCCATTAATATAGTATCGGGTAGTTGTATGTTTTCTAGTACAAAGAAAAATAAAAAGATAGCAAACATCTTGCTATCCGAAGGACATTATATAGTAGCCCTTCATTTATTTATACTAATTATTCGTAGGAGTCGGATTTTGTCTCGATCTTGATTGGATTAAAAGCTCACTTCACCCTGCAAAGAGCAATGGCATCATCAAGTATATTAATAAAGTTAAAATTTGAGAATCAATTAAGGGATAATTGGTTTCACATTTTAGACATCATTTCCTCCAATTGAAATGGAAATTAAATGTGGAATTTGGGCAAAACCCATTAATTGTACTGAAACCTAACTTTGATGTATCATTTCATCTTCTCTCTTGTAATCTTAGATTTGCACGTGTTAGTAGCGGTTTTAGAATCCCATATTTTTAAGATATAATTTCAAAATCTTTTGATTCTGATATACCTAATCCCTAAAACTACTCCCTAAATGAATATTAAAGCAAGAGATTTACGCACTTTGAGCAGTCAGTGGAAGGGCTAATCTGGTAAGGAATGTTGACACCGCATTGGCCGGGCAGGCCGGCGGCCTTGCCGAGGTCTACGCCGGGATATGAACCAGCAAGAGACTTCAGACAGCTGCAGACGCTTTGACGGTCGGGCGTCGTCTTCGCGGCAGAGTAGAGACTCTTTACGCCGCTACAACACCCACCCAATGGACCTTTTCCGGTCACGTAAGGCAAGCATGGATTCAGGGACGAAACCACAGTGCCGCATCCTATCGCCGCTTCACATGGTGGAGCAACCGCCGCAATCAACACGGCGGAGATGAGAACCGCGCAGAATGACTTCAATGATGCAGCCATAGTTAATTGCAAGGAGAGGAAAATAGGTTGTTGATCGAGTTTATAGTAAAGATAAGAGGGGATATATGTTTTTGTGTGTTTAATTTGCATGGTGGTGGAGTGTTTATATAGAGTAAGATTTGATGAATTAATTGATTATGGATGTTGGTAATGGTAGGCAGTTGGGGGTGGTCTTAAACTCTTAATGCTGAAAATAATAATGATAAATTGTTGGAAAATAGGAGTTGATATGTTTCAGTCACCAACTTTTATATCATTAGCAAAAAAGTCCAATAAGTAAGGCAATTAAATTTTGGCACGTATCGTATTTGCGTTGGTTTCATGGAAGGAATGCCGCTGAATTAATTAGTGGCCCCGTTTTGATTAAGTCGGTTTTACTATGGAGCATGGACACAGAGGATCCAACACTAAATTCTTTAGTGAAAATATTTCAATGTTTGCATACTACATTATACTAAGGTCGATTTGCTGCAACTAACACCACGTTCAACCAGATCGTACAAAATTAGAAATAAAATAAAAAAAATCCGAGATATCCCTTGTATTCCTTCAATTATTAAAAGTAAAAAAAAATTAAAATTAAAATTGAAATACAAGAATAACGAGAATATGTGAATAGAATACATAATAATTTATTAATAAAAATTGAATTTTTGTGTTGCTTCAGATAAAAGAGGAGGGGGAAAAAAATAATCTATTGTAGTTCAACATAGGTCTTTCTTTAACCATAATTCTCAAGCAAACCCATAATGCTGATCAGTTACTAAACTTATAATTCAAAATCATTTAGTAGATCAAGTAACATGGGAGAGAATGCCAGTAGATAGACAGAGCTCAGGCCAATTATGCACTAATTTCAGGTTCAGGCTTGTCCCTCTTCTTGCCCTTTTTTATATTTGAAGTGGTAGCCTGTGCTTGTTCTTCAGCTTTTTTTTGAACACGAATCAGAGCACGTCTTGCACGCGGTCGCATTTCACGCACTTGTCTTGGAGGCATCACATAAGGTTCAATAGCCCTATCACCAAAAGGATGCTCACTGCCAGCAAATATCCTCAGTTTTCTGTCTCTATCCTGAAAAACAAGGCAAACCTTATGTTTAGCTCAATAAACCAACAGACATTTAAATATATGTACACACCAAATTTTGATATCAACTGCTCAAGTCACTTGAACTTTTGAAACTATATAATGAAAAACTCTTAACATAGATGCATATGCATTGCACTTACATAATATGCACGTATCGTATTAAAAAGTTAAATCCCTTATTTGTAATCCCCCATGATGAAAACATTCTTCTACAATTTACTCCTACTTTTTATTGAAGTGCAATATCCAATTAGCTCATCAAGCGCAGAAGACACATGTTCATATTGTTCCAAGTTCAAACACATAATACCTTAGGACATCCACTTTCCAGTGATTCTCATAGCCTAGATTGTTGTATACAATTCAACAACGTCACACTAGATGTTCTGAATAGTGCAAATGCTAGTCATATTGTACACAACAAAAGCACACAGAACACCATCCAACTAAGTCATGTTTATTCAAGGAAAGAATATAAATATAGTTGTCATGCAATAATTGAACTGCAGAAAAATCATTTGACAAGGAATCCAACTCTCAAATAAAGAAGATAGACAACAGCATTTTAGGCAGCAGCAACAACACTTGGAAATAATTTTGGTTTCTCTTACAGGCATTAAGCTTCAAAATATGGCAAAGAAAATGATGATGCCCAAACATTGATTGTCCATGGCTTCTTTATAGGAGAAACAAATAAAATCTTACACTCAGAAGGTTATTTCATTTATTGGAAAAACCAAGACACTTGACTAAAATACAAGTATTCCTTCATTGGGATACGACTCTCTTGTATTGATGAATTTATGGCACCTTCGTTTCACCTAAGGTGCTTGATAACCAGACACCAAGCAGGAAACAAACTATTTGTTCTCGGAATGTATTCAGAAACCAACATATTGCCGTTGTTATGATGAAAACTATTTAGATTAAATAAATTCGCAAGCTATATAATGGAATGCATAAACTAAATCCTAACATAATTTTATACGAGTTCACACTGTCAATTATCTGCAACTCCAGTGTCAGTTATAAAAGCATGAACATTTATATTTGATAAGGATGGTATCATTAACTAGTTACTAATAACCTAAAAAATGTGATTTAAAGTTTACTGAATTATAATCTTTACTATCTAGCTTTCAGAGAAAATGCCATGTGAAAAGACAGATTATTAGAACAGGTAGGTCCATTGGTCCAAAGTTGTAGTTGTCAATGATATAATATAAAAACAATAAATCTTATTTAAAAAAGCAATATATGAAAAAGGGAGAGGTGAGGATTTCATAATTATTACAAAAAGGTAATTTACTATAAAATAAAACACATACTTTATAAATAAAATTACATAATCTAGAGATTAAAGAATCACTGCTAATATATTATCACAAGAAATTAAAAAATGAATTCCTTCTCAATATTTCTTATTTCCTTTTTTGCCTCCTTTTCTAACAGAAACGGGCCTCAGCTTCAGATCTTAGGGATATACTAGGGGGTCGATGCCAGTAATTGAAAATTATAGTTTTAGGACCTTGCCATTATATGGTATGAGCCACTTTGAAAGGGCATTAAATCAATTTTTGGCACCTGTTTGAAGTGCCAGTCTTACACTTGGTTGGCAGGTCTTTTGTTTCCTTCTGGGTACACAGTGAACTTAAGTCCACACTGGAGTTGCCTCAAAGGAGACTTATGAGCAGTGGATGCTTTCAGTTCGCTTTCTTTCCTCACTGTTGTAATTTTACTAAGATATTTATATCTCTCTAGTTCTAGTACGCCCATTATACAGTAGTCAATGTAGCTCTCTGGATGTCTTATGTTTCATTCTAGCATAACTACAGGGGATGACTGTTATATGACAACCCGAATCCAAACATACTACAAAATTAGCGAATAATCCCATAATGGAGTGTTGCGTATGACAGAGTTCTGTGGTCCATAAGGAAGAAAGGATGGCTGCCTGACTACTAAGTCGCAACCTCTGATGTCTCCTTCTTTTAGCAAAGTAGGTTTAACTCAGACTTCTATCTTGCTACAAGCAGGCAAAGGGACTGCAGTCAGCGGATTCTTGAGAATCCAATTGGGTGTTCATAATCTGAAGTAAAAGGATTAGTACCTTTGCATGCTGTACCACCATACCAAAACTGATGCCTTACCACTTGGCTATACTCCATTGGCCTGTTTTGGACTGTAGATATAGCCAAGCCATGTAAGAATGGGTAGATATAGCAAAGTGAACAGCAAGGTTCTCCCTTTATTAGGATCGGCCACAACAAGCTCGCGACTCTAATCGAAAGAAAGAGTAAGTTATCTGCTCTATTTGCCTGTAATGCTATGTCTATTAAAGTTAGCAAAGGCTTCTCTAACTTTACTTTTTTATGTTGTTTGATTGAACTCGTTGGCTTCTGCAATCTCATTCTCTTTATGATTAATCCATCTCAATATTGAGAACACGCTCCTGCAAGTTTCTCCTAGTCTTGTCTGGAAGTGGAAAATCCAATTAGCTCATCAAGCAAGAGAGACACACAAGCTCACACTGTTCAAACATATGATACCTTATAACTTTCCCTTTCCAGTTACAAAGGTTTTCATTATCTAACTTGTTGTTGGATCAATATTCAGGACAAAGAATTATTTCAGAGTAGTGAAAGCCCCTTGATTTAGAGGAAAATGAACAGAAATAAAAACACAAAATAGAATAGATAGCATTATAACAATGCATTATAATAAATAAATAAACAAATAAAAGAACATATCAAACAAATAGACTCACATCACGTAATTTGTTTCTAGGAAGCATCCGCATGACGGCTTTGCGGATAACTTCTGTGGGATCCTTGGCCATCTGGTCCTTCAAACTCCTTTCCTTGAGGTGGCCTATGTACCTATAACGCAAAATTCGCAATATATAAGCAGGCAAGGCCATTCCATGCCACAGAGACAAAGATTTGACTGATGCATAATTTATTTTCCTTATGTTCAAGAATGAGATAATAACAATGCGATCAAATAATATCGCAAATTCGCAATTATGATACCAAGCAATAGAGATATATAAAAAATTGCACTTACCCTGTATGCCACCGATAAAATTTGTCAGTCATTTTCCTTCCAGTAACACTTAGTTCTTTTGCATTAATGACAACACACATATCCCCATCATCTCGATAGGGAGCATATGTGGGCTTGTCCTTCCCCTGAACCACAGTTGCTATTTGTGATGCCAGTCTACCCAAGACCTGACATAAAGAATGCAATGATGCCACACAACTCATAACAAGGTACACATGCTAGCTCCGACAGATAAACAAACCTGCCCTTTTGCATCAAACACCCTCCATCTCAGGCCATCCAGACTAATACGTCTCAGTCCTGCAAGTGCTTTCTGCAACATTATGATTGTCATCTAATTAGATCCAATGCGCCAAATAAAGTTGAAAAACGCACGAAAGCCTCAATGACAACAACACATCATTGCTAGAAAACTCTTTAGTTTGTTTCCAATCTTAAAAAGAACTGAGAATCGTTAATGTGCTACAATGGTCAAACTGAAACAAAGATAAAATGCAGCGGACCAACATCTATGACTAACATCCATTGTTCGTATCACACAATACTAACTAAACCCATTTCATAAACTACTATCATTCTTCTCTTCCGAAAAGAGGGAAAATCCTCTTGTCCAAATCGAAAAACCTGACCTTGAGAGCAATACGTGCATAAATGAAGCAAAAACCTACTCCATTTTTAGATTCTCTTCGAACTGGTTTCTATCAGAATTTTTCACAAACAGCTGATGTGCATCCATAAATCCTAAAATCAAATTCCAATCAAATCAAAGTGAAAAGAATACATGCCTTGAGGTTGCCGCTAAAAGCTTGATTCGGGACCGACATGTTGAATATCTCCTCCGAAAATGCTGCAAAAAGGAGAAGCTCCGAACAATTTCAGCTTCCCATAGAGAGCGAAGACGAGTGAGAGAGGGAGGCGTTTTTGTGCGTTTATGAGGTATAGGGCCTGTCGTATATATTGGGCTATAAATTACTATTAAGATTAAGCCCATTTCTGTAATAAAATGATGAACCTTAATGTTAGCCGTTTATTTGTCCTTTTTTAGATCATATATATACTATATATATATATATATATATATATGATCTATCTAATTCTATATGATAAAATATGTTTTGTGTACAATTGTAATATATTAGAAACATAACTAATATCTAAACATTACCTGACATTGTAGGCGAGAAACAACCACAGTACATCTTTTAATAAATTTGACCATATTTTGTTCACATTAGATCGGGCATTTAATTTATTTAATCATAATATATTGTGTGTGGATATGATATGAACCTACATTTATATAAGAATTACAAATTATGCATATAACCTTAACCATGTAACTTTACAATTTTCTCCTTCCGTATATGCATAATAAATATTTTAGAACATATTAAATTTGAGTCATGTAATGAACAAATAAAAAATGCATATTGATTCACAATTCCTAAGCAAAATCAAATTCCTACATAATTCACTTTCATCACATATATACCTAATTCCGAAGTCGTCTTATCATAGTCGGAGCTACACCACGGTAAGGGGTGTCACCCTCTTAATTTTGTCTTGAAATTACTAAAATGCTCTTTTGGGTTTATTGGAAAAAAATTCTATTCACATTTTTTTCGACATAAATTATGCTTGAATAAAAGGAGTTATGTTAGGGCTCCCAACAAAGGTTCCACATAATTCATTATATTTTGAATTAAATCTTCTAATAACATCAATCACTAACAAAAGGAATTTTGCTAGTAACTACGAAAGTACAGTGGTTTGTACGAGGAAAAAAAAAGGCAAAAATTATTAATCAATTATAATTTCAATATTCGTGAAAATATTCAAAAAATAAAATACACTTGATTTTTTTATTTTTTTTAAATGTAGTGTTGCCCCTTTTGTAAATGTTCTTGATTTTAGAGAGGTCCCTCTTGAAGTCGCTAAGGGGAGTGCTTATCAATTTACACTAAAAAAACATGCAAAATCATTTATACTAGACACATGTGAACTGTAAACCCACATTAAGCCAATCATGTGCCTGTAGCTTATACGAGTAGGTGTTGATTAAATGCCGAAACTATGATCTTTTGGCGACATCACACTTTGCTACGAGGTCATCCACAAGGGAACTTTTGTGGTATTCTATCAAGAAGCAATAGCATTCTTGTTACCAAATCTCTCCCTGCGATATTCCTTCATTACCTCATTCACACATTGTAAGTTCAACTCAAGTATAAATTACACTACTTAGACCATTTCAGCAACCCTGAGGCTCACTCAAGAAACTCTCCTCAACCACTTCTCTAACCATGCCAGAAGGCCGATCATTAGGATTTTTTCTTCATTTTCTTCTTCAAAGCTTTGTGAAAATCCTCATCAGAGAGGGACAACATCTGGTTCAGCAGTAGCTTCACTCCACATTCCGTCATAATCGCGTACCTGGGCTTGATCCGCTCTTCCAAACTCTAACCAAAGTACTGCAGAAACTTCACCAATTCGGATTTGGGGTACACAATAGTCAGAAAAAACTCCCACTTCGGTATCATATTATCCACCAAGCAGAAAGTATATAGCGCCCCATTCCTCGATATCATCGTTGCAATTTCTTCCATAGTGTAACCACATTCTAAGAAAAAGTTAGTTAGCGGCTTCAGATTACCTTCGATGCTGAGACCAAAAGTTTGAGGAGCACGATGTAGAAGAAGGGAAACGTCAACATCCAAAGACCGGAAGTATTCAGCAGTGGGTCGTAGCTTCTCCTCCACGCTGTAACTTATGATGTTTGGGCAGCGCGTCAACACCTTACTCACATTCTCAGCTGAGAGTCCCATCTCATAGAGAAAGTCTACGGTGGATTGAAGCTTTTGTCTGCTGTAAGTAAGGAGAGGAGGAAACCGGTATATGACTTTCGCCCATTGCTTCTTATCCACACACAGTTCCTCGAGAAATGCCATAGTGGGGATCAGGTTTTCAGTGAGGCTGATTCCACATAGTTGAGGCCTTTTGCTTAGGATGGTGGGGATATCCTGCTTTGGCACGCCTAGATCGAGGAGGAACTCGACAACCGGCCTGATCTTACCCTCTAAACTATAGTAGGCAAAAGCGGGGAATTTGCGGATTACTTCCCTAATGGCTTCAAATTCCATCCCCAGCTCTAGAAGATAGACAATGTGAGAAGGGAGTTTCCCAGTTGGGCTAACGTCACTAACCCGAGCCAAAGCCTTGCGCTTCTTGGAGTCAACCGTTGGAATGGGAAGGGAAGCTGATGCGACTGAATTTTCTACCACGGCTTGCTTTGTAGCAGTTTCTTCTAGTTTCTCAGTGATGGGTGGATCTGGGAAGTTTTCGACAACATCCACCATAATTGGCCCGTACTCCTCGAGCAGTGTCTCAAGGTAGGGAATAAGAGCATCCCTAATCTCTAGAGTTGTGAGTTCCCTACCTGAAGAGTCAGAATATATGAAATATTTACTACATAATTCAAGAAAAGGTTGATACCAACTGCTCCTTAAACGATCGAGAAAATGAGAAATCAAACCTACTAAGTATCGAGACTTGTGGACAGAGTGAAGCCGCGAAACTAAGTGATCAACATAATCGTCGGACTTGTTAATACTTCTTGCAGCAGCGGCATTGCTTAAACCTAGTTTCTTCAAGAATAGAGTCAACACGGCTTTGGCTTCTTCTTTTTCTGCTGCTAACAAGGTTGGAGGGACTACCCGTAGGCTAAATGATCCATCTATTCGAGATTCAGCTTTCAATCAAAAGGAGTACAACCAAGTTATTTTTGAAAAAGTCACACCTGGATGCATTTTCAAGGATTTCTATGTGAAATAAGCCCCATAAGCAGTAACACAGTTTTAATTCTTACCATGCTTGGCTCGGCAGAAGAAAACCTTCTGAGGAACACGTAGCTCAGTCCTGCAAATAAGAAAACAACAAATGAATGTGATTGGATCGTTGAGATTGTAGTACAAGATATGAAGAGAAAAATAGGGCAATGCATTAGCATTAATATCATGATGACACTCGTTTAAATTGATTTTGTGCCTCACATGGGATCTAGGAATTTAATTTAATTTAATTTCTTTTGGGGGGGGGGTTATTTGCTGCTCTGTAGTAGAAGTCCTGCGCTGAAGCTGTTAGAAATCTATCTAGTTTACAGTGCTTGATAGATTGCATTTTAGAAATGGATTTTTCTCTTGCAAGTTCCTAGGAAATAAAGCTCCCCATGAACATAAGTTCCATATTTTTCTTGTACTTTGGATCATTTAGAAGAAAAAGATAAAGCCCCCTTTTCTGGCTCATTCAACATACCCTGTTCGCAACTCGAGGACACAAATTATCTCACTCAACAGTGAACAGACAGAATGAGCAGATTGTTATAGACAAATCTGATCCAAGCACATAAAGTTAAAACTGATGGTGATGTTCCATGAAATTGATTCCAGTATGTGTCTATGAGAGTCAAATTCTGTACTTTTTTAGTTGAGTAACCACAACAGCTTGCCCATCAGAAGCCAACTTAGGCATTCAAACAAATGTCCTCAATTCCCCCAAAACAAGGCAAAACAACATGAATTAAAACTAGCTCGTATAGATGCTGCATCTGATAAAATAAGCACAATGTTCGTCTACCTTGCTGTGCATGTGTGAGTGTTCTTTTTTTTTTTTTTTTTTACAAAAAATTGTGGAGAGTGACTTCTGGAGAAAGTCTTCTCTTTGATAGAAGTTTCATTTTCCCATAATAAATCCTAATTGTTAGCCTAATTCTTCATCTGCTGATCAATTCAACCTTTTATCAATAAGATATACATCGTTATATTTCATCTCTGCAACAGTTTTTAGTAATGAGCATAACGACCATATAGTTCCAATGGAGAGAAGAGGCGACAACTGGAAACTTCCAAACGAACAATTTCAATGAGACCTTACAGTTTCCTATTTTACTATGCTGTAACCGTAGAGCACACTGTACAAAAATGGCTATAACAGAGTTGATCGTATCTGTATGTTAAGCTAGACATATTCCATTTGGTGCAGCACCCACAAAACCCAGAAACTAAGTTAGTTTCTCACAATTCACCTCGAAAGCCCAAACCTTCAACTTTTCAGAACCTTAAGGCTAAAGGCAAACACACGCAACCAAAAAAATTACTGAAAAATAGGCACCAATACTAGAATTTCACATATAACTCAAGAATACGAATTTAAACAAGTCACACGGAAGAAAAAGCAACAAACAACATAAACATAACCAATGAAAGCTGTCCAGAGACATGTATTAACATTTAACAAGCTCCAAACGGAAAGAGAAAAAAAAACAAACTAAAACCTACTTGTTTCTATTCTGTTTACAAGTACCTTGATTGAGGAAAGACGGCTCGTGAGAAGCAAGGAACTTCGGGAAACCTCAGGGATAGTGAAGATTTCATCATTTAATTGTCGGGAATAAGAAATTTAGTGAGGTTATTTGGAGTGTGGGTTGTGTGAAGAGTGAGCACCGTAGAACAGATATTGGATTTTGTCTTATTTCGCAAGTATCCTCGTCCTCTCTAAACTAAAGTCGTGCTACTACGAGACTCATTTTATATGCTTGAACAACTAAAGTCGCGTTTCTATTGTTTAGCCCTTTGGACCATTTCGCCCTTTACGCAGTTAAACCCAGGGGTGTAAGGGTTCGGTTTGGTTCGGTTTTTTATGTATTTTAGGAATCGAATCGAACACATAGAAATGGTTCGGTTCGGTTCGATGTGTTTTAAAATATCGGAACCGAATCAAATCGGACCGCTTATAAATGGTTTGGTTCGGTTCGGTTCATCGATTCATCTTTTTATTTATTTACTTATTTTTTAAATTCTAAATAATACAAAAATAATAGTTTATAGGATGTCACTTATTACGAACTCATAAGTATAGAGTTGTTACTCTTTTCTCTTCATTTGTATAGATTATAATTGATTTTAACTTATATGTAATATCTAAATCCAACGATATTCTTATATAAGAAAGACAAATATTAAATAAAAAATTAAAAAAATAGGACATTGGTTCGGTTCGGTTCAAACCGTTCAAAAATTTTTAAAACCGCGAACCGAATCGAATATAAACGGTTCCTAAAAAAATAAACCGAATCAGACCGCGAAACCGAACCAAACCACATTTTTCGGTTTGGTTCGGTTCGGTCCGATCGATTTCGCGGTTCGGAGCTGAACCACTTACACCCCTACTTAAACCCTTTAAACCCTACACGAACATAGATAGGGAAATCGGAGCTCGAAATAAGTAAGATTCAACAACTATGGCGATCTCCCTCAGACGAGCAGTGATTCCTTCTAGAAACCTCTTTTGCGCTCTTCGATCCGCATCTATCCGTACAGGCCAGACCTTCTCGTACTTCCACTCCTGTCTCGACAATTCTTGTGAATCTCCTGTTGTCGACCGATTTCTGAATCCTCAAGTGACCTATTTTTATCAATTTACTTCTCGGAGAGGATTCTCCAAAGCAAGGAAACAAAAAATCAGTAAACTTTCTATCCTTCTATTATCTCTCCTACAATCTCTCTCTCCGAATTAGAATGTGTGCATTTTTTGCTTAGCTAGTGTGTACTAAAGAATTTTAGGAATGTGTCTGCGTGTACTGATTTGTCTGAAACCTGAAGTTCAATCAATGATTTTGAAGTAATGGATGTTTTTTCAATTTTCCAGTGAATTTGAATTCCTTTCGTTCTATTAGATTTTTAGGTGGCGCTGAAAAATCGTAGGTTCTCATTCGATAAAAAGGAATCTGCCCCTATAATATGTAATTTGCCTTTCGATATGTAGGATTTTACTATTTTCTTACTAGTAATTAGTCAAAAAGGAAAAAAGAAGGAAGAACGCATATGAATTTTTTTTACAGCAGAATCATTTTATTCAATTTTTCAGTAAATTTTTGGATTTACTCTTTTCTCGCTGTTTTCAGTATGTATTTTTACTTCTGTTATTTGGATTTGAGTTAATATTTTATTGTTTTTGTATTCTAGAGGAGGAAGTTATGGATGAGGAGGAGGAAGAAGAGGAAGAGGATGAGGATGAGGTAGATGATGAAGATGATGAAAGCGTTGATTTAGGGGCCTCTGTCAAAGCAACTACTCTCTCGCAGATGAATGCGGCAGTTGATGCATTGTCGCGTGAATTGACCAAATTGCGTACTGGGAGAGCATCAGCTGGTGTGTAAAAAATATCATATGCGGTCATTTATTGGTTAGATGATCATTTTGAAAATCCTTTTCAGGGATGCTTGACCACATTATGGTTGAACATTACGGTGTTAAGACGCCCCTTAACAGAATGGCTGTTGTCTCAGTATTGGACCCAAAGACGCTCTCTATTTCTCCTTTTGATTCTAACGTAATGCGGTTATACTTTGATCAGATAAATAGCTCCACTTCACCATTCGTCAACTAATTATTGTGTTCAGATGAATAGATATATTTATTGTCTCAACAAAGTGATTGACTTTTGCAGGCCCTGAAGGAGATCGAGAAAGCCATCATCTCATCTCCACTTGGCTTAAATCCTAATGCCGATACCCAACGCTTGATTGTACCTATACCGCCGTAAGGATTTATTATCTTTTCCCATTTTTTATGTTTTTGTTCTGTTTGCCTGTAGGACTCAGATCATTTCAGCATGGTTGTTACAATGTTAAATGAGACAGTCCACGAGTATCTCTTCTAATGTATTGGGTCACCGTATTTAACAATATTAAAATATAGACTTGTTTCTTTAAGTAAAACTATATCCTCTTGCTGTGTGAATTTCAGTCTCCTCTAAGAAGCTAATTTTTTTAACTTCTCATATAAATTTACTGATCGTTTGGTGCTTACTATGGACAGATTGACTAAAGAGCATATGCAAGTAAGTCTTAGTTACTTCTTTAACTAATAACTACTATATAACGACATTCTTTTGCTCTCAAAAAGCACCAGTATTGATTGAAATATCTGACATTATTGTAAAAATGACTCTTCAGGCTATTTGTATGGTTGTTATAAAATCATCTGAAGATGTGAAACAAAGCATTAGAAGAGCACGCCAAAAGGTATTAATGGAACTAATTATGTTTTCATTGAATTACATTATTTCGTTCAGCCTGTAGTTTTTTATGGGGGCTTGACATCCTGCAGAGCAGCCTTATGGTTATTAGCAAGTGTTGGGTGTCAAATCAAGGGTACTGGGGAACTTTTTCCGTGAACTGGGATATGCTGATCCACATTGAGAGTTGCATGGGTTCATTTTTATCCTTGTCTCCTTGTCCACGGAAGTTATGATATATATAAAACCTTTTGCATTAACTGGGATATGATAGATACATTCAGGGAGTTGAGTGGAACTTTTCAAATTCTTATCAAGAAAATAGAATGAAAGGTTGTATTATAAGGATTTCCAAAAAACATTGATTATAAAATGCCTCCTCGGCTCCACCCTACGCTGCTGATCAATTCTTACCTGAAGTTGCTCTTTTGGCTCCTAGGTTATTACTCTGACACGAGATATATTTTTGAAAGTAAATTTTGCCTGCAAAATCATAAAAGACAGGCATTTGTTTTATAGGCACTGGATAAAATTAAGAAAGCGGCACCAAAGAAGGAGGGAAAACGATCTGAGAAAGATAAGGATAAATCTTCCCCAGCTATATCAGAAGATGACGCAAAGCGATTGGAGAAGGATGTAAGTTACATGCGTAGCAACAATGAAGGCTCTCTTGTTGATTCAGTTTTGACTTGTATGTTTGCATCTTCCAGATTGATGACTTGACAAAGAAGTTTATCAAGTCAGCTGAAGATATGTGCAAGGCCAAAGAAAAGGAGATTCGAGGAGGGTGAATGGCAAGGCATTCTAGGTATAGTTAATTCTTGTGTGATAAGTTTTTCCTTTAGTACCTGATTAGTAGATTGTAGAATGCTGATAACCTCCCTTGAGCTACGAATCAACAGATAGACCACTTTAAGCAAATTACTACAAAGAACGAGTAGTGTTTCACAACGCACACGACTTGTGAAGTAAAACTGTCGTATATTTTTGGTTTAAATGCATGGAATAAGCTATTGAGCAAAGTAGCCTTCTTTTAATCATCTCCACTCAAATTGTTCACATCTTTTACAACTTGAAGCTTCTTGCTATGGCTATAACTGTGCTTGCCTTGAATTTCCTTCATTCCTATGCTTCATTTATGGAACTAGCCAACTTCAATTTTTTTAAATAAAATTCGTTCTCACTAATTCAGAAATGAACCGGATAAATTCAGACAAATATTACTACTGGGCCTTACGCATATGGCGTAGACCAACTTACAAAGATTTTTATTTTTATTTTGAAGGAACACATACTAGGACATTTTTGCTTAGCTCAAAATGATTGGACGTATCCATTGTCCACCTACTCTCTCGCTGGCAAAAATGGCTGTATATTTTTGCAATCAATGTTCTGCACGTACTTTAAATTGATCACCCCACACTTTAATTCATTTCATAAACATCATCACAGACGAGTTGACTCAACGCTGGTTTGCAGTTTTAAAACGAAATTTACTCAATGTACAATACGTGTAGTTAGGAGAGGGTTGGAGTCATCCGGGATCTTCCAAATCGTGTGTTATCTTAAATTCTCTACAAACTTAATAAATAATAATAATAATAATAATAATAATAATTTATTGCATATTTTGTTCCTTCTAAATTTTAATTAAGAATCCGCTTCTTCGTGTAGGGACTACGGATTACTCTTTTTTTTTAGAGTATTACTACTACTATAAAAAGGTACACTTGTTTGACACTTCTGCTTGGAGCTCGTTACTTGTCAGTTGGACTTTTCTACGAGTGGGGATCTTCTACCCCAATACATATCCCAACATGTCCCCTCTACATTTTGAAGTAAACTTTGACTCAACTAGGTTAGGTGGGGTTAGGTTAAAAGGGGACAAAGAGTCAAAGTTTACTTCAAAATGGAGAGGGGACATGCATTGAAACATGAGTTGGGATAGAAGATCCCCTCCCCTTTTCTACTTGGGTTAAAAGAAATATAAGCAACATTTTAACATTAGTAAAAAATACTTGCATTGTTAATATTATCGAATATGAAAGGTAACATAATTGTACAAATAATGGATGGTAGTACATGATAACTCACAAGTCCATTTTCATTTATTCTACATGACATAATTGGAAAACCAAAGCCACTTTTATTATTCTTCTTGTTGAAAAAGTTTAATATATTGATAATATTCTTTACATGGTGCTTGATAAAATATTGACTAAACTCTTTGTTCGAATTATGCCACACCGCACGTGCCTCCTTGGCAATTAGCGTAAGAATACGTGAGCTTTATTGTCAGTACAATTATTTACTCTTGAGTGGTACGACATCTTTATTTTGATAAACTTTTATTGTACTGAAGCATTTTTGCGATCTTGCCAGTAGGTAGCATAATAATTGTGCTTCCTAATGTTTCTATATGCTGCTATAGGAATAAACATAGTACATTGTAATCGATGAATTAACAAGACAGTAAAGAAAGATAAATTGGTAGGCATAATTTAGTAACCAGGCATAAGTCCATGTCACGCTAAGTTGAAAATAACTTTTATTTTTGATACGGTAATGGACCACTATTTAGATGCACATTCAGTAAATCTTGTTTGATGTAATAGCTTACAGATTATATAGAAAATGTAAGAAATATTATTCAGTATACGTGTAGGAAGAGGTAGCGATTGAGAGTTTCTTTCGTTATATAAAATGCATATCACTTCGAGAATAATTTAATACGCACTTCAAGTAGCGACGATGAATTTGGAGAGAGATCCATGATTTAAACAACATATTGATGTTTACATATCACATGCAAAACCACAAACACAATCTTCGTCCCAACGAAAATTGCCAACACACCTACATCTACACGTGCATCTGTACTAATACATTCTTCATTATTTATCTAATAATTTCATTGTATAATGTCATCTCTATAAATTTATAATAATCATCTTCTCAATGTTAGCAGAATGATTCATTTGACTTTACCCAAAAAAAATTGGTTGAAGTTTTCTAGTTTTTCTAATTGTTGTCCACAAAAGTAGTTTGATTCTACAAAAATATTAACCCAACTTATAAGATATCAATGGAATCTAAATCGATAATATTTGAAAATTGATACCCCAATACATTACTCCCCCCCCCCCCAATTTATTTTATATTCTCTCCTTTCGGTCTATTAAGTTTTTTTCAGATTAAAAAACGTGTTAGTTACAAGTAAAGTATTAAAATCCACAATTTTTTTTTCAACACAGGGAGAGAGTGTTATTTTAAACTTAAAAAAGAAAAAAAAGTGAACAAGTGGTGTAGAAAAATACAAAAAGAAATGAACAATTGAGTGCGACTATTAGAGAGTATGGATTAACCTATTTAGTAAAACGTTGTCGGTGACTCGGCGATTTATCCAAAACTTGTGAATGAGCGGGCGCGCACTAACCCACCGAACGCTACAACACTACCAACGCACCGACCGGCGCCTTCACCGGAGTATTTCTCGATGGCCAAATAGTAATGCTTCGATTATTCAACCCGCAGATTCTACGCGTGCTCTCTACTCGCTTAATCTGGACCGACAATTTTCAACTAAACATTCTTGAGTCAAATTTCATTATATTCAATTGTTTTTTTTTCCAGCAAACCGGCTAAAAACGCATCGCAATTTTCCACTTTGTCGTAGCATCTCATTAATTAATTACTATATCTTTTTCACGTTGTAGGGCGTGTTTGGCACCTTATTCCATTAAAATATTACTACATGATATTTTTCTAGATAGGAAGTTTGTATTGGAGAGAGAAATGTGAAGTATATTTCACAGTGAATTAGAGAATATTAATGAAGATCTGTTTTTTTTTGTTGACGAGGAACCCGCAGCCGCTACCTTTGCGCAGCACGGGGAAACCTCGCTCTCCTGCACATAGCACAGCTCACCGCATGTCCAGTGGGAATTGACAACCCACATTATCTGGCCCCGCCACCCACCTTCACCGCTATGCCATCCCAAGGGGACTAATGAAGATCTGTTTAGTTCTTAATATGTTTGTCTTGTCATATTTTTTTGACGATGACGTAGTGGTACATAAATTTGCATTGATTCATTTAATTTCTCCTAGTCCTCATCCTTTATTTAGTTTTTAATTGCCAAATAGTTACTTCCGGCTACATCAAATTATAATTTCTTATATCAAGATAATGTCACAAGTTCGAACCATATTTTTGAGTTTATATAGATTGAAGATATCAGAAATGGTTAGTGCAATATAATAATATTTTATGTACAACTTATTAACTATTGCATATGAGATTTAATTAGCTTACAATTGATTATAAATTAATATAACTCCCAATGAATGAATAATGTGAGATCAATAAAAGTGAATAAATGTGTAAGCAAGACGCAACATTACAAGATTAACATAAAGGTGAAATATCACCGGTTAACTACAGAATGATTGCGAAATACCACCAGTTAATGTCATGTAACATTTTAGACGTTAACAAATTTGTAATCATGAGATTGTGATTGTTAATATAAAACTCACCTATAATTTTGAATCGAAATATTCTTACACTTTCAAATCTCATAAACACGAGTAGATGTTAACCTGTCATATATGACTACTTTATGCAGTTTATATTTATATATAGTTGTCGGACTATTATGTATGAGAGAATTTTTATTCCCGACTTTCCATATTTTTCTTAATCAAAAGAAATAAGTATTTTAGGAGCTAATAGCATTATCTGTTGAAAGTGACTTATATTTGATAAAACTAAAAAGGAATAATCGAATTTTTTTTCTCTTAAAAATAAAATAGGTATGAAGATAAATGATCAAAATCTTATGTATAGTAAATAGAAAGTTATAAATATATCTATTAAAATATTAACAAGAAAAATCTGTGAGTAACATTTTTCTTTTTCTATTTGTTGTTTTCTAAAATATTTGAGGAAAAGACATTCTCGTCCCTCGTCTCTCTCCTCTCTCTCTCTCTCTCTCTCTCTCACACACACACACAGACTCGTCAAGTACACTAAACCATCACTTGCAACTTGCAAAACTGGTCTTTTTGCTGTTCCCTCGCCCACGTTCCTTTAATTCTCCACAAACACTCTATCTCTGTAAGGGTTGCTTTCTTCCTTTCTTTAGCTGATAGTTCAGTTAATTATTTTCTTTGAATGTGAAATTAGTTTGTATTCTAAATATCTTTGTTTGGTTCTGCATTTTGTTACTTCTTTTTTGGGTATTCCGTTACTTGGAGTTGTTTGGATCTTTTTTGTTCGGTGAGAATCACACAACATTCTGCTACGAATTTCCGTTCAATCTCATTCTAAAGCTCTACTAAATGCTGTAATTAGATATCTCTGAAACCATATATTGTTCAATATGTGTGAAAATTCCTCTTTAATGCGGTAGTCGTTGATGGTAGTGACAAGTGAGGGTTTATAGGACCAGAAATTGAGATTCTACCCTTGATTTTTGAGTTAATTAGCTTTCCAGTTTAACAATGGAGGAGCATTTATGGTTTTCTTTTTTCTGTCGACTGAACTGAAAGTCTGAAAGCATGTGAAACCATTTATTATTGCACTTAATGTGAAGATCCCTCTTTAATGTGGTAGCTGATGGACGTGCTCTTATGAAATTGCCTTTACTCTTGCCGGAATTTCTGATTATGCTTACGTCTTGCTCTCCGTTGTGTCTTCTTCAGGGAATTTTTATGATTTAATTAAAGGGGTGTGAAAATTGAGTTGATGTGAGAATGGTTCAAGGTCCAAGGACCAAAACTAGGAAAACCACTTCGGTTCAGCTTGACTATATTGTTCATGTTCAAGAGATAAGGCCTTGGCCGCCTTCTCAGTCTCTGAGAACAATTCGTGCCGCCGTGATTCAGTGGGAACACGGTGACCGGAATTCGGGGTCGACCACACATGTTGTTCCTTCAGTTGGTGTGGATGCTGGTGCTTGTGCTGGTGATGGGAAAATCGAATTCAACGAGTCTTTTAGGCTTCCGGTGACGCTGGTGAGGGAGAAGTCTGTCAAAGTTGGGAATGGGGATATTTTTCAGAAGAACTGCATTGAGTTTAATCTTTATGAACCGCGGAGGGACAAGACGGCCAAGGGTCAGCTGCTGGGAACTGCTGTTATAGACTTGGCAGAGTATGGTGTTGTTAGAGAAAGTTTGTGCATAAGTGCTCCCATAAACTGCAAGCGAACATATTGGAACACGGCACAGCCAGTTCTTTTCCTTAAAATCCAGCCTTTTGATAGGAGCCGCCGGAGCTCCTCATCAAGGGACAACTTGATGAGAGAAGCTTCGATGGATAGGAATACTACTGAATCGGTTTCTGCATTGAGTGAAGAGTATGCAGAAGAAGCTGATTTGGTTTCGTTTACAACAGATGATGATGCTTCGTCACACTCATCTCTTGCAGCAGCAGCAGAATCAAATGGAAGTTCGTCGCCTCAAAATAAAATTGTGAGAAGCTTTTCACAATATCTTTTAGACCTTTTTTAATACCTCCCAATGCCTGTTGTTTGTCATACAGTTGAAACTCTTGTTCTTGTGCAGTAGAGTGATTTAGTAACGTGATGTTTAATAACTGCAGAACAGGATAGAGACTGTAAATGGTAATGCTGGAGAAGGTAAATCAGATGAGGACCGAGCAGTTGAATCTCATGTTAAATCAGAAGGGAATGGGAATTCTTCAAGTTCCTCATCAGTAGATTTATCTTCTGATCTTGCATGGATCTCAAATAAATTTTTTTCACGAAGTTCACAGTCACCAGCACCAGAAGAAACGGCGAAACAGCAAAGCTCAAACAATGAAGTTAGTCAACATGCTAATGAAGCAGAGTGTGTTCAGGAATATGTTTTGAATGGTGGTAACGATCTCCGGATCAAACCAAATTCCGTTCAAGTAATGTCTACCAGTGCTGAAGAAACTCTTGCACATCCTGATCAGAAAAAAGAAAAAGATTTAGATTCTGATCTGAGCCACAAGCAGGATGACGATAATGCTTCATCTGATACCGAGGCAAATTTTGCATTACCTACTAATTTTTCAAATGTTGATAGATTGAAGCAGGGGAAGTCAGTTAGGTCATCGGTGGACTCGAGCAAGAGCATTGGCCCTGTCAGAAGCAATCAGTTTGTCGTGTCAGATGCTCATAATCATCCTCGAGGCTCTGTATGTAGTGAGCCAAAAGATTCTAAGGCATGCAAAAAGGAAATTAACAAACCAACTTTTGATGGAAGGATCAAGCATTTGGAAGATAGAATGAAAGGTTTAGAGGAAGAGTTGAGGGAGGCTGCTGCCATAGAGGTCAGTCTTTACTCTGTGGTAGCAGAACATGGAAGTTCCATGACCAAAGTCCATGCTCCAGCTAGACGTCTCTCAAGGCTATATTTCCATGTGAGCAAACTGAACTCGAAGTCAAGGAGAGGGGGTGCAGCTAAAAGTATTGTATCTGGATTAGTATTAGTTTCCAAGGCATGTGGAAACGATGTACCAAGGTATAACTATTCTGTAGTCAGTCTGTACTTGGTTCCTTTAACAAGACTTTTAAGGTTTCTGTAACATGTACCTATCTTCAATGTTTTTTCAGCTCCTTTGCTGTCTAACACACCTTCATTAGCATTTACAATCAAGTATAGTTGCTAAGGAAACAGTATTATTGCATGCAAATTATCTAGAAGTTAATTTCTCAACTTGACTTTTTGGGGTCTAAATGCTACGTCGTAGATTTGTCAAGAAGAAGCTCTTTAATTCCTCAAAAACTGATTAGCTGACATGCCTGCTTCCAACTAGAGTCCCTGTGAGTACTAATGGAGTCTTTTTCTTCTGGTACAGATTAACGTTCTGGCTCTCAAATTCAATTGTACTGAGAGTGATTGTTAGCAAGTCCTTTGGTGAGAGTAAGCTGCCAATGTCCATTGGTCCTGTCACTGCCGATGACAGTGGAAAGAGGACATCGCCACTTAAATGGGATTCCTTTCCCATTAAGGGTACTGCAAGTGCTAATGAAGAAAGTTTTGGTAACTGGGAGGAGCCTTCAACATTTGTAGCTGCACTGGAAAAGGTTGAAGCATGGTTATTTGTTCGAATCATTGAGTCCATATGGTGGCAGGTATTCTTTTCCTCGCATTCCTTAGAGGGTTGATCAAATCTCAATGTGAAATTTATGTTATTCTGAACCAAGAGAACATGTTTATCAGTCCATCCTTGTTAAACATTTTGAGTTGGCAATTGATATAAATTAGATTTTTATTTGCAACATTTTGTCCGGACCTGAATGATTAACTATGTTGTTCTACTTTCTTTCTTCTAGACTTTTACTCCACATATGCACTCGGGTACCTCAAGTTCCGTTGATCAGCAGGGAAGTTTTTCTGTGGAGCTATGGAGAAATGCTTTCAGGGATGCATACGAAAGGATTTGTCCTGTTCGAGCTGAAGGACATGAATGTGGCTGTTTGCCTGTGCTATCAAAAGTGGTAAATTCTCCGAGTTTGTCCTTTCATGATTCAAAATTATATGGTGTCATTTGACCCTCTAATTGCATAAATGGTACTGTTCTTTTAATTCAGCACCAAACCCATTTAGTTTCACCGCGTTAGGATAATATACAAATTAGTGTTTATCTGTTAATAAATTAGTATTTCCTGCAGAACTCCAGTTGGATATTATACAGTAAAGCATTAAGCCGATTGTCAAGTCTGCTATACGTGTTATTACAGAGATTCTGACGCTCTATTTTATAACTAGATAATGGAGCAACTGATAGCTCGTTTAGATGTGGCTATGTTCAATGCCATCCTTCGAGAATCAGCCGATGAAATCCCAACAGACCCTGTAGCTGATCCCATTAGTGATGCTGATGTTCTTCCTATTCCAGCTGGGAAAGCTAGTTTTGGTGCTGGTGCACAACTAAAAAATGCAGTAAGCATTCTCTCTACCCAGTCATGCCTTAAGCAGGCTATCTAATCAGTGTATTTCATGTGACAGATTGGGAATTGGTCAAGGTGGCTCACCGACATCTTTGGCGTTGATGAAGATGACCCACTCGAGGACAACTCCGAAGCTGCTGCAGACGACGAGGAGAGAACATCAAACGATGCATCATCGAAGTCTTTTCATCTACTCAATGCACTGAGTGATCTTATGATGCTTCCCAAGGACTTGCTGCTAAGTCAGACAGTTCGAAAAGAGGTTTAATGAGAGCCTCAATAGCATATTTCAGTCTCATTTATGCTAAAACTCTTACTCTAATGAGATTTTACTTTCCTCATTTGGTTCTAGGTTTGTCCTACATTTGGTCCTCCACTGATAAGAAGGGTTATCAGCTTCTTCACCCCGGATGAGTTTTGCCCCGACCCGGTTCCTGCAGTTGTGCTTGAAGCCTTAAACTCAGAGGTTTGATAGAAATATAAGTATAAAATGCATTCTTGAACAACCAAACGCTCTACCAATAACACCTTATCTTTATTTGCACCGAAGGATCCTTTTGATTCGGAGGATGGCTCCATCATGACCTTCCCATGCGGTGCAGCTCCGGCCGTGTACAAACCGCCATCAGCTGCTTCGGTTACCGGTTTCTTAGGAGAAATCGACGGTCACCCCCACCTCAGACGTAGCCGGTCCTCATTGCTCAGGAAATCACAAACGAGCGATGATGAGCTGGACGAGCTGGATGCACCGATGAAATCCATCTTCTCGGACACTTGTCCTTCACCAGGAAATGGTGGCTGGACTGTGAAAGAGAACGGAAGCAGCAACGCTTTGAGGTATCAACTCCTTAGGGACGTGTGGATGGAGTGTGAATGATGAATAAATTGGTTGCAAAATGATGGGCTTTGTTATCATCAGATGTAGAATCTTTAGCAATAAGATGTAATATAGTGCAGTGCCTTTCTTTGCCTTCTTGAATCATTTTTTTAAAGTTATGTTGGTCTTTTCTACTTTCTGTGTACATATAATATAACTTCTTCTTTGCTTCAGTTTTTGACATGAAGAAAGCAGACCAGAGAAGGTTATCATTGTGAGCCCAAAACAAATTTATTATGAATATTTGCTTAGAAAATAAACTATAGGGTAGTTGATTGGGCCATCTAGAAGCAACGAAAACTAAATCGACCAATAAAAATTATAACGCCCACCGTGGGGCTCTAACCTTGCGCTCTACCAACTGAGCTAGACGGGCAACTTGTAGGCAATCTTTTGTACAAATTAAACATATTCGATTAACGATGAAAAACTTTATATTTATGGGGTGTAAATATATGACAATAACCAAATTACTTAAGTAAAAGCTACAAATAGCCAAGTCATGAAATAGTTAAAATTACAAGTTTAACCGATACTTTTTGACTTTTCAAACTCTCAATGTCTAACAATCCGGACTTTCGGATCATACATTGTAATTATTAATTTCTATAAACTTGAACAGGTGATAAAGACTCTGACATTATGAGCAGGATACCATCTAAATTAAATTAATATTACCAATTTTTTATGGATAAAGGTGATGGAGCCTCTAACACTGCTATGAGCGGGACTCCACTAGAATCGATACTTCACTAATTTAAAAAAGAACAACCATTAAATTTTGAAAGATGAGAGGGGTATAATAATTATGACTATTTCATATCATATCATATAAAATTTCTAAAACTTGGCTATTTTTGCTTTTGATGTAAGCGACATGACTATTCTAGAAATCCGGTCAATTCAAATAGTGTAACATGCATTGTTACTCTTTATAAATGACCCGTATAGGAATATGATTCCTCAAAAAATGATTCATGAAATTAAAGTTGATAGGAAATATAATTATGCGGAAAATAGATTATTTGCCCTGCGTTTGGATAACACAAGGAAACTGTTCGCATTTTAAATTTTTAAAAATCATTTAAAAATTAAGTCACGTCCAACGCATAAGAAGTCCCAAGTTAAAAAAAAAAAGAAACGCAACCAAGTCTAATCCAAACAAATAACCTTAATTAGACTTGAGTAACTCTACTAGAAATGTTTTTTTCTCGAAATCATCATCCGTGGAGAAAAAGTAACCCAATAAATCTGGACCTCGAACAAGTTTCATTGTCGCCGCTTGTCTTTGTGAAATTGTTAAAATCTCAAACTTCTTCAATCTTTCTTTGATATTTTATTGCGATTTTCAATCTTTCTTTGATCTCCACCTAAACTTTCCACAATCTTGACCGTTTGTTCATCTGACTTAATCATTTGCTCATCAGACTTAGCCATTTGAACCGTAAATGCATCGGTCATGCGCTCCAAGCTTACAATGAAACCATTTGTACTCCTCTTCATTTTCCTATGATATTTTGAAGTACCTTCACCTTGTGATGTTGTTCCTGACGGTACAAACTGAACATCATCTTCATCAGATACTTCATCGCCTTAATTTTGATTTGATCTCTTTCTAATTCCTCAACCACATCTATTGGAGTTTCATCATGTTGCCCAGTTGCTCTATCTTTGCCCCAAACAAGTGTTAGTTCATCATAATAAAGAAAGTACAATCTGGATGGCTCTGCAAAATACAACACAATGAAATTCATGAATAATAACATATATAATGTTAAAAAATCAAATACATAAATAAACACTTATGAAAACTTTTACTTTAAATAATTATCCCACACGTCTGCACTTGCAGTAACACATTTTTTGTTATCATCCCAACCAAAACCACTTAATGCTCCTTTTGTTAATACATCATAGATAGCATGATATTGTTTTTTTAATAACTTACAACGTGATTCAATGTGTGATTTTTCTTTAAGTTCATGACCCGATAATTTATCTTTTAACATTCTTTCCGGCTCCTTTTGATACCCTTTTTTCAAGCCACTTCCACTTTCACCATCCCAGTTCCCACTTCTTTTCAACTCAACAATTGATTCTACCAATTTTTTGTCGTCTTCAATACTCCATACATGATTAGCTCATTTACCACGAAGAGCCATCTAAAACCAATAAATCAAGCAAATAACAAAATGAGTTAGCAAACGTACAATCCAATAAATTAACACAAAAACTTAATGCAGGACCATTAATTTGAAAGATTAAATTGATCTTACTAAAGATGAATGACATATTGTATAATATATCATTAGAAAGCCACAGAAGTCTAGTTTCTAATGAAAAAAATGGCACTAAAAAATATTTAGTATAAAGAGAGTTATGATCTTTCAACTGGAGACTGCAAACTTCTATATTACTGCGGGAATAAAGAAAAAAAATACTCCAATCAAAGAAAAGGTTGTAATTGAACTTAAATAACATGTCTATTTTGCACCCATTGGTTATACATTTGATTAGCTAAATTATTTCTCCAATCTGTCCACTCTTGAGTTGATTCAACTGAAGTGATTGGATCCCCAATAACCGTGTCTTCTCCATTTTGAGGGTTGTCGTTGAAACTAACTTACATAGGATCAACAAACATATTTTCTCTAATGTGGTTTTGAAGTAGACAACACACCATTATAATTTTGCCTTGTTGCTTAATTGGATAGAAAGTCAAGTACCAGTAGTTGAAATTTTACGAGTGGAAAGACTACATAAAAAGCATACAAATTTTTTTTACCAGCGGTTGAAATTCTACTTGTCGGTCAAAGGGGACAATGTATCGCAAATTACTTCTCATAAACGGACTAAAGAAAAAAAAAAATAAAGCTAATTAAAGTTTCTTCAACCACTTGACATCAGATAGGAAACGAGTTCATACAATAATTAATTTCGTCTTCAAATTAATAAAATTCCTTGAAATGATTAAAGGAAAAGAGAAAGATAAATACCTTGTGATGAACTGTGCTTGGAAAGGGATAGAGATGTACTGTTCTTGTTCTTGCGGAGTAACGAATGGAGCGTGCCCTAGGAGTTCATCTACGTGATCGTACGTTAATTTTATATTGATATCTCTGTTCTTAAATGGAATTGATATGTGAAGATAAAATAAATGAGTTGGTCTCCTGTGCATCCGGTTGCACCTGCAACCGGATGCTTACTATATATACAATTCGGTTTGTAAATATTACATTAATGTTGTGTAGTGCAGTTGGTTGAGTATTTTGAAAACTCACTTGTGCTCTTGGGTTCAAATCCCAGCAGCAACATTTGACCTTTTTTTTTTTCCTTTTCCTTTCTTTTCATTTTAATTTTTTTTTCTTTTCATTCCTTTCTTTTCATTTTATTTTTTTTTCTTTTCCTTCATTTTCATTTAAATTGATACATTAATTTAAAAAAGTGATACATTTTTTTAATAATACTTTTTATTTTTTTTTTATTTTTTTTACGTAACACTTTTTTTTTAATAACACTTTTTTATTTTTTTTATTTTTATTTTTATTTTTTTAATAACACTTTTTCTTGCGCATGTGACTTTTTATTTTTAAATTTTTTTAATAACACTTTTTATTTTAATTTTTTTTAATTTTTTTACGTAATACTTTTTTTTTAATAACACCTTTTTTTAAAATTTTATTGATACACCCATTTTTATTTTTAATTTTTTTAATAACATTTTAATTTTTTTAATAACTTCTACAATATTTTTTCGTATTTTTACTGTACCCCTGGAGGGGAAGTCTAAACCCTACTCTTTTCTCCGGTGAAAAATGCTCGCGTTCCTTCGGAACACTCGCATTTTGAAATGGTTTTGAAAAGTTCGGAACGCTAGCATTTCTTAAGAAAAATATCATTCTTCCTTAAGAAAAGTATCATTCTTCCTTAAGAAAAGTATCATTCTTATTGAGCAATAGTATCACATGTTGTTAACAAAAGTATCATTCTTCCTTAAGAAAAGTATCATTCTTATTGAGCAATAGTATCACATATTGTTAACAAAAGTATCATTCTTTCATAAGAAAAGTATCATTCTTCCTTAAGAAAAGTATCATTCTTATTGAGTAATAGTATCATTCTTCCTTAAGAAAAGTATCATTCTTATTGAATAATAGTATCACATGTTGTTAACAAAAATATCATTCTTTCTTAAGAAAAGTATCATTCTTATTGAGCAATAGTATCACATATTGTTAACAAAAGTATCATTCTTCATAAAGAAAAGTATCATTCTTATTGAGTAATAGTATCACATGTTGTAAATAAAAGTATCATTTTGCCTAAATAAAAGTATCATTCCTATTGAGCAATAATATTTTTCCTTGTTTTTACTGTACCCTAGAGGGGAAGTCTAAACCCTACTTTTTTTTCCGGTTAAAAATGCTCGCGTTCCTTCGGAACACTCGCATTTTTAAAGGGTTTGGAAAAAAGCTAGCGTTCCTTGGGAACGCTAGCATTTCCAAACCCTTTTAGTCGTGGAACTGCTACGGTATTTTTCCTTATTTTTACTGTACCCTAGAGGGGAAGTCTAAACCCTACTTTTTTCTCCGGTTAAAAATGCTCGCGTTCCTTCGGAACACTCGCATTTTTAAAGGGTTTGGAAAAAAGGCTAGCGTTCCTTCGGAACGCTAGCATTTCCAAACCCTTTTAGTCGTGGAACTGCTACGGTATTTTTTCGTATTTTTATTGTATCACATTCTGTTAACAAAAGTATTAGTCTTCTAAAGAAAAATATCATTCCTATTAAACAATAGTATCACTTTATATGTAAGCAAAAGTATCACTCTGTCTAAAGAATAGTATCATTCCTATTGAACAATAGTATCACTTTATATGTAAGCAAAAGTATCAGTTTTTCTAAGGAAAAATATCACTTCTATTGAGCAAAAGTATCACATTCTGTTAACAAAAGTATCACTCTGTCTAAAGAACAGTGTCATTCATATTGAACAATAGTATCACTTTATATGTAAGCAAAAGTATCAGTTTTTCTAAGGAAAAGTATCACTTCTATTGAGCAATAATATCACATTCTGTTAACAAAAGTATTAGTCTTTCTAAGGAAAAGAAGTATCACATTCTGTTGACAAAAGTATCACTCTTTCTAAGGAAAAGTATCGTTCTTATTGAACAATAGTATCACTTTCAGTAAGCAAAAGTATCAGTTTTTCTAAGGAAAATTATCACTTCTATTGAGCAAAAGTATCACATTCTGTTGACAAAAGTATTAGTCTTTCTAAGAAAAAGTATCATTCCTATTGAACAATAGTATCACTTTATATGTAAGCAAAAATACCAATTTTTCTAAGGAAAAATATCACTTCTATTGAGCAATAGTATCACATTCTGCTAACAAAAGTATCACTCTGTCTAAAGAAAATTATCATTCCTATTGAACAATAGTATCACTTTATATGTAAGCAAAAGTATCACTCTGTCAAAAGAACAGTATCATTCCTATTGAACAATAGTATCACTTTATATGTAAGCAAAAGTATCAGTTTTTCTAAGGAAAAATATCACTTCTATAGAGCAAAAGTATCACATTATGTTAACAAAAGTATCACTCTATCTAAAGAACAATATCATTCCTATTAATATTCAAAATAATTTATATTTTTCATGTAAAGTGATACTTTTATTAAGAACAAGTGATACTTGTATTCATAATAAGTGATACTTTTGTTTATAGCAAGTGATACTTTGATTCATGACAAGTGATATTTTTATTCATAATAAGTGATACTTATATTCATAGCAAGTGATACTTTGATTCATGACAAGTGATACATTACTAGTAAAGAAGTGATAATTTTATTCAGAACAAGTGATATATTCAAAATAATGAATACTTTTTCATATAATGTGATACTTTGTTAAGGACAAATAATTTTATTATCTCATACATATTCCTCATTATGTTATATCTCTTCTATGACTATTATATATATAATTATAACTTTTTTTTAAATTCTATGACTGTTATATATATACAAGAATAAATTTTAATATATATATTAATATTCTTTGTGTCATATATTATTTTTTAAAAAATAAGAAATTAAATTTATTATTTTTCGTGTAATTTTTAGTTGTTTATACAATTATAATTTTTTTTTAAAAATATTACTATATTTTTTTAACTAGAATAAATTTTAATATACATATTAATATTATTTGTGTCATATATTAATTTCTTTTAAAATAAGAAATTAAATTTATTATTTTTCGTGTCATATTGTAGTTGTTTATACAATTATAATTTTTTAAAAAAAATATTATATTTTTTAACAAGATTATTTTTTAATATACATATTAATATTCTTTGTGTCATATATTAATTTTTTAAATAAAAAATTAAATTTATTAATGTCAAAATAAAAAAAAAAAAACAGAAATGCTGACACTGGATCTCGAACCCGGGTCTCTTGAAGGGGAGCCCAGCAACCAGCCAACTGCGCTACATGTGCAATTATGTAAACATCCTTATTAATATTGTATTTATCTGGGTGCAGCCAGTTGCACAGAAGTTTTTGCGTTTGCGAAAATAAAATCCCCACTTCTGGAAAAGGATTATTTAGAATAAAGAGAGGAAAAATAATCCATGATTTTTTATTTATTTTACAAAGATACGGGAATCTTATTACTTCCCACAAATTTACAAAAATTAACCAAAACCCAAGATTTTAAATAAATGGAATCAAATTACTTTTCTAGTCCAACCAAACACAGGAATTTAATAATTAGGAATCAAAAAAATTTCCCGCAGCACAATCCGTGCAAACCGAACGTGCTCTTGTCTTGAACTCAAAATAAAATAACATATTCTCTCCGTCCCGCATGACTTGTCTTATTTTCCTTTTTGGGTTGTCCCGTTTGACTTGTCTTGTTTTTCTTTTGAGTTGTCCCGCTTGACTTGTCTTGTTTTTCTTTTGGGTTGTCCCGTTTGACTTGTCTTGTTTCTTAGAATATAAAATAATTACTAAACAAACTTTCACTTTTTTTTTGTGGGGCTATTACCTCTTTACACACAATTACTCACTTATCTATACATAACTATTCACTCATCTTAATCTCCGTGTCGAAAAGAAACAAGATAAGTCGGGCGGGACGGAGGGTGTATTATTATTAAAGTTTAACAAACCACAAGCAACCAAATGTTGAATCCTAAACTTAAGAAGAAAGATTGCGCATGCTACGGACATGGCTAACCGTGTTGGAAAATGTTGTGTCGGTTTATTAGTAAATGACGACTTTCTAGATAATGTGACATGTCAGTATACTTGTATTATGCAATAAGTGGATTACTATAATAACTAGTTTTTAGGTACAAACACGATACGCATGTGGTTCGTTTATTTAATTTATCCGCACCAATCATTATTTGATAATTACCAAAAACTTGTGCGTGCAACTTGCTACACCTAATCAACACGTTGGAATTGGCCAAATGGGATATAGGTAAAGCCCCATCTGCCCGATAAGGATTGATCGTTTCTCTCATGGGTTGACAATAAATAGTACGACTAGCTTATCGTCAATACATTTAATTTTTGTCTGGAAGAAATTAGTGTCCATTTTGAATTTCATATTCAATTGGTAGAAATATAATTTACACAGAGAACCGCATATTTACGTGAATATAAATAGATGTATTTGAACGAAATTTATTATATGGACACCTTTATATTTTAAACTCAAGAAAATTATTAATCAGTATAATTAATTTAACTTAACCCATACAACTATAATAAAAATACCATATCACCATTTCACTTATGGGACATCATAAAAATGGAGTAGAGATCGCTAGTGATAATCATGAGATTTTTGTTTTATTATCCTATTAATATATTAGACCATAGCTTTTGTAATTATCTTATGACTTAGTATATCGCGTCTACAAACATTTATTATTTCATTTACGTAGCTTGGTTATTCTAAAGTAAATATTAAATCACGTTTTTATCATATTTACACGTAAGATAAAATAGATTTCATAAATTTATATCCCCTAATTGAATGGGAGATTTGACTACTACCATGTCTAAATTGTGATATCATCAATATATATAATGTTGGTGTGGAAATTATAGAAACTAAATAGAGGTATTAGATTTCAATGAGAAGCCGCAGTTTGGTTGGTTCCTATGGGACCCTTCGGTTTTGGTTTACTACCTTATCTTGTCCATCTATAAGTCATAAATAAATGATAAGACTAATATGTTGTAGAAGCCTTAAAAATACGCGCTTCATGCCTAAATCCACATTTAGTGGCTGACGGTTACTACGGTTATACCAATCATTGACCGTAATTTCAAAAGTCAGATATTATACAGTATTTTGATTTGAATATCACAAAAACTTGGGTGTGATATAGGGGTGTTTTGATATTAAAGATTGTGCATGAGTTGTATTAATGGATCAATGGATTTAGATCAAAGTATTGAAGCAGATCTTATTGGCTTTTACGTGAGATCAACCTTATCTAGACTAACTTTTTGTTAATATTTAATATTTTTGGTTAATACATTACATAAAAATTTAAAATAGATCATCATTAGTATAATTTTTTGGGATAAAAGCTTAAAATATAATTATGCATTTGTGCTACAGTTAATATTCGATAAAGTAATAATCTCGCTAAAATAATAATTTCTTCCAGTCCCGATATGGGTCAGTGTACTAAAATAATGTTCGATAAAGTAATAACCTCATTAAATGAATATTTTTTCTCAGTCCCAAGGTTATTCTTTTATCGAGGTTTAACTGTATTTATTCTTTGAACTATTAAAATGTGCAAATCATCCCTAAACTATCTAATTTGTAGTATAATAGATTTCAAAAAGTAAAATAGTTGCTCGTCAAGTTAGGTGTAATATTGTAAAAACACACCTCAACCTTGATTCTTCTTTGTCAGCTGATCCCAAATCGATGAATTGATCGTAAAGAGAAAGATTATGTTCCTTTGGTTATGTTCAAACAATTATGAGTGAATCTCATGTGGGAGAGTTTTCCACTTTAGTCCGTACTTGCCACATGACTTTTTTCGGGGAACATATTTTTGGGTTCAGAATTTTGCACCTTGCAACAAATTAAGTAGCTCAAGTGGTAGTTTGCATATTTTCATAATGCAATGACACAAATGCAACAGTTCAGATGGTAAGATTCTATCCTTTATTTTTATTTTTATTTTGTCAATCTTCGGTAACCAATTAAAAAAGACAATAAAATAAACCATAAATAGAATAAATGATTAAATAAAACCTTCGCCGCTGTTTCCTGCATTCATGGAATCAGCCGGCCGCAGTATTTTAAAAAGCAGTCAAAATAAACCCGCGTTCTAACAAATAGCTATAAATACATCAAATTCAAACCATAATTTCATCAATCACCAAAAACCCAAACAAATTATTTAAGACAGTCCCATAATTAATCTCTCAGATATCCATATCTTATATTCAATGGAGAAACACGAGCAGTACGAGCGAGTTTTCAAGCATTTCGATACGGACGAAGACGGGAAAATATGCTCCGAGGAGCTGAAGCAGTGCGTATGCTCGATCGGCGGCGACATGACGGCGGAGGAGGCGGAGGCAGCGGTGGCGCTGATGGATACGGACGGAGACGGGTGGTTGTGTTTGGAGGATTTCGTGAAGATAGTGGAGGGAGCGGCAGAGGAAGAAAAGCGGAATGATTTGAAGGCGGCGTTCAAACTGTACGCACCGGAGGAGAGCAACTGTATCACGGCGAAGAGCTTGAAGAGAATGATGAGTAAATTGGGGCAGAGAAGAACCGTAGACGATTGCAAGAGTATGATTGCTCGTTTCGATCTTAACGGCGACGGAGTTCTCAATTTCGACGAGTTTAAGATTATGATGTCGTGTTGATACCAGGATGACTCATTTCTTGTTGTTTTTCTCCCTTTTCTCAAGGGTAGAAAAATCAATGATATTTCAAATAATTGAAGCTTAGAAAAGCGAAATAGAAACACGCGGCATTACTATACAGAGCCTTACTCGCTCTGCCGGTGGGAAAGATCTCGAAAGTTCTTGAGAATCACTATGGAGATGAGGCACCTGCGGACTGCGGTAGGGAGCTTATCCACTCTCGACGAATCACACTTGGCCATGAAAGTTACTAAGCAGATGCTGCTGAACCCTTTGTATTAATATATAATATAAAATTTGAGACGTTTGCATCTTTCTAAATTAATATAATTTTATAATACATACTAATTTGACTATTGCTCGTATTAATATATTCTATTTTAATTTTAAATACATCTATAAATTAAAAAAATACATTAATAAATTTTATTTCAATTTTAAATACATCTATAAATTTTAAAAAATACATCTATAAATTTCAAATATATTAATAACACATTAAAATCTAAAAAAATACATATATAAATTTTAATGTATTAATGTATTTTATTTTAATTATTATTATTATAATAATATAATATATTTAAATATAATAATATAAAAAATAGTATTTATATATTTTAAAGTATTAATAGATTTTATGTTAAATGTTTATCAATATAATAGAATATGTTTTATTATAATACAATACATTTAAAATATAGTTGAATATATTTTAATGTATTAATATATTTGATTTAAAATTTATTTTTATTATAATATAATATAATATATTTTATTATAATATAATACATTTAAATATATAAAAATGCATCAATGTAATGAGTCCACTTATTAATATATTTATTTTAAATTTATATATTATAATATATTAATACAATTTTAAATGTATTTATGAATGTTGATTTGTTTGAAATGCTATATTAATATAATATAATTGGAGACCTTTGCATCTTTGTCAATAGATATAATTTTATAATACGTACTAGTTTGGCTATATATCTCCGTAAACGATGTGTTTTATATTGATTTATGTTTATTAAAGAGATATACTACTAATGATAGAGAATTAATATGGATTTTTACATATTACGTTCATACCGAGGCCATGGTCTAATGTGAGGTAAGCAGCCAGACCGGCTAAGGCTCAGATAATGATTCATTACAAGTGGGATGTGATCCCACTCATTCGCGACACTTACGACACTTGGTGGCGAGACCCTCTATGAACAATTCTGCCAGACGAGCCCTTTCGGGCACTTAATGGAATTGGAGGAGAATGTCAGTGCAAGCAAAACTCTCCACCAGCTAATATGCCGTGAGATTTCGTACGTGAGCATGAAGAGACTAACATTAGGTTCCACATCACGGATCCCAATCTCAAGTTTGGTCCGGAGGAGTTCGCGCTGGTCTCGGGGTTGATGTTTGGACGTTCAATATTTGACCCAACAATGGATCATGATGCTTCAACGGTCCGTGCAAGGGCATTATTTTGTGGCAACCGTAGATTGAAAATATCCGAGTTGGATAATATTTTCAGAACACACTCGGTGAAAGGTGCTTCAGCAGCCGACTACGTGAAGGTTGAAAATGTTTTGATGTTGCACCTACTTGTCTTTGGTGTTCCGAGACCGAGGCTAATTGATTACTTCGTTTGGGTATTAGTGGACAACTTAAATGAATGGAAATAATTCCCTTGGGGTGCGTATTCATACTAGGCATTGCTTCACTGCAAAGCAATTCGTCTCCACCACTCTAGTGGGATGTAAAGTGTCATATGTATTCAGCAGGCCAGTCTGAGCCTTACAAGCATGGACGTACGATTGCATCTCGGAATTTGGGAGGGTTTGTGCGAATTTAGTGAACCGAAATGCACTTCCACGTCTGTTGAGGTGGAATTTCCCTAAAGTGATAGGGAGCTTCGCTGGTTTCTTCGAGAACGAGGTAGTATGTCTCTACATATACTTTATACATCTCTGTTCAATTATAGTAAAACAAAATCATGATGTAATTACACATATACTGTGAAGAGCTATGTATTACAGAATATAAGTAAGTCATAGATAACTCAAATCGAAAATATTTCTATGTATATAATATATATTTCGCTGCATGTATTTTATAATTATAATCAATAGGAACATTATATGAAACTTTGGAATAATATGTTGTGTACTAATTTATGATCATATGTTCATGTATCTGTGTTTTTCATACATAGTTGGAATGCAGAGCGATAGTGGAGAAAGATGCAAAACTGTCGAAGCCGTATTATTTGAGCACGCTGTCCGGCGAGGCACTTGGCGTGCAGTACAATGTGTCGATTGTCATGCAGTTTGGATCCGAGTATGCAAGAGCGATGGGCATTCCTCGTCCACGCGGCCATGCAGCACCCCACTCTCCGTCTGCCTCAGCACCGATCGTGCAAAGACTCTCCGAATAAACTAAGGCACCGTCGACTTCAGAAGGGTCTAACATGCTTGATACCAAAGACATGACTCCGCGATAGAAAAAGTTTTGGAAGAAGATCAAAAACTTTTTCTCAAAAAACAAGTCGGACAGGAAGTCACCGGATGAGGAAAGACGCTCGCACCCCCGGATTCTCATGTTGAGGAGGCTCGTCGACACTCGGTTTCACATGATGAATCCGGTCATCAACATTCTAGTTCCTAGGGGATTTTTGATTCTCGACATTCAATTTCGCACCCTGATAAGTTACGTGGACAAGCGTTTTCACATTCCAGACACTCCGAGCATGCCCATTCGGGTTCTCGCCGACCTACTTCGCATGTATACTCTGACCGGGTTGACCCATTTGTTGATGCCGTCACAGAAAATAGCAACTCATCCGTGGCGCCAACAGATATAGCGTCTATGGACGACCTTCGCTCAGCTATGCTCATGCTCCTGAGTCAAAAAGGGCCTACTAAATCGACAACTCATCCCTAGACTCCACCTGACTCTCACCATGACGAGTCACCCAAGGATGCACCAGGGAGGATCTGCTGAGGAAAAATCTCACAGAGATGACTTACCACCTCCACCGCCTTCATCAGGTGATGTTATCTCTACGTCGTCTATATCTCAGCCTAAGCCGAAGCAGTCTCGATATCAAGCTTCTGAGATAAAGACATTAATGTGGCGTTTATCAATAAGTGTCTCAAGTGACAGGGTCATAAAAACCGTCTTCTTGCTCAGGACGTAAACAACAAATGGAGCCAACTCTCTTAGGCTCAGACCCTGACGCTTGGCAACTTGGCATCAGAAGTGCAGATGATCAGTACTCTAACTTCTCTCACTACAAAATTTATGCTATTTACCGACGGAATTACCGACGGATGAAAAACACGGGTCGTCTTACCGACGGATTACCGACGGAAATTGAGATGCTCAATTTACCGACGGATAATTTCCGTCGTCATATTCCCGACGGAATATTCCGTCGTTAACGGTATATCATTATTTATTTACTATTTAATAAATTAAATATATATTACCGACGGAATAATCCGTCGGTAAGGGTTTATCATTAGTTATTTAGTTTTAATTAATTAAAATATATAAATTTACCGACGGATTATTCCGTCGGTAATGTTAACTTATTATTTATTTAGTTTTTAATAAACTAAAATATATTTACCGACGGAATAGTCCGTCGGTAAATTTAATTAAATTTATTTAAAAAATTTAATTTATTTTACCGACGATTACCGACGGAAAAATCCGTCGGTAGTCATTTAAATTTACCGACGGAATTATCCGTCGGTAAATCCGTCGGCGTAACCTAAATTAATTCAGCGCCGCGGGACAGAACAGACCAGAGCTGCGTCGTCTTCTTCTCGCGTCCGCCGCCGCCGCTTCCGCTTCGCGCCGCCGCCGCCGTTGAACGCCTCCGCCCCACTTCCTCGCGCCGCCGCCGTCTCCTTGGTTAGTTTCTCTCATTCCTTCAATATCGTCTTGTATAATTGCAATTCTTGCAAAATTTCAAAAGTTCGACCATTAATTCTTTGAAATTGAAATTAAAATTAAAATTGTACATATTAACTATTTCACCGATAACCCTTATCTATCTTTAACTCAAATCGAGGGGCAGTTTGGCGAAATAGAGCCAAGGACTATTGATGGCCTCTATCCAATTATCATGCATATGTAGTGATTTGAACCATTCATTCATTATAATATTCTTGTTTATTTTTGGAAACACAATTCTCTTAATTTTGACACGATATTCAAGAGTTGGTGGGTCGTTATGCTACTAATATTAATTTTAGGGGCAAAAATTGTAATCGCTTAATCTCCAATTTAAAATTGGGGATGAATTCGTAAATTTAGAAGTTTAAATTTGTGATTCTAAAAAAGAGGGGGGGGCAAATATGTAGTTATTTTCCCTTTTATTTGTCTATTTTACTCTTCTCTTCTAGTAATTTCTTTAGATTTATTAATTATTGTTCTTAGGATGGAAATCCGGATATTTAGGAATTAGCATTTAATTTTGTGGATTTTTATACTAAATCAAACTTTAGGGATGTAAATCTAGTAGAATAATAGAGAAATCCGACGAGTAAGCTCCGTGTTAACTACGTTGGCATAACAAATCGTAACCCAGCTAGAAATTGGATTATAGTAAACTAGAAATTTATACTATGTGGGGGAGAACATGTGTGCCTTTTGGTGTTTGTATCTGGTTCTCTGCATGTAGATGATAATGTGTAAATTCATGATAGATGATAATGTGTAACTAGGAATGCGTGACTATTAGTGTTTCATTTTCGAATAGTATTCGACTTCACTCTATTATTCTGACAAAATCAGGATTTGAAATAATGAGTCGTTCGTGGATGTATACACGGTGGACAGTAGACGGTTCATTGAATCCTCAATTTGTGAATGGCATTGAGGATTTCATTGATTGGGCAAGCGGCCGGACACCTTATATGGACGGAGAAAAAAATTAGATGTCCGTGTAAAAATTGTAAGAATAAGTTGTTTTTGTCTACACAAGTTGTAAGAGAGCACGTTTATATGAAAGGATTCGTTAAAAATTATAAAGTTTGGTCATCTCATGGGGAAAAACACGTAACCCTGAATGAACAAGCTACGAGAAATGCACAAAATGACACGTCGACCTCCTATCAGAGGATGGTAATGGATCATCTTTGGGGCAAATTATAATGATGCGGAGTTTGAGGAGTCGCCAAATAATGAAGCAAACAAGATCTATGAAATGTTGCGGGCGATCGACACGGAGTTGTGGCACGGTTGTGAGACCTACTCACAATTGTGCGGCAGCAGTTCAGATGATGAACTTGAAGGCTGAGAATCATATGTCGCAAAGGGGCTATGACATGATGAGTCAAATGATTAAGGATATGCTTCCCCAAGGAAATTCCTTTCCTAATAACTTCAGCGAGTCTAAGAGATTGCTTAGTGGGATGGGGTTGCCGGTAGAGAAGATTCACTGTTGTCCAAATTCCTGCATGATCTATTGGCGTGAAGATAATGAACTGGAGAGTTGTAAGTTTTGCGGAACCTCGCGATATTTAGACTACGGTCCTAAATCTAGTAGGAAAGGGAAGAAAAAATTAGTGGCCGCTAAGAAAATGTACTACTTTCCTTTATCCCCTAGACTCCAGCGGATGTATGCATCTAATGCAACTGCTTCTCATATGCGTTGGCATGCTTCATCAGTGGACGATGGAGTGATGCGTCATCCCGCGAGACTCTCCAAAGCATGGAAGCACTTGGACTCGACGTTTCCTGATTTTGCCTCGGAGATTCGCAATGTTAGATTAGGTCTTTCTACAGACGGTTTTCAAACATTTACACAATTTGGGAAACAATACTCTTTGTGGCCAGTTATTCTAACTCCTTACAATCTGCCGCCTGGCATGTGCATGAAAGATCAATTCATGTTTCTCACGGTGTTGGTGCCTGGACCTCGAAATCCAAAAGATAACTTGGATGTCTTTCTACAGCCGTTGATAGCCGAATTATTAGAGCTGTGGGAAGATGGCGTGTCTGCATATGATGTTTTCAAGAAACAAAATTTCAATATGAGAGCGGCTTTGCTATGGACCATTAGTGACTTTCCGGCCTACTCAATGTTATCTGGATGGAGTACAGCTGGGAAATTCGCATGCCCACATTGCATGGAACAATCAGATGTACGATGAACTTATCCATTCTAAATAAATTCGAAAATGTTTTCTTTTCCTAATTAGCTTCTTATGATCTTAGGTTTCTTCCCCTTATTGCAATGAGATGAATCCGTATATTCGGGATTTAGCAAAAGGTCCATTAGTAGCGGTTTATACGTACCCTGGTTATGTTGTGAACGGATATAAGTTTCATACTTTATCACATGGGGTAGGAAAGTCCACTATGAATAGCGGAGTGTGTATACAAGGGCAGAATTATGGTTCCGATGCACTTGATTATTATGGGCAGTTGGTGGAGATATGTGAAGTTGAGTACCCAGGTTTACCAATAAAACGAACCATGTTGTTTAAGTGCTTATGGTTTGACCCGACCCCTAGAGGGACTTATGTACATCCACAATACAAGTTGGTTTCTATCGATCAAACGAAACCGCAGAATTATGAACCATTTGTCCTTGCATCACAAGCGCATCAAGTGTATTACTGCTCATATCCTAGTGTGAACAAATCTAGGAAGGCATGGTTGGAAGTATGTAAAGTTAAACCGAGATTTAAGATAGATTTGCCAACTAAATCTTCATTAGACGAAGCATTTCAAGAAGATGACATACTAAACCCACCAGTATGTAACCACGCGACAGTAGAACATGATATAACATTATCTCATCCACGTCAAACAATAGAACTCGATGAGGAAGATTTTGATGAAGGAGATGATGATGAAGAAGAACATGTTCTGACATCAGAAGATGAGGAATTTAGTGATGACTAGTACACCTTACAGGTTTTAAAAGAATTTTATTTTACTTTTTTGGCCAAAAACGATTAATGATTATTCTTTGTTTTCAGGTACATGGCGCCTCCCAGAGGTCGTGGCAGGACTGTATCAGCTCCTGCTGGGCGTGGAGCACCCCCATCGACATCTGGCTATGGGGGCAGTCCCCCTGAGTCGGGTGGACCCCATCAGGGTTCTACCGACTCTTACTCGGTGGATAGCCGCCGATGTTTCGAGATTTCACCTGAGGGGTATGTAATAATTGCTTTTATTAATTTTAAATATATCAAATTTCACTTGGATTAACCAATTTTCAATAATAGGCGATTGCTTGAGCCATCTGGATTGGCCTCGACAATCGTTGATTGTTTTAAAAAGATCAATAACCCGACTGGGTTCACTTGGAAGCTGACTCCTCCTGAAATTAAGGAGCAGTATTTTGAAGAATTTAAGGTTAGTTTTTCTTTCAAGTTTACAATCTTATAATTTAGTATTTATTTATATATATCTAACATGTATAAACATGTAAATTGCGAAGCACGCCTGGCGGCTCCGCCGACGGATCGGGCGAGTCCACCACATGTGGCAGAAGAGGGCATCCAAGAGGTTCAGCGATTGGCACTACGAAATGAAGCAGGGCCGCCCTCAAAAACCGGACTACATCAACACAGAGAGGTGGGCGGCCCTCAACGACTACTGGATGCGGCCAGATGTGCTCCAGAAGTCAGAGACTGCTTCCCAGTGCCGCAGGTCCGAGCCCGAGCCGGGCGCCGGGATGAGCAAGCACAAAGGAGGGTCCCGGTCAGCCATGCAGTACTCCCAGTCTACGGTAAGTCTCATTTTATATGTTTTTTAGCTTCTTATGTCTTTGTTTTTGACATAATTTTGTTTATGCATGTTATGAATAGGCTTCTCAGAGGGGATGCTCCTTAGAGTCCACCGCCTTTGACACTTTCCAGAGTCTCCATTACAAAGGTGGAGACTTCTCCAACATGAAGGCTGCGAGACTTCATGTAAGCACACAATTACAATATATAGATTATTATTCTAGAATTTTGAGTTTGACTAATTTCTATTTAATATTGTAATAGGCGGAGGTGGAGCGGATTGCTGCTGAAGAAGGCCCCAACGCGGATAAAAACGCGATTTATCTGCGGTTGGAGGGGGTCCGGGATAAGAAGCAGCGGCTCTACGGTTTCGGCGAGGAAGGGAGCGGCTACATCAACGCCGCCCGGCCGCTCTTCTACTTCCTCACCGGGGCCATCCCGCAGTAATGCCGAGATCATGCGCCGACCGGAGGAGGAGTCGGCGGCTAGGAGGAGCCTCGAGGAGCGAGGTCGCATTTATGAATGCGCGAGATGATCCGGCTTATGGAGATGATGGGCTCCTCTAGCCGACGACGACCTCCGGACGACGCGCCGATCGATCCCCTCCCCCACCTCTTTATGATTGATTTATTTATGGTTTATGTATATATACTGAATATTTTGATTTTAGGATTTATATATTTATATTTCGGTTTGCTTTTTGAGTTGATTTGAATCGTTATATGTGATGTCTTGGTTGGTTAATTGTATATGATGTGTTGGTTGGTTAAAAATTGCAGGTTGTCGATAACTTGGTACAAAAAACAAAAAAAATTATTAAAAAAAAAAAATTCTACCGACGTTTTACCGACGGATATTTCCGTCGGTAAATAAACATAAAAAAATTACAATTTTAATTAAAATTTACCGACGAAAAATTCCGTCGGTAAAAAAATCGTAAAATTTATTTGAAAATTTATTTTAACTTTACCGACGGAAACTTCCGTCGGTAAAAAAACAAATAAATTATTTAAAAAATTATTTTAAATTTACCGACGGAATAATCCGTCGGTAAAAAAACCAAAAAATTTATTTAAAAATTTCGTCCTCGACAGAATATTCGGGGACAAACTTCCGACGGTTATTTTCCGTCGGCATTCCGTCGGTAATAATTGCCGACGGAATATTCCGTCGGCAATATTTACCGACAAAGCCTGACCCGACGCATTTCTTCCGTCGGTATTCCGTCGGTAACGTTTTTACCGACGGAATTAAGGGGTTTACCGACGGAATTTTCCGTCGGTGTACGATGAATTTCTTGTAGTGTCTAAATACTGAAGATATCATCAGCAGAGCACTTGAAGCCCAGCTGACTGATCTACACTCTCAGTATCAGAACATCCTGGCGACTCAGGCCAAACAATTCTCTGAAACCATGGCCACTGCACTGGATCAGGTCCTCAAAGCTATCGAACAACGAAACAAGCTAACCACTGAAAGTGTATCAAAAGCACTTGTGGAACAAGCTAACGCTGGCGTTGCTATCAAGAAAGACGCTACTGACTTGGTAGAAACTTACCTACGACGAATTGAAGCTACAAAGTTTGACATACTCAAAGTTGTCAATGTTGACCATGGTAAGAGATGGAATGAGTATACTGACGCCATCGGGGATGTTGATGCTAAGCTGGAATCTATAAGTCTTTTTGTAGCAGACCTAACGACAAAGGTCATAGCCTTGGAAAACCTAGTAGATGATGCCAAAAAGGGGGAAAGAAGTAGGAAGAGTAACTACTAACCTTAATCAAGGCTGAAGAGAAAGAAATTGAGAAGAAAAGGATAGAAGAACAAAAGGGGGAAGGGTCAGGAGAACCCGCAGAAGAAGCAGTGACTGAAGGGGCTCAATACCTAAAAGGTCTTACTGAAGACGAGCCAGTCAAGTCAGTCATGAAAGGCAAAGAACTTGCTACCCCTAGTCCTCCAAAAGCCAAGAAACTTAAGTTCCAAACGCCAAACGAGTAGATCGCCTATAATGAAAAAGTACAAGCTACAAGATTAGTAGACCTTGAGGCCCTTAGACAGCGAACTGAGAAAGAAGCCAGAGAGCGAATCCCTGAGAAGGATAGAAGCATTCCCACCACTTCCAAATACTTCAGAAGAAGGGAACAGAGAAACGACATCAAGAGAGTTATCTTTCCAAGGACTGATGAATGGGTGCCCTTTAAGATCAATCAGAAATGGGAACATGCTAAGGTCAACTTCATCAAGAGCTACTACATTTGGGAGATAGTCAGTGAGAAGGCTGATCTTGATAAAACCTTCAAGGAATTCTTGATCAGCGTTGAACCTGAACTCTATGATGAAATCTAAACCATTCTACAACAGTCAGGTAAAACTCTCAAGGCACCTGAGTACAGACTTCTACCTCCTCCTCTCACGCAACAAGGAAATATCTGTAACAAGGAGATTGAGGAAGAAATTAAAGATGCCATCTATAGAAGAAATGTGGACAGGAATGATGGGGAAGACAAGGAAGAAATCAAGATATTGAGGAACAAAGTCTACTCATCTTACGGTCTTGAGCTTCTAGAGAAGAAATCTGCTGACTTCAAGGCGCGACTGCAACAATTCAAGAAGAAGCCCAAGTGATTCCTTCTTAGTCTTAGTTTTGATAGAATAGAATATCCTATAACTGTAATCTCTGATCATATATGATATTCTATTTTTATTGGCATTCGACAACTACTCATTGTCAATTGGTTGTGTATTTTATCTTTCAACACTTACTGATCACCTCAGTGATCAGAACACTCACCCACATGGCTTCTTATATTTTGTGTTTCTCTTAGTACTCTAGTACTTAGACATCTATCTAAGGGGGAAATTGCTTTTAGAAGTTTTAAAGGGAAATTTTTAAGACTTTGGTCTTATGATATAAGAGTAATTGACTTCATGATGTATATGAATCATGTTGTTTAGATAGTCAGCCTTGTTTTTAGAGATAGTTTGTAAAATGTTTTGGTATCATCAAATAGGGGGAAATTGTTGGGATGAGATTCAGTATGATAAGATTTGAAGATTCCAAAACCCCTAGCTGAATGATGAGCCTTTGATAATGTAATAGCTTAGTTGAGTTCAACATGTCAGGAACTTAGTAGGCTAGAGTTCAGTAGCTGATGCATTCAGCAGAAGATCTGCCACTCAACCAAAGGAACTTAGTATCGAAGATGTTAGTTGGGTAAGCTATAACAAACTGAATCTGCAAATGTTGGTCCGGGGATGAGTACCAGGGGGGGGGGGGTGAATACACCTGAGTCCAAATTTTTCCTCAAATGCGAAGGTCAGTCTTATACTGAGTTTGCTACTGAATGGATTCAGTTGCCAGTTAAGCCTTCTGATCGCGAGGCAGAGTGATTCAACAACTGAACTCTTTCTACTGACTGAGGTCAGTACTGGGAAATTCAATAGGAGAATAGCGTGCGGAATAGTGTAGGCCCGATTTAATTTCGTCTCTTTGAAAAACATTTTATGCAAACAAAAACAGTTTTGGCTAGTGCAGTTTCAAGTCTGTTTTATTGAAAGTATGATTTTGCAAATAGTTTAAACACAGATGTAATAAAACAGTAAATGACACGAGCAGTTTTTAACGTGGTTCGGATACGTAAGATCCTACATCCACGGTCCTACAGAATAGGAGGTCTTGTTGATTTATCTGAGTAAGCCTTAACAAGGTTTCTGTGCATTGGACATAACCTTCTAAGTTATAGTCCTTAGCGACTTTACAGATTCAAACCAGAGTTTGAAGGTTTTCTCCAATAATGAAGGAGTTCTTACAATAAGAACGTTTCACTAAAAGTGAAGTCCTTCGAATGTTCTAAGCTTAAGATAATACAATGAAGGCTTAGAAAAGAGATCGGGGAACAACTCTAGAGAGAAGAACTACAAAGATATTTCTAAGAATTCTAGTTCTTCGCTGGATGTAGCTGTGAACTTTCTAGAGTGCAATAAGAATGTGTTCTTGAGTTCTTGATTTTATGTTCCTCGTTGGTCTGTTGTGTTGTAGACTTTGGTCGTAATGACGTTCTTCAATCTTGAAGACGATCTCTTTATATAGTTGTGACCCAGGCATAGATCCATTGGAGAGGACGATACCACGTGTCACAAGACTCCAAGAAAAATGACCATATAATTTTGAATGTCGCTGCAGAGTGGTTGACTTTCTGTGCATGAGAGCAGCTTTTGTGTCAGGGCAGGTAAGCTTCGCTTGCTTCTCATTGGTCGAGGTGTGGCGATGGTTGAGACTTGTCAGACTTCAGTCTTCTAGCTGAGTTGACTTCCTCTGAACCTCAGACATAAGTATCCTCTGCTGGCATCCGACTGATAAAGGTTAGGCTGTTGATTTTCCTTGTACGGTCTGCAACTGAGTTGCAACTCCTTCAGTAGATCAAGGCTGATCGTACTGAGTCTTCCATCTGAGTCTGCTGAAGAGAGATCTTCTACTGAGTGCTTTAAGCTTCTGACTCTGAAGACAATCAACTGAGCTCTACTCTCATTCAGTAAATCAAGGATGATCGTACTGAGTCTCCTGTCTGAGTCTGCTGAAGGTGATCTTCTGTTGAGTGCTTCCAGCGACTGGCTCTGAAGGCAACGAGCTCTACTAAACCAATGACTAGGGGTTCTGAAACTTTAACTTCTCTGCTGAAGTTTAGTCCAACAATTTACCCCTTACATGACTTAGACTAAATAATCTATGAAGATCAAAGCAGGTCTAGCCTATTACATCATAACGGTTCATCACACACAGGGGTTAGGATTGGGGTTTTGGGATCTTCAATTCCTCATAACAATGTAGTTCAATATCCCTACAATTTCCTCCATAATCCTGACTCATAATATACAATATTCCTCTGTCAGTAGTCTCTACATATTTTACAATTCCCTCTATTAGATGAGTTATGCAGAAACATCTACTGCGTCATGTCCTATGTATCCCCTAACAATGGTCTACTTGATCACTGACTCATATACCTACAGCAAAGGAATTCGAGCCACGAGCTATAATCTCAGAAGCATGGGAATGGAAGTAGGAGACAATTCAATAAAAGGTTCGAGGATTAAGAGGAAGTCAACTCATCGTACAATTGGAGTTTGAACAAGCCTCACCTACTCTCATAACCCGACCAATGAGGAGTTTCCAGCACTCTACCTGCTCTGCCATAAAGCTGCTCACAGAAAAATGAAAATCTCTACAGTGAAATTCAAAATCGATATGGCCGTTTTTCTTGTCTTATTCGACACATGTCTAGACTTCCTCCAACGGATCTATTCATGAATCAAAGACTATAAATAGAGAAGACTCTTCATGTAGAAATACAACAAAGGGAACCAAGCCTTCAAGCGAAAATACTCTAGCAAACTCAAAGTCAAACACAACGAAGAACTTGCTTATTTGAAAGATCATCTTAGTTCTTCTCTCTAGAGATCATTCAGTTTCCCTTCTCTAACCTAAGAGTGCTTATTGTAATATCATTAGCTTAGACTCCAAGTAGTTCATCTTTGTGAACTGTTCTTATTGTAAGAACTCCTTAATAGTTGGCGAAACTCAAATCTTCACGGTTGAGATTGTAAAGTCACTACAACTATAAGTAGATATCTGTCTAGCGTACAGATTAACTGAGATTTGCTTAGTATTAGCAAACAAAAACGCATCTGTCTAGTGAATAGATCGATTTTGAGACTTGCTCAGTATAAGTTAATCAAGAACTCCTACTTTGTTCAGGACAGTGGACGTCGGATCCAACGTATCCGAACCACTTTAAAAATAGCTTGGGTTGATTTACTATTGCATTGATAACTGTTCACATTGCATATCAAACAGCATAAAACGGGTTTTCAATTGAGACGATCATATTGGGCCTACACTTCCGCACACAATTTCTGATACTGAACTATTGTTCACTGACATAAGTTACTAGATTGTACTCAGTAGAGGAACTCTCTGCCCACGCGATCTAGAAAGCTTAACTGGCAGCTGACTTGTTCAGTAGCAATATTCAGTTCTACTGACTATCGCGTTCTGAGTAAGAATTTATTTTCAGTTGTATTCAAACCCCCCCCCTACACATGAGGCTCGTCTCTGACCCAATAGATTTCTTTTCTGGAGGTTTAAGTCCATAGGCTCTGTACACTCTCCTTATGAGCTTCCTGGTCTCTTCTTAGTCTTCAGGATCTCTGACATCTAGTCCCTTTCTCGCAACGGCGTATCAGATCTCTTCATCAATTTCCTTGGTGCAAATATTTCCATGAAGAGTACAAGGAGGAGGGAGAGTCCTGAATTCTGGTGCCTTGAGAATCTTATTGGATTGTTGGAGAGCGATCTGAATTTCAGCATAGACATTCGGATCTGAAATCATCAAGAATTGTTTGAAGATCTTGTCTGGCTTAGATAGATCAGCTATTGTCTGCCATATGTAGAAACTCTTGATAAAATCGACCTTGATCAACTCCCACTTCTGATTGATTTCCAAGGGACCCACGTGTCCGCCCTTGGATAGAGGATGCTTTTGATGTTTTTACCCTGAGGTCTGTGTCTGAAGAATTTAGACGGAGTAGGAATGCTCTTGTCCTTCTCAGGTATTCTCTCTCTAGCTTCCTTTTCAAGAGAAGTGATCACGAAAATGCTCATGGCACTCTGTAATCATATATCATATATCCGTAGGAGTTCAATGGACTCAAGTGTCCGTACGGGACTCCGTCATCCAAGTATACTGGAAGATTCTTTAACACATGGCTCATGGTCATTAGTTGTCATAACAATATCCTTTAGTCTCTGATGAATGCATATTACATGCTCATGTATCATTTTCATCATCAAACAACTAGAAATTCACAATCTCGTGTGTATAACACATTATCTTCAAATAAGCCTTCAAACAACAATGTAAATTCATTCAATAGTCATTAATCACAATACCATAGTGGTCAAATAATAAGTTATCAAATTATACTTACTGAGATTGCAACTCACCAAATGCAATATTTTTTTAAGATTTTGTTGGAAGTGAGTTTTGCACTATGGATCAAAGGTCGACCGACTGGTTCAAGATCCTTCTCCTCAGCATATTAACCGCATTTTTTGAATGCTTGATATTGTATCACAAACATGTGTATTGTTATTGATAAAGTGTTGACATGTATGTAAATATTTGTGTAATCCTAATAGCTATGTTCAGTAATAAATGATAGTTGATAAATAAATAATCATGATTATGTGGGATGTCATTACATGTAATTGAGTAAGGGTGTTACAATTTATGGTAGGTCTGTAATCTATACAAAGTCTCAAGGTGTCATCCTTCTTTTTAACAAACAACACTGATGTGCCCCATGGTGACACACTCAGTCTGATGTATCCCTTTATCTAACAACTCTTGTAGTTGCTTTTTTAACTCTTGCAATTCAAGAGGAGTCATTTTGTATGGAGGGATGAAGAGGGAATGCGCTTATTGGAAGGGTCAGATTTGATTCAAGATACTGTTGAAAAGATAAAAATAGTTAAAAGTCGATTAAAAGCCGCCCTAGATAGATAAAAGAGTTACACTGATCAACACAGGCGTGAGATGGAATACAAAGTTATGGAGAAAGTATTTCTTCGTGTTTCTCCGTGGAAAGGTATTCTAAGTTTTTGAAAGAAAGGTAAACTATCTCCTCGTTACATTGGTCTTTATGAAATACTGGAAAGAGTTGGATCGTTAGCTTATAGGCTTGCCTTATTGCTAGAGCTATCACAGACTCATAATGTATTTTATGTTAGTATGCTCCGACAATACAGATCTGACCCATCACATATTTTACGAAATGAGCCGGTTAAAATTGTTGATAACCTCAATTATTTTGAGAAGCCGATAGAAATTGCGGGCTATAAGAAAAAATAACTCATGCATCGGAAAATTCCATTAGTAAAGGTATTGTGGAAAAATCATTCTAGTAAAGAAGCAACATGGGAAACAGAGGAACATATGAGGAAGCACTACTCATGGTTGTTTCCGGATACAGGTACAAATTTCACGGTCGAAGTTTTTAAGGGTGGAGGAATTGTCACAGCCTGATATTTCATGCATAATTATCTATCCATAATCATCATTTAATGCATTCTTAATCTTTGATTATCACATAAGAGTGCATGCGGAGTTAGTGAAGTTTAGTTGCTTGATTAAATCCATTTTGACAATTTAAGTAATACATCGAGTTAATGAGAGGATGTAAATTGAAACCTTTGTAATATTAAAAATGGAGGTGTATGATTAAGGTTTTATATCTCTTGATGAAAATGCTTTTGAATTACAGGTATTTTCATTTGAAAACCAAACTAAAAGAAACGCGTAGTAGTTTGAACGAAGGAATCGAGCTTTAAGTTACGTATGAAATTAGATTATGTTTAAATGAATCGAGCTTTAAATGATGTTTAACATGTATGAATATAGTGTCTAGATAGTGTAAAATATGATAATAGGATCGAATTTAAGTTGCAAAATAAGAATGTTTTCTAGAAGCTAACTTTACACCTCATGCTTGGAGTTGATAAGCACCTCAACCTTTCTTAGGCATTAAGGCTTCTTTCCACCATCTCCTTATCTCATTTTTACACCTCTTAGACACTTAAAAACAGGGGAGACGAATTGGAATAGTTTCTTTGAAAGAAAAAGTAAGACAATCAAGATAAAGGCAAGACAACATATCTTTTAACATCAAATCAACATGGGTATGATATCTCTTGCTTTAGCTAGGGGGTTCTCGACTTGGTTGCTTATGTTATGGATCCTAATAGTTTTAGTTTATGATAATTAACATGTTAGGAAGTTAATAACTGAGTATAGGTACCTTAAAATGGAGCTTTGGAAGAGAAATACATCATAGACCAAAGTTGTCACAATTTTGCTCCAGATTTGTTGTGTTGCATGAATAAGATTGTTTCGCCTATGTGTTTCGTTTTTCATGAAGGATTTCGAACACAAATATCATCTCTTATATGTCTACTAGTTGTGGTTAAAGTTTCAGAGGCTATGAACTTATCTTAGTATGCCAAAATGAACAAGAAACTAGATATATCCAAAGAACCGCTTTGTTCTAGGCAGTTATTTTATGCTGATGTGTTTGGTGATTTTCAATAACTTGCATTCCGAATATTAAGTTTCTTAAAAGATAAGAGTTTTAGGTATTTGTGTTAGCTTTCTATGAGATTTAGAATTATAGTTATATGATGTTTCCATAGGGAGTTATGGTTGAAATACTGAGTGTCCTGGATTCCTGCACAACTTGCATATGTGACTTAATGATTATTTCACCTACTTAGATTATCATCAAGCAATGGTATGCATAAAAATGCTCAAAATTATGCATAAACTAGTACTATAATATGTCAGTCAATGCATAAATTGTTCGGCCTTATGCATAATCAAATAGTGTAATATGCACAAACTTTTTTTATTGTATAATATAATATCCACATAACATATAGTTTTATGCATAAACAAATACTATAATAGTATAATATGCATTAAATGTATTTTTATTGTTTAACATAATATCCAAATAACAGAGAGTTTTGTGAATAAAAAATGTACATAATTATGCATAAACCAGCATTGTAGTATGCATTAAAAAATAGCATTTTCCAACAAATTTCATGGCAGATCCCTCCACCCGCCGCCGCCGCCGGTCGCCGCTGTCGCATTAAGTAAGTGTAGGTGTTTGATTTAGTTTCAAAACATAAAGTGTAAAAAGAAATAGTTACCCTAAGGTCCCGTTTGGTTTGCACGAATTGTGCTTAGAAAAAGTAATCTTATTCCAAAATGTTAAAAATTCTTGTGTTTGGTAAATTCACTAAAGTAATATGATTCCTAAAAATTAAAACCTTATGTTTGGTTTAATCTAATAAAAAATGCAGGAAAATAAAAAGATTCATAGAACTATGGAAAATCGATAAACATTCCTGGATTCTTATTCCTTATCATAACATATGTAATCCTATTAAGAATACACGCCATCAATAATTTTTCACAACCGCAAGAACGGTTCATCTCCTCTTCGTCTCTTTCAGCAAGCAAACAAGCATTATTCATCTTCTACTGGCTGCCCAAGCCTGAGCCCGAGCCCGATATAATCAAACGCGCGACGCCATCAACTCCTGCGTCACCTTTCTCGACACATCCAGCATATACAGTCCCACAGCAATGCAATTATAATTGGAAGGGTACGGACGATAAAGAGATGCCTAATTAAGTTGCTCGAATTATTTAAATTTTCTATTTGATTTCCCTAATATTCAAAATCATCAATTGTTTCAGAATCCTCTACAGCAACAATGGCTGTGGAGAAATCAGATGCTTTTTCGGCCGATTCTACCGTCGACGAGGTTGAGTAGACCGTTCAGATGTAAACCAACGATTCAAGGTCATTATCAATTCTTTGATTCACTTTTCATTTTTTCTTTTTTCCCCTCTTGGTGATATACTGATTCATATTTGGTATTTTTGTACCATTTGTAAATTATGTTATATATTCTTAATTTATTTCTTGATTATAAGCAAATGCAATAAAAAATAAGTTTATAATCCAAACAGTTTTCTTTGTATTTTTCAAACATAGTTCAGAATCCAAACAATTTTCCTCAAAATTATATTTCGATGAATCATATTCACTTACAATTTTATTTTTCTAAATTATTTTTCGCAAAATCAAATTTCCTAACAACTTTATTTTCCGTACAACCAAACGGGCCCTTAATGAAATTTATTTTCTCATTTTTTAAATTAAAAATAAAATAAAAAAAATTTAAGAAAATAGATGTCCATAGATAAAAAAATAAAAGGCTATGATTGCTTCTTATTTTAATCTAAAATAAAGGTTCTTAAAATATTCATAGCCTATATACAGGGCCGGTCCTGAAAAAAATGGGCCCGGGGCAAGAGTAAAAAAATGGGCCCCATCTCTATAAAATAATATCGATAAAATGCATTTTTATCGTCTTCTATTTTAGTATGTATCTTAAAAAGTACATGACCTCCATTTTTTGTGACTTAATTGTGTTCAAAACAATTTGGTATACAATGAAATTGGGAACAAAGAAGAAATAGATATGAACAGTAATAGAAGCGTACAGATAGGATGAAGAATTGAGGATAGTATTTCCCTTTTTATTACCTATTCAATTATTTTAATTATTTTGAATTCTATATTACTATATTAGACTTAGATATAATATTTTTTTAATAGAATTTTGGGTTAGATTTATTATATTAATAAAAAAAAATTATTAGGCCCTTTCTTTAACTTAAAAGATTGAATAAATATATTAATTTTTAAGTAAAAAACTTATTTATTAGTATCAAGAAAATTAAAAAAAAAAAAATGGGCCCCAAAAAATTTGGGGCCCAGCCGCCCCTGTTACACCTTTATCAGGGCCGGCCCTGCCTATATATATAGAGAGAGTGGATCATGTGAGAAACTGCATTTAACGTGAGAATTGCGAACCATGCATAATCCTTATATAATTTATGCATAATCGTTATATATTTTATGCAAAAAAATCTATAATTTTACACTTTTGTCATTCTACATAAAAATATGTATAATGTAGTAAAATTATATTTTTTTACCTAAAATATATAACGATTATTCATAAATTATAAAAGAATTATGCATGGTTCGCAATTCTTATATTAAGTGTGAGTTCTCACAAAATCCATATCACATGTAAATTGAAATTAATAACGACGCAAAATATATTGTAGCTGCAATTTGTGTTCAAACTGGAAACAGCGTCACACGGGCTTATCCTGTCGGATAAGTTCCAACCCATTCCGTGGAATTATGACTAGGATTATAAAACTGTACATTTGGCTAGTTATGGGAGACATATTCATTGTACTATTGTATTAAATAGTATAATATTAATATGTACACACACATAATGACTAGAATTATAAAATTGTTGACTCTTTCCTTGTGAAGACTTGAGTTGAGACATGGTACTCAATTGAGTTAGCTTCTCCAAGGGTCCCCTATTTTAGGGATTCCCTCATTTATTTATTTATTTATTAATTTTTCATCTCGAACAATCGCCTATATCTTCTCCTATCATATGGGAAGCAAGATTTCTCTCCAATCCTTTTTTGTTTTAATTTTAATTGGAAAAAGATGTAAAGATTGACGTAAGTTTTCGATTTTCAGTTATTTTTGAAATTGAAAACACAAAACACGAAATCAAAAGGCACTCAAGATTTGAATGCAAAACTGAAAAATGAAGATCTGGACCAAATGTTCCAGATCTGGAAAGCCACAAAACACAAACTCACAAGATGTAATCGATGAAGATACTACATGCTTACCTAAAGAGCACGACGATTTGCGCCGAAATTGTGCGGTGAGAGACAGAGAGAGCTTATAGAGAAATGTGAGACGGTGAGAGAGAGAGGAGTATTATGGAGTATTTATTTCCTAGTCAAAAATTAAGATAATGACTTTTTAATTTGATTTATTATGAGTAATGAGTTTTGATTTATTTGTTTATAACAAAATTATCAAATTAATTTTATTTAGAAAAAATTACTTAACCAGTTTAATATTAATTGAAATTACATAATATTAATAACAAAAAAATACATAAGTTGAACATTAGTTGACATTACTTAACATGCTGAATATTAAAATCACATTTAATAATTATTTAATAATCTGAAATATTATCTCCAGAGTCTCTAGTACTCGAAAATAAATTCCAAAACAAACTTGGAGGGTCTTCTTCTGAAATAAATTATGAAACAAGCTAGTGAAATTAAAGACACAGATGCTCATTTCATGCATCAGAACGCATTGATTGAACATTTGTAGAATGAGTATTCGTCTTTTGAGAATTAGATATTACTCCCTCCGTCCCATTAGTTGAAGCATTTGATTCTAATTATTTTTTTCATTTTTTATGTTGTAATTAAAAAAATAATCTAAAGTTTTTAAAAAGTTAAAAATTAAAATATTCAGAGTTCGAAACATAGCGAAATCGTGTAAAAGAGAAACTTTTGGAGAGACAGAGTGTATAAGATAATAAGAATATGAGGTAGGTAGTGAGTAATAAGTGGCCCACATCATATGGGGTGTGTAGTAAATAATATTGTCATTTAGAGAAAGTGAACATTAATAATAAGATACCCATTTTGAATATAGTGAAAATTAATAATGGGACGAAGTGAATATTATGTAACCTATGATTTTTATTTAAGTAATTTAAATTCTCTATTTTGCAATTAATGTTGACTTTCCATTAAATATATTATTATATAATTAAATTACAATCAAAGATATTATAAACTTATAATTAAAGTATTATATAATTGTATTTTAATTTGATTTATAAAAATAATAATAAAAAAGAATACTATAGAATATTCATTTTAGGGTAGATATGGGAAATCGTTACAAACGAAACAATGTTTCTACCCTAAAATAAGGATATGGCTCTTCTAAAATAAGGAGACCCTTGCATCAATTTTGAAGCCTGTAAAGTACATACAGATCCAGAATTCATCAATTCTATAATTTAAGAATGTAAATTTACAATTTAGGAAGTCAGATAAAAAATTTGAATGGAGAAGGTGGGAGATTTGCAATTTAAGGGGAAGAAATATTATTATTAATTTTAAAACATACATAAAATATTAGGATAAGTACATAATTTGAGATTGAGAGTGATTGCTCCGACCCCTTAGATCCACATATGATTACATCATTTTTGGAGCTAAAAGATAAGTAAACAAATTGTTCTGTTTTTTATCGGATAGACTTTGGTATCACATAATTATACTTTACTATATATCACCTCCACAAATCATTTGATATGTGAAATATATTTTAATTAAATAATCAAATCAAAATCAATTATGGTAGGCCACATATGCCACATGTCAACACCTTATAAAGTGTGACATACAAGAGAGCATATTGTGTGACACACAAGTCTTTGTGGTTTTTTATAAGTAGATGCTTTTATGTTGAGCTTATCCGTAGTTTTGGCTGTCATACAAATTAAAAATAAAAAAAATATATTAAAGTAAAATGATCATGTTAATATACAACCAAAATTACACAAAATGGTAAAAGTAAAAAAGGCTATCGAAGTGCACACTAGGTAAACTCATCTTTTATGTTTTAGTCTGCAAACAACATAGGAAGTTAATTATAGATGACAGACTCACACATAACGGTTTTAGTGAATTTTGAACCCATGACCTTCCGGTCATATACTACCCACCTTAACTACTATGACATCCAAATGAACAAAACGGCAAGCTCTTATCAAGTGGGTAAAGGGTTATTGCACTAAATTATTGATTTATTTCCAGCATGAAAATATTTGAAAGTTTAACATACGTCTGATGCTTAACTTTGTACGTTCGATTTAGTGGGCGTGACAGTTGGGACGGTTAAGTGACCCACTGGGACTACTTTATAAGTTTGACCGTTGATCTCTAAATTAGAATAGTATTACTATCAATTTTTTTCGTGTTAGATTTTAGAGCATCCCCAATTATAAATCTTTTTCTTTTTTCATGAAAGAGGACACTGGACACAACCATGACTCACTGACATCTGGATTATTTTTTTCCTTGGTAAAGGTGAGATTCTAAAATCAAGAGACTTTGACCATGTTGTACTAATATATTTTCTAGCAATGGAAAACCACCACAAACTATAAGTTAATTATATGTCCCCATGAGTCATGGCGTAGTGGTGAAGATGGGTGGCTCGGGATCGAAAGGTCATGGGTTCAATTCCCACTGAACACGCTATGTGTGCCTTATGTTTGATTGAAAACAATTGAAATTTACAATTTGAGAATGCAAAACCGCAAATTTATATGTGTAATAAGCAATTTCATGGAGTAAAATAGCAAAAATTCAAAATATAAAAAAAATATGATGTAAAAAGAGTAATAATTTTTGCACTGGGTAAACCGACTGCAAACTACACAGGAGAGTTCAACCAACATAGTGATTTCAGTGGGATTTGAAATCAAGACCTATCTAACCATAGGTGACAGTGGGATTTGAACCCAAGACCTATCGGTTTCGGCCACCCACCTTCACCACTACGACATCCCAAGGGGACGCAATTTAGAGATTTTGATGAATTATAGTAAGATTTACGATATTTTTTTTTATAAATACAAAAAAAAAAAAAAAAAAAAAAAAGCGATATCCGTGTTGGCCAAATTGTAGCCTTCCCGGTTGCTTCCTTTTTCTCTGGAAGATGCAACAGCCGTACAACGAATAATTATAAGTAAGAAGAAAAACAATCCTACTTTCCGCGTTCAGCAATGACTATAAATACCTCCACCTCCATCCTCTTCTTTCTCAACAAATTAAAATTCTCCTCACGCATTCAACGATTTAGGTCTACATTCAACTCACTTACTCAACCATCACTTAATTTCACCATCAATATGGAGAAATTCGAGCAATACGAGAGAGTCTTCAACCATTTCGATTCCAACGGCGACGGCAAAATTTGCAAGGATGAGCTGCGGCAGTGCGTGTGCTCGATCGGTGGGGAAATGACGTTGGAGGAGGCGGAGGCGGCGGTGGCGCTGGCTGATTCTGACGGGGACGGGCTGTTGTGTTTGGATGATTTCGTGAGGATAGTGGAGGGAGCGGGAGAGGAAGAGAAGCAGAGCGATCTGAAGGAGGCGTTCAAACTGTACGCACCGGAGGGAGGGGCGTGTATAACGCCGACGAGCTTGAAGAATATGCTGAATAAATTGGGGCAGAGAAGAAGTGTAGGCGATTGCAAGAGTATGATCGCACGTTTCGATCTTAACGGCGACGGAGTTCTCAATTTCGACGAGTTCAGAATTATGATGGCGTGCTGATGACCAATTCTACGGCGTCGTTTGTAGATTGTAAATAGTTCAACGTTTTGTGGCTGACACTAATCGATTCTTTGATTCTAGTGCTAGTACTCTGTGTGTGTCTATACAGAGTACAAGACACCGAATTCAATAAAACATATTCATTTATTAAATACTATTATTGGCATTTTTTTTCCAATTTACATCAATTCGTTGAATATTGCATTTAATGATTTTGAATTATAAATACGAGAAAGATAAAAACTATAATCTGAGTACCTAAATGGTTGAAAAAGAAAATTTTACGACTACAAAATTAAGTAGTTTTGAAATAACAAAATAGTCGCTTTAAACAATTCCCACTCGTCGTAAAATCTATATTGCATGAAATTAAAATTTTGGGGTTAAGATTGTGTAGTTTGCAATAGTAAATAATCCAATTAAAAAGTTCATACTTCTTTTGTTCGGCTATTATTGCCTTACTTTCCTTTTTTCGGTTGTCATGTTATTGTTCTCTTCTGAAAAAGAAAGTAATTTGTGAACTACAAACAATTTAAACAAGTAGACCATACTAATTTAACATACTTCACTCACTTTCTTAATCTCCATGCTGATAAGGGCGGGTCCAAGATTTGTTGTTAGGGAGGACGAGATTTATGAGAACGAGTGTTCTTCGTTCGGGGTTCCGGGGGCTCCGCCCCTGAGAAAATTTTCTTGGGTGTTTATTTTAGGTTTGTATTTTGGATTAAATGTATTTTACAGTACCAATTGTTTGCGCATTTAATTGAATAATTATCGGCAGTGAAGTCAACTATATTCATTAATGTGAACATTATTAATTGGAATAAACGTAACAATAAACAAAAAGAATATTTCCGTGTCGGCGCAACGGCTTAACCGTATTGAAGCCGTAAGTAGAATTAAGTAATCAACAGAATATCCTTCGCCGTTGCTTCCTATTTTCTCTACAACACTCCTATTTACGTAAGCTCATTAATATATGTAATAAAATATTTAAAAAAGACAGCTCAACATCCGCGTTTCCTCACTGCAATAACTATAAATACTCTCCAACCTCAACTCCATCACCAATAACGACTCTCATAATCACCGACTTAATTTCGATTTCTTAAGTTGTTGAATCTGATCCTTAATGGAGAAGTACGAGCAATACAAGAGAGTTTTCAACCACTTCGATTCAAACGGCGACGGCAAAATATGCTCGGAGGAGCTGCAGCAGTGTGTGAGCTCGATTGGCTGGGATATGACGGCGGAGGAGGCAGCGGCGGCGGTGTCGATGATGGATACGGATGGGGATGGGCTGATGTGTTTGGATGATTTCGTGAAGATAGTGGAGGGAGCGGGAGAGGAAGAGAAGCAGAGCGATTTGAAGGCGGCGTTCAAACTGTACGCACCGCAGGGAAGCGCCTGCATTACACCCGAGAGCTTGAAGGATATGCTGAAGAAATTGGGGCAGAGGAGAAGCGTAGGCGATTGCAAGAGTATGATTGCTCGTTTTGATCTTAATGGAGATGGAGTTCTAAATTTCGACGAGTTTAAGGTTATGATGTCGTGCTGATTACGACTTGGACGACGTCGTTTTTTGCTTGTAAATCTCTTCACGTTTTCTGCTTGACAATTGATATTGATTCTTTGAGTCTGGTGCTAGAATTGTGACTACATAGACATTACTTTTCTGCATTGAATAAATATTGCACTTTTAATTTGTTATATTTTACATTTGTTTTCTTGGATCTTCAAATTTAATTCAGAATCTTTACCCCTGCAAACTTCTCAGCTGTATACATTAACCCCAACTTTTTATGTTTAGAGGAATTGGTTCTCATTTTTTTTAATTAATAGAGTCTCAAACAATATTTACTATTGTTGGATTTGATCAGAGTTGATCCAGCCCAATAAAATACCTTGGATTGTGCATGGATCGGAAGAAATGCCTTGGATTGAATTAATATTTTTAACCTATATTTTTAAAAAAATTCTAAACTTACTATTAGTAAAACAGGAATTTTTTTTTACCCGGATAGGAGCCCACCCCAACCATGGTATTATGGTACAGGGGATTATATGCATCAATGAGAACTTCTAATCTGCGTAAAACCTAAGATCCTATCTGCATTATTTATTTTACTATTGAATAATTGTTAGAATTTTTAATTAGATTATTAAATTTGAAACGTGGCATAGAAGAGACATGTTGGTTGCTTATATGAAACACTTTGATTAAATAAATCGTTGCATGTGAATCATGTAAAGTTGCATTGGTTTGTGGAAGAGATGTGTCGATTGGTTGGTGGAGGGACACAAGGTTTCAAACGTTGCATGCATGCCAAACAATGCAACCTTTGGGAAGAGGCACTTCTTGGTCTATAAATAGACCACTCCATGCGAGAACTAGAAGACAATAACTTAATACATCTTCCATTTCTTTTATGTCATTTCCATTACATACATTTATATGTTCATATTTCCTTAGTCCCGAAATATCAAGTAGTTCGCCGGAATTACGAAAAGTAGTGCAACTACTCGTAATGAAAAACCGTTGTATCTTGGAGACGAGTGCTATAGACCGCTTGCACCAAGTAGCGGAGCATTATCGTCTTGCGGAGAGAGAGTCTAACTCTTGCCTCGGTTTGCATTTCGTTATTTTCGCTATTCAATTTTTCATATGTTGTTTGTTATGTTGTTATAGTATTTATACTAACATTTGGTTTATTGTCGCTACGTTTCTTCACACCTAATTTTTTAATAACAATCGCAAGACGATAATACGTGTTGAAGAAATGATGACAAGTAGTAGTAACGTACTGCCGAACTTTACAACAGCAACGAACAACCAAATTCACGCGGAAAGGATCCCTGTTCATGCGGAAAGGATTCGACCGTCGGTCTTTGACGAAAATTCACGTTTAGGTTCTGCCCCAGGAGGGCTTCAAGTTCGTAGAAGTAAGCTTTCTGATCGGGCGTCGTTACGATAATTAAAATGGCCTCCAAACTTGAGTCAGCGAGTTTGTGGCAGTTCTGCCATCTGTACTTCGCGGGCTTGTATCTTCTTCGTCTGAACTCCATTTTATGCGTCGAGAATAGTTTTGGAAAGCCAACGAACTCAGCTTTCTATCGGTATAAGAATCGGTGAGTTTCGAGAAGGGACGAAGCTCCTAGGCTATTCTAAAGTTGGGGGTTCGGCACATCCCGTGGAGGATGGAGTTTCGGTAGTGCCTTTTCGTAGATCCGTAACTTCTTGATACGATCTCCCAATGGCGAACGGAAAAGTTCTGGAGATCCTTTGAATGACAAGGTTCGATACGTTATAGGACTTGGGGTTTCCAGATTTGAGGTATGTTCACAAAATATCTCTCAAAATGGGTGGAGCTAAGCCTCATTTCAATACTTAGAATTTTCTAGGTATGGCATTTAATCAAACAGCTTCTGGGCGACATTCGAGCAGACGTATCTCAGCGGTCGGGACTCTGTTTTACGATCGAAGATATGCTCTGGAATCCTTGTTTAACAAGGTTTGTGTGGATGTCAGTTTTATAGAATTATGAGTTCGATTGGGTCATGAAAATCGGGTCGAAACTTCGCTGCTCGCGCTTCTCGCCAGTTTGGTGTTTTGAGTAGGCTTTTTCCGAGGGGTATAACATTCTGGTCCGAACTCCAAATAACGAGAGGAAAGTTGCGTTGGAAAGCATGTAGTCGTGGCTTTACAACGGTATGGGTTTCAAGGGGTTTTCTGACAAACAAATAGTGTGTTGGAAATGCTCGGAACATGCTGCTCCGCAGCTTGAAAATCAGTAGGTAGTGCAGCGAGCCTTCTTCGACGGCGAATAATTCCTTGGTCCGATCTCCGTTTCACGAACCGATAGGTGTGTTGAAAAGCTAAAAGTACAAGGTTTACAATGGTATAGACTTTGGGCATTGTTTTTCATTACTCCGGTCGGAAATTGCGACGCAAGTTCGCAAGATGAACAGTTTTTCTTTCGCAAGAAAAATCTGGGTTTAGTGATGATTTTGGGCAGTTTAACGGGGTGTAACTCCTAAATCGAGAGTCCGTTTATCGAACTGCGAGATGCGTTGGAAAGCCTATACAAGTGGCTTTCCAGAGGTATGAGTTTCGATAGGTGTTAGTTGGTTTTGAGTGATCGGGAGTTGTTTGAACATAGCCGATTCACTGCTTGTGGCACCGAGGCAGTTCGGAGTGCCATCTTCGGCAGCGGATAACTTCGGGGTTCGAGGTCCAATTTACGAACAGTTTGCGGCGTTGCAAAGTTCGTATTATAAGGGATTATCTGAGGAAAGACCCGATATCCAAAGTTAAAAAAGGTACTCTGAGTAACGGCTTGAGACTCTAGATGAAATTGGATCCGACGAGGATACGTTCCGGGATCGCAATAAAAGTGACGAGGATGTGTTACGGGATTGCAAGAGTAACTAAAAGAACGCGCTGGGAATTGACTATCTAAAATGTTATTTTATTTAACTACTTTGAATCTGTCTCGATTCTTGAAAGAGACACCTCCAATTGTGGGGGAAGATGAAAAAGATGAGCAAAAATGCATAGCGTATGATGCATGACATCATAACGATTACATACGAAGAAGCCGAATGACTACGGAACTTCTTAGAGGATATTCCTTGTTGGGAAAAATCTGTGTCTCCCGTCTTGATACATTGTGATAGTATGTATGCAATAGGGAGAACACAAAGTAGTATGTATGATGGTAAGTCTCGACATATTCGTCGAAGACATAATACCGTTAGACAATTGATCACTAGTGGAATAATATGTATTGACTATGTGAAGTCAAAAGACAATATTGCGGATCCGTTTACTAAAGGTATTAATCGTGATCAATTGTACAATGCAAGTATAGGGGAATGAGATTAAAATCCACACTAAAAGAACGCTCTTAATGGTAACTCTACCATGATAATTGGAGATCCCATGAACATGGTTCAAAGAGACAACTAAGTTAAGAACGTTCAAGTTGTGCACTTGGAAACACAACTAAAAATCCATTCTCGAAGCTGCCCCAAGTGCAAACCTGTAGCTTGTGGTAAAAGGGTAAGCTATAAGCTTTTAATGATTCCTATAGCCTTATTGGTGGAGTATGACAGGATACTCTTAATAGGAGATCACCTATATAAGTGAGAAGTGTGGCCGCTTCAAATAAGAAAAACACTTATGAATCCAAGATATGGTCCAAGGCCAAAATGGACACAACGTGAGAACGAACGATATTGTATCTATTATTGTGTATATGTTATTGTCTTGGTTTACACAAAAAAGTCGACCGGTTCAAGACATCGCGTTCACCGAGCAAGCGAGTAAATCCGATAACATTATACTAAGGAAGGTTCAAAGCAAAAAACTACCTATCCTGATGCAATAATAGGTCACTTGGGACTTTGGTTTGCATAACATTTTGCATTTGCATTTAATAATCTAATGTGGGGGATTGTTAGAATTTTTAATTAGATTATTAAATTTGAAACGTGGCATAGAAGAGACATGTTGGTTGCTTATATGAAACACTTTGATTAAATAAATCGTTGCATGTGAATCATGTAAAGTTGCATTGGTTTGTGGAAGAGATGTGTCGATTGGTTGGTGGAGGGACACAAGGTTTCAAACGTTGCATGCATGCCAAACAATGCAACCTTTGGGAAGAGGCACTTCTTGGTCTATAAATAGACCACTCCATGCGAGAACTAGAAGACAATAACTTAATACATCTTCCATTTCTTTTATGTCATTTCCATTACATACATTTATATGTTCATATTTCCTTAGTCCCGAAATATCAAGTAGTTCGCCGGAATTACGAAAAGTAGTGCAACTACTCGTAATGAAAAACCGTTGTATCTTGGAGACGAGTGCTATAGACCGCTTGCACCAAGTAGCGGAGCATTATCGTCTTGCGGAGAGAGAGTCTAACTCTTGCCTCGGTTTGCATTTCGTTATTTTCGCTATTCAATTTTTCATATGTTGTTTGTTATGTTGTTATAGTATTTATACTAACATTTGGTTTATTGTCGCTACATTTCTTCAACCTAATTTTTTAATAACAATAATTTGGGTTGAAGATTTCATTATTATAATAGTTATATATTTTGTGTCTAAGAACGTTTACCGATTCGACATCTACGTATAAATATGTATTCTACAATACTTGTATATTTCTTAATTTAATTATGTATGTTCCATTAATAACTCAATATTTATCTCTTAAGATGATCTTGAATGTATCAAGTCGTTTTAGAGTCATCTTTACATACTGAAACAAACAATATCTTATTACAATTCAATTTAAAGATTTGTGATACGTCGCTGTAGTTAAAGATTCTTCATTCTTGGCAGCGAGTGATTAATTTCTGTAATGTGGATCAATTAATCAAACTATTAGTGTTTTGAACTGAAGGCATATCGGTAACATACATGTTTAGTAACTTACAATCGTTATCGAAGTGCGCACTGAGTAAACCCCGCTCTTATGCTCTAGCATGCAGGGTTCAACCACCCTAGACTAACTATAAGTGACAAGCTCACACATAGCGGTTTTGGTTAATGCATGATGGTTTTGATTTAAGGCAAAGTCGGGAAAAGAATTAGTTTATTCGGTTAACGATATGTTTGGTTTCTTAGTCAGGTAATTTGTATGAAATCGTTGCAGCATGCTATTTTCTAGTAATCCTAATAAAAGAGTAATTATATTGGAGTGTGAATGGAAAACAATTATTATCGGGGGTGGTAAAATACCTTTATATTGAATAAAATATCAGTGACTAGCTAGTTGATTACTGATTGGAAATTTTTATCAATTTCTCCGTAACAGAAGGAAATTAATATAATGAAATACAGTTTTGTTATTTAAATTGGCATTGTTATTACTAGCAAAACACGATTTTACTCCAAAATTGAATTGTTTTTCATCGTTTAATGTTGTTTAATAAATGAAAATAAACACTTTTAGTGGAATGTTCGGAAACTTCCAGAATCTTGTAAAGTGAAGTTCGATTTCAACTGATGTGAGATGGGGGCGTGCAGTTAACGGTCCAAACACGAGTCGGCCGTAAAATATCGAAGTCGATCAACACTAAAAACTCATCCACAACTTGAATCAACAAAGCCTATCAAAGTCGTTGTCCCCCTTTTACGGTCAATTCTTCAATAATTGACCACTGAGAGAACACGTTTTTCACTTTCGTAGACATTAACCGCTGCTGACATCATTACTGACTTCACATTTACTCGTTATACTGTGGGGTCAATAATGCATGATAGTCGTAGATCTTTAAATTTCCCCACAATCTCTTATGTGTATGTAGTTCATAATACATTAACTAATAATAATAAAAATTCAAATTACTTTAATTTTTTTTTTCATACAAGTGTTTTGCCAACGCTTAACCTCCGGTAAAGTTAAAATCGTGCCTCTCATTCTTCTAGTGAAGTACTAACTCGTTTTAGAGAGTAAAAGTCTTGCAGCAGCTCAACACGATTTTGACATGAGCGTCCGGTTTTGTTAAGATTTTGGACGAGTTTGTAGTTTAAATAGACTTCGATACTTTATGACCGACTCGTGTTTTGAGTATTATATTTCCTTCGTCCCATCATTACTATTCAATTTTTTTTTATGGAGATTAAAAACTTTATTTGAGAGTTTATTTTATTTATTCTTATTATATTTAAAAATAATCATAATTTCAAGTAATAGTTGATGAGGAGGAATGACAATTCATCTTAATTCTATAAATAACCTAAAATTGTCAAAAAAATTTAAAAATAATAAATTTCTAATTTTGGAGCGGAACTGAATTATATGAGAGAATAAATATTAGATAGTACTCCCTCCGTCCCATTATAAGTGGCAACCTTTCCCGATTCGGACGTCCCGCTATAAGTGGCGACGTCCGAAAATGGTAAAAAATTAGAGAAAACTAATCTCACTAATTACAACCGTAAAATTAAATCCTGCCTCTCTCACTTTCATCTCATTCGAAACCCTACGTCTTCAAGCCGCCGCCGCTCTCTCTCTCCCGAAATCTCTCACTCCGCGTCGCCCTATGATGAAAATTGAAGTAGATCCACTCTCTCCCCATGATTCCCTCTCAGATGCTACCCATGGAGTGGCCGTCCCGGTGGATCCCTTTCAAATGAGCGAAGAAATCGTGCCTGGCGATGCCAAACGCCAACGTCGACGGCCGCCGGACTTCACGGGGAGAGAGTCCTTCTCAAGGTTAGATCTGAGTTTTGTTCCCGAAACATTTTGTGATTCATCGATTTACGCTCGATCCACACTAACCATGCCCTTGGGGCCTTGAATCGTCTTGAGTGGGAAACGCATGTTCCCGAAACGGCCATCGTTGACGAAGCCCTTTTACCGTCGTTGAAGGAGGAGTCCGTTGCGGGCGTCGACGGATGAGACAGGCGTCGGCGCTCGAGGCCGAGATGGCATCGGCGATGGAGGCATCTCTTGCGGCGTTAAAGGCTGGGATGGAAACACCTTCAATGAAAGCTTTCATCCAAGAGTGCCTACGCATTTGGTTTCCTGCTTGCTGCAATCCGGTGAGATCAAATCCATCTCCAATTACTTTGATATGAATTGTTTCAGTTTGGAGTTGGTTGGGATAAGTTACGGGATTGTTGATGAATTGTTTCAGTTTTGGTTTTGAAATGCTTTGATTGGTTTCCTGCTTGTTGAATGATAAGAATTTGGTTGGTTTTGAAATGCTTTGATTGGTTTCCTGCTTGCTGAATTGATGAATTGTTTCAGTTTTGAAATGATAAGAATTTGGTTGGTTTCCTGCTTGCTGCAATCCGATGAATTGTTTCAGTTTTGGTTTTGAAATGATAAGAATTTGCCTACTGTTGTGATTGGTTTTGAAATGCTTTGATTGGTTTTGCAATCTTAACCATCATATTATATGCTGCAATCTTCAACAAAACATGAACATACATATATATATATATGCAAAAGATACACATCATTTACATTAGTTACAAAAAGTCTGCTTCAAACTCTATCATTTGTCTGCATCTTTCTTCAAACTCCATCATTTGTCTGCATCATTTGTCTGCATCTTTCTTCAACGTCCTTCCGTCCAATCTTCAACAATGAGGCCTAACCTATTTGCATGGATTTCAGTCTCTGCCATGCTTCCATGTTGAAGCATGTAAGTGATGCATTCCCTCACCAAGCTTGTAGACACTTCCAAGTCGATAGGAAGTCCATCTTGTCTCAGTAGCGCATCTTTCTTCATGTGGGGTATTTTGTAAGAATTATGTCCTTTCCCCTTCATTATCTCAATCATACAAGACTGTAAGCTTAAAAAAACCTTATTAAGAGTGATAGGAGATAGGTCTTCAAATGATTGTATCACTGCATTAACCAAGTCTTGGACAGTGTCGTATACATGTTGATTTTGTATGCTCTGTAGAGCACGGAACCAACCTAAGTCATTTATATTTGTATCTGGGCTATTTGGTGGCTGGTGAACTAGATGGATGTCAAATCCATCTATGGAGGCTGCTGCCCTAAAGTCTAAATCATTATCTTTAATGTGTGGCATAGCATTATCTTGTTGTATAAAGATAAGTCGTCTTGCACATCTAGGCCATTTTGCCCTTATGGCTGGGAGAACCTGAAACATCGCATACATATTGATTTGATTACTAAGTTGGAACACATAACATGTTTGTTTATTGTACATATTGATACAAAGGTTTACATGTCTGATTACATGACATTCAATCATACTACACTACTTGGCAAACATACTGATTCATGTTGTACTATTGATCAAACATACAGACATTCAAACATACTTCACTACTTGGCAAACATACTGACATTCAATCATACTGCACTACTTCATACAAGAATCATGCTAGACTATGGATAACAACAGAATATCTGAAATTTTACAAAATACAGAGAATACAGAACATACCTGATTGATCAAGCATGCTTTAGTAACCTCTTTAGTTATAGATTGGATAGATTTTAGCTCTAATGTACCAGCAGGTCTATTTTTACTTGCTCTTTTTGCTGGTACAAGTTGTGTGAACGGGAAAATGCCGATTTTCCCATCAAACACCACTGCCCCATTAGCATCAAAGATAGGACGACAAACCGCTCACATAAACATGACTTTAGGGATAAATCTTTTGCTTTTACAAGTCCTATGTGGTTCAATCTCTCCCGGGGTAAGGTAGTATTTGTGAGACTCTTTAGTTAGGAAAAACCATTTTTCATCTAAATGCACAGTGTTATGCATGCTTTTGAACTTCAACATGTTTTGTAACCTATCGAATTCTATAGCCTCAATCGAAAATTTCAACCTTAGGAGTTTGTGGTCTGCGCTAAGATGAGGCCTAATAGCACTAGTGTGGGCTTTGATCAAGCCCGCCTTCACCCACCTCCAAACCGTGGACTTACTGCAATTTAGACCTATTCCAAGCTTACGGATAGTTGCTCTATTGTGTATGGTATAGATTGGATCAACTCTAAATCTATTAGCACCCTCTTTCTTCTTTGTGCTTTTGGCTTCTTGCTCTTTAATTGTATAACTTGATTGCTTGCTAATTGTTTTCTTGCATCAGCCCACACACGACTAACCGTCCTCGGTGAGCTGTTGAACTTGGCTACAGCTTCCTTCATTTTGCCCCGTAGTACCTGCACGTCTTTGGAATTTGCTAGGAGCCACTGCGCTATGGAGTTTCTTTCATCATCAGATAATTTTTTTTTGTATTGTGGTGGAGGAGTACTCATTTCAGCTTAGTTATGAACTGATTTCTGTGGCATATTTATAGAAGTATTCTGGTGGGAATCTGATCTACATATTGAAAATATTTGAATTTTTAGACATTTCAGCTTTTTTGAATTCAAGCAATTCAATGATATTTATATAAGTATTGTGGTGGGATATCTAAATTTCGTTTCACAAATGGCGGCAATTAAAGAATAAAGAAAAAGTTACACAAATGGCGGCAATTTAGGAGTAATAACTAGTGGGCCATTCCACTAACCTCTTTAAACATAAATTCCTTAAAAATCGTGCCTAAAAGAAGTAAGCCACTTATAATGGGACGGAGGGAGTATAAGATTGTGGGATGAATAGTGACTAAGAAAGGCCCCACTTTATTTTATGATTAATAATGTACAATATTTTACATATATATGACGTGCATAGACATCATAAATTCTATCATTAATGAAGACATCACGTTTACACAATTTGGATTTCGTTACGACTATTAGTTCAAGGGGAATTGGACTCCAATACTATTATTTTGTATGAGGCGGTAAATTCATAGCCCTTTTTTAATGTGTATCTGAAGTAAAATCTTGTTCATGTAATCCATACTACAAATCGGTTTATTCAAATGCTACCATTGTATTTTTACCTTAATCCAATTTCAAATGCCGAATATATGTTAATAAATACAAGTGAAATTTTATTTAAAATGATGCCTCTGTATATACTGAAAGAATCAACCGAACTGATTTACAAGCCAGCGAACGACCTCGTAGAAGTCGTGATTAGCACGACATCATACTCTTAAACTCGTCGAAATTAATAACTCCGTCTCCATTAAGATCAAAATGAGCAATCATACTCTTGCAATCTCCCACACTTCTTCTCTCCCCTAACTTGTTAAGCATTTTCTTCAAGCTCTTAGGAGTTATGCAGTCACTTCCCTCCGGTGCGTACAGTTTGAACGCTTCCTTCAAATCGTTCTGCTTCTCTTCCTCTCCCGCTCCCTCCACTATCTTCACGAAATCCTCCAAACACAACAGCCCGTCCCCATCCGTATCCATCAGCGACACCGCTGCCTCCGCCTCCTCCTCCGTCATTTCCCCGCCGATCGAGCACACGCACTGCCGCAGCTCCTCCGAGCATATTTTGCCGTCCCCCTTTGAATCGAAGTGGTTGAAAACTCTCTCGTATTGCTCGTATTTCTCCATTAGTGATCAAAGTGAAATATGAAAAAATGTTTGTGTTTGGAATTGGAAATTATGCGTTGGTGTTAAGGTGAGAGTTTGAGGTATTTATAGTTATTGATGCATGTCAGAAGGCGGAGTTCTGAATTATTTACTGACAAGTATTTGAAAGCGGAATATTATTTTAAGAGGTATTTGCAGCCATAGCCAAATAATGTATATTGAAAAATAAATATAGTCTTCCACTATAGCAAAATACATTTATAGTCAAATTGACAACTTTTGTTCTGACTGTGACAAGAAAGATCGAGGGCCGATGGAGTCGAACGAAGGGGAGCATCTTTTATTCTGTTGTGACAAGAAATAAGGTGGGCCGCCTCTATCGACCCTCCATCTTTCTTGTCACAGTCAGAAAAAAAGCTGTCAGTTTGGCTAGAAATGTGTTTTATTATAATGGAAGACTATATTTATTTTTCAATATACACTATTTGGCTAGAAGTGTATATTAACACTTATTTTAATCACTTGGTGCGGCTTCTTCCAAGAAAAGGCCAAGTCTATTCAATTATTGATAATAGTTGCAAATACGGCTTCAATACGGATAAGCTTTTAAACCAACGCGCATAATTTCATTTAATGTAATTATAATATTATATAATCATCCGAAAAGTTTCCAGAACACATAATCTATAGCTTCTGACTCACACACTTTATGTTACACTCGTAATAATTTTGTAAATATTACATATGATCATTTAAATAGTATGACACGTAAGAATGTACTACAATTTAAAACAGAAAAACCTTTCAATTATGCATGTATTTGTGAAATAGTGGTGAGTATAAATTAATTAGATTCCCCTATAATGTATTGATCACATAGAATTGTAGGATTGTGCTTGAGTAGAGGAAGGATATTAAACTAGCTAGTCTAGATTTTCTGACAAGAAGCATAGTTGTTTAAATCATATGTTGTGTAGTTGGACTTGGGAGCGAATCAAACATATTGAATTAAACGTACTCATAATAAGCTAAATTTATTTAGGATCTTAAGAATTGGAACTTATAATAACTAATTTATAATTGATAAAAAAATAAAATTAAATTAAACATTAAGATATGCAACCCATCCTAGCCTAAAGATGGATCCGTCCCTAACCCATAGTATTAAATTTACTGAAGTTGTGGATGAGTTATTAGTTTTGACCATCTTTCCATTCTAGGGTCATACAATTACCCACTCAAGCGTGTTGGGACCATTGACTATAGTTCCATGGGATATCCCTGTCGCAATCGGAGTTGAAGTTCCTTTAGAAAAAAGAGGAAGGTTCTGGAACTTCTGGGACATTCTTCTACAATGTTAATTTATCAAACATTGGACCATATATCAAGTGACCAAGTTGAACTCCAATAGCTTCTACTCCCTTCGTCCCACCCGACTTATCTTGTTTCTTTTCGGCACGGAGATAACGATAAGTGGGTGGTTGTGTGCAAAGGAATGAGTGATTGTGTGTAAAAAAGTAGATCGCACAAAGAAAAAGTGAAACTTTGTTAGTAATTATTTTCTTTTTTTAAGAAACAAGACAAGTCAAGTGGGACAACTCAAAAAGGAAAACAAGACAAGTCAAGCGGACCAAGCGGGACGGATGGAGTATTTGTTTGATCTCACTCATATTATTTGAGTTTACTTTATTTTTATTAATCTTTAGTTATTGCATTTCTTTTTTGGGTGGAGAGTAAAGCCAGACCAGTCTAAAAGAAAAATCTTGAATAATTAGCATTTGGCGAATAACATCAAATTCCACAATTTCTCATCAAAATTATTCTAAAATAACATGAGAATCTTGGAAATACGTTAAAATTTATCCTAGGATTCCTTATATATCGATATGTATGTGTTTAGGTTGCACAAATCCAAGACACGGGATACAACATGATAAGAACACAAAACATGATATTGTTTTAAAAACTCGAACACGGCATGCACAATTAGTAGGGTAAAATTAATTAATTGAATATTTTTTTAATTAGAATTAAGTATGTTTACTAAAACGTATTTGACACGATTGGAGACAAAGAGGGAACATTTTGCAAGACTCTCCTTGATATAATTAGAGTGTCATGTCGTATCAAATTATTCGTCATATGTACAATACATTGAGAATTGAGATCTTAGAAATGTTAGTGCTTTCTAAATTCTAAGTGTCTGCTAATTCAATATATGAACTAAAAAAAGGCAATATACATGAAAAATCTAAATGTACAGAAGTGTAAAATTTATTCAATAAATGTATCAAATAATTAATGTCAACCAGAAAACGCGAAGAGATTTACAAGCTAAAACCGACGTCGTCCAAGTCGTAATCAGCATGACATCATAACCTTAAACTCGTCGAAATTTAGAACTCCATCTCCATTAAGATCAAAACGAGCAATCATACTCTTGCAATCGCCTACGCTTCTCCTCTGCCCCAATTTCTTCAGCATTTCCTTCAAGCTCTCGGGTGTAATGCAGGCGCTTCCCTGTGGTGCGTACAGTTTGAACGCCGCCTTCAAATCGCTCTGCTTCTCTTCCTCTCCAGCTCCCTCCACTATCTTCACGAAATCATCCAAACACATCATCCCATCCCCATCCGTATCCATCAGCGACACTGCCGCCGCTGCCTACTCCGCCGTCATATCCCAGCCAATCGAGCTCACACACTGCTGCAGCTCCTCCGAGCATATTTTGCCGTCGCCGTTTGAATCGAAGTGGTTGAAAACTCTCTTGTATTGCTCGTACTTCTCCATTAAAGATCAGATTCAACAACTTAAGAAATCGAAATTAAGTCGGTGATTATGAGAGTCGTTATTGGTGATGGAGTTGAGGTTGGAGATTTGAGGGTATTTATAGTTATTGCTGTTGAGGAAACGCGGATGTTGAGCTGTCTTTTTTAAATATTTTATTACATATATTTATGTGCTTGCGTAATCATGGATGGAGTCTTGACTCTTGAGAAAATAGGAAGCAGCGGCGAAGGATATTTGGTTGATTATTAATTCTACTTACGGCTTCAATACGGTTAAGCCGTTGCGCCAACACGGATATTTTCTTTCTTTTTTATTTTATGCTATAATTCCAATTATAATGTTGAGATTCTTAAATAGGGTGAGAGAATCATTTAAATTTGCAAAATAATTAATTGGTGAAGTAAATGTTTTTTTTCCTACATAATTTAGACAACACATTAGTATAGCCATTATAACTCATAAGCTGTAGCCTTGAGATGTGTGTATGAACTAATTAAGAGAAATCGAAAACCTCTACCTTTTCTTTTTAGGCCCCGTTTGGTTGACAGAAAGGAATGAAATCGAAATCAGGAATCAAACCAGGGGGAATGGAATGAAAGGAATGATTCCTGACGTTTTCTTTTTGTTGACTCGAAAAACTCTTTTGTACACAAAGCTTTAAAATACTTTATTTGACGTTTTACAGTTAAATTTTACTTTTTTTTTTCTTCTGCATAATTGCAACCCAAATTTGTTCGTACAACAAACTCGTTTTTAGAGAACATTATGTTTCTATTAGTAATAAATTTGTTTTCTCTCTATTAATAAATTTATTTTCCTGAATAATTTCTGTTGGATATTTTGACGGATTGATGAATGATGATTCAGTCTTGTTGTGATTATATTACAAATTGTAAATCTAAATGGATAGTAGGTCGTTGTAGTATGTTCGTGTTCTCAGAACATAAATTTGGTGAGTGAGAAAATGTGCGTATTAAATTGGTTATTTATAAATGTATTTTTGAAATTGGATGCAAGTACTGACAGTCAGTTCGACCAATTGCTCGGCCCTTGTCTAGACAAGTGGAGTTTGGTATTGGGTTTAGGTTTGAAATGTAGTTGATGAGCTACATGTTGTCAAGTCTGAATGAGGTTGTTGGCAGACTTCTTAACTAAGTCTGTTAAGCTTGGTGTTAATTGGGCTAACAGTAGATTGGACACTAGTGAGAAGTCCAATCTAGTTATTTATAGTTGGCATGTGTGGCTATTGAACAGTCGTGCAAGTTCTTGGTACATCAAGAGACTTGATGACTTAAAAGCATCCAAGAAACACTTGAAAGGTCTTAGGTGATGATTTTTAATGAGCAAGTAGTAGAGAGACTTCGAGGTGTTTGCAATAGCTTCAACTTTTTTTTTTAATTCTTAATTTAAGGAAAAAATGATAAAAGTTGTAATTTAGAGGATTAGTAGGGTATTTGCAAATGCTACTTAAAAATAAAAAAAGCTGAAAAAAATTTTATATTATAGTAGTTTATTTTGAGATTTAGGTCAAATCATAACTTATCCTAAATTATAAATATGTCATTAAGTTGGAGAAGTTTGTTCAACCCAACTTATCTTGAATTACAAATGTGTAAATTTTGGTCTTTTCGTAACTATAATTAACTCATTTTTCGGACTTCATCAATAAAATTATTTATAAATGCAGTTTTTAGAAACTCCCGTACAAGTTACAACTCCAAAATAAATCAACGGGATCGATAATTCGATAAAAGTATGTGTAAATTCAGAAAAATGGCAATAAATAATACCAGAAACGATTAAAAGAATGTGTCTATTTAGATGGAATAGAATCAAAGAATCAATATGAGCAAGAAAAAGGTGAACTAATCTACAGCCTAGAAACGACGTCGTCAGTACTCACTAGCAATCCATCATAACCCTGAACTCGTGGAAATTGAGAACTCCGTCGCCATTAAGATCGAAACGAGCGATCATACCCTTGCAATCGCCTACACTTCTCCTCTGCCCCAATTTGTTCAGCATATTCTTCAAGCTCGTAGGAGTTATGCAGGCGCTTCCCTCCGGCGCGTACAGTTTGAACGCCGCCTTCAGATCGCTCTGTTTCTCTTCCTCTCCCGCTCCCTCCACTATCTTCACGAAATCGTCCAAACACAACAAACCGTCGCCGTACGAATCCGTCAGCGCCACCGCTGATTCCGCCTCCTCCGCCGTCATTTCCCCGCCGATCGAGCTCACACACTGCCGCAGCTCCTCCGAGCATATTTTGCCGTCGCCGTTGGAATCGAAGTGGTTGAAGACTCTCTCGTATTGCTCGTATTTCTCCATTGATGATCAAATTAAGTGATTGCTGAGTAATTGAGATGACCGAAGTTGTTAAGTATGAGAATGAATTTTTGTTGATGGTAAAGTTGGGGATGGAGTTGAAGGTATTTGTAGTTATCGTTGAACGCGGAAACCAATAATATTTTAATTAATTTAATTACTGTGGCACGGCTGTTACATTCTTCCAGAGTAAAAGGAAGCAACGAGGAAGGCTATTGAGCCAACACTTTCTTTGTATCTATCAAGACTACCACTACGAAAATTACCCCTTTTTTATCTTTCGGACGACGAAGAATAGATTCAAAATCTCGTCGGACTTTCTAAATCGAATGTGTGGCGTGTAAAGTAGTTCAGCACAAATTAGTCATTTTTATAGTTTCCACACGAACCCGAATGTTAAAATTTAGACTCACGAACTTTTTAATATTTAGAATTTAATAAATTCAAAGAAAATCTTACCTTATTAAGTCTATTTTTTCGGTATTAGGAAAAAATTAAAACAACCTTGTTTTGCTGATTTAAATTTCAAATAGAACTGAATATCACCTCATTAAATCCACAATAGTTTGTGTGTACCAATTTTGTATATCTTTGTGTGTAGCACACCACAAGGGTATTAACGCATATCAATACTCTTGTGGTGTGGTACACACAAGGATATACGAAAATGGTACACAAGCCGACCGCATTAAATCTATAAAAAGTAATATTAATACCACTTCAGCATACAATTGTCACATCATTATTTCAAATAAAGAAAAAAGACACAATTCGTGCATTTAATTGCAAAAATACTATTTTTACAGAGTCCAACTCAATATTCCAGATGCCAGAAAACCATTAGTGATCGGAGAACGCCTTGAATTGCAAAAAATTAAGAATTTTATACTTAGTTCGCCATGTTTTAAAATTCATATTAAACTATATCAATTTAAAATAATTCATGATTTACGTCATCAATATCATATCATAAATATATATATGTTTCTTTTTTTCTTTTCTTCAAATGATTTGTTATTTCATCTTAACCAAAATTAGACATTTTATCCTACAATTACAAATTTATACATAAACCATATTACACGTTTCAGTCCTTTAATTTTTACACGACCTTGATGTTCTTAAGCAAGAACGTGGTTTGTTTGTCGAACTTTTAAGTTACAGATTTTTCAAATTATAATTAAAAAGTATTCGTAAAGGCAAAAAAATTGTGATTGGGGATGCTCTAAAATCTAACCTATAAAGATAAAAGTTGATTTATTTTAATTTAGAGATCAATGGTCAAAGTTATACTGGTCACTAAAACGTCCCAACTGTCACCCCCACTAAATCGAAACATACAAATTAGGCACCACACGTATATTAAATTTCAGAAATTATTATATCCGTCAATTTTTAAATTATACTATACTAATATATGCACAAACTACAACTAGAGGCGTTACTTGTAAAGTACATACACTCTAAAAACTCAAATCTTATTTAATGCTCCGAACATGCCTCATGCAAATTTATTATTTTCATTCATACTTCAATAATTACATCTAGTTATATATATAACCAACATTATGTGTTCTATTTTTTCAGAAATTACAGCTACAACATAAGAATTGAATTTTGGAATGATTTACCCCGTATCGGCCGCTGAATTTTATATAAAGGTGGTTAGAAAAACTTCGGGTTTTACAAATGCTTATTATAAATATCTTCTAACATATTTTATTATAAATATCTTCTAACATATTTTTTAAAGTGGAAAAAAATAATCTTTTTAGGAAACATATATTTTGGTATATCGTAAAATATTCAATTGATGTTTCTAACTTTAAGTACTTTAATTGGTTTTTTTTAAAGCGGTCACAGTAAAACAAATTTTATAATAATTAAAAAAATTATATAAATAAGCACTTAAGAAAAACAGTTAAAAGCATTCGCTTCGTATTCGTATTAATGTGTACTAGGATAGCACCCGTGCTACGCACGGGAAAAATGCGACCGTAAAAAATAAAATTACTAATTGTCAAATTGAAAATTCTTCCAACTACAAGAAATTTTACAAACTTTCAAATATTCTCCTTTAAAAACAAAACAATAATAAAAAATAAAAAAATAAATTGCACAATCTCGTAAGTATAAAAAATAAGTGTTTGGGAGGCTAAAATCGGAAGCCCTAAAAAGGGAATAAAAAATAAGAGAACTTACCATTGACGCAACAAAGGAGGCGAATGAAAGATCTTGTGCACTAACCTGAAGAACAAATTTATGTCGAGCTGGTGTTGCATATTAAAAACTTTACAGCCTTATTGGGATTTATAGTCAAGTTTGGAACAAAAATAAGAGTTGTTGTGGAGAACTTAGTTGGTCACCATTTTGTCTTTGAATGAGTTTATTAAGTTTTCTATACATATAGCAGTTTAATTAGTTTTTCAATAAATATGTATATTTAATTTACTTCTTTATTATTTGTTCTAATTTAAAAAAAATGCTGGAAATGACTTGATTCGTGGTAACTCTTATTTTTACATTTCAAAAATATTTTATTAAAGATGATCAAATAAAATATTGTCAAAAATAAATAAACTGAATCTAAGAACCACATGTAAAACTTCTTTAACCTTAAAATTAAGATAGATGAAGGTCATCAAAGTCAATACACTTAGGAGGTGTTTGGAATAGCTTTTGTTTCACAGCTTATAGCTTAAAGTTGTAGTTTTGGTGTTTAGAAACTCAGCTTTAAGCTGCAACTTCTCTATTTTGTACCAATTTTAGAGCTTTTTGATAAGTTGTTAATTGACAGCTTCAGTAGCTTATGCTTACTGCTTATGACATATTAATTTTTTTTTTGACAAATTTATCCTTAATAAATTTATTTAATTCTAAAAATAACTTTTAACCCTAAAGTATATTTAATTCAAAATTTCTTCTTTCCGTAAAATTTTTATTTTCTTCAACAACCAAAAATATCATATCAGTAAATTTATACTAATATATATAATATAAATTTACATATAATATAGATTAATTTAATATTTTATACTATTGAGATCGAAATTATAAAGTAAAAAATAAATATAAATAAGATTAATTTGTCAATGTTATTTATTTATTATAAATCACAATTGTTTTATAGTTTTAGGGGCAAGACAAACATTTTTATTTAAAAAGTATAAATAAGCTACTCCTATCAGCAATATTTCCAAACATTATTTTTTTCCAATTTCAACTGCTTTCAGCACTTATTTCCAAATACCTACAGATTATCAAATCAGTAGCATAAAGCAGTTTTAAGCACTTATCAATAAGCTTCAGCTATTCCAAACAGAACCATAATAAATTTCCCTATCTTCTTTTTCTTCTCATTTCTCCTCTCTATTACACTTCTTCTACCTTACCATCCAAATACTGTTTTGGAAGCTTGATTTTCTTGGCTAAGATTTCAAAATGGATTTTTTTCATAGCTTGAAAACGACATCCAAAGTCAAATAGAAAATAATTCAATCAGCCCGGAACATCATAAGTGTATTAACATACTTCGAAAACTCATTCACGTAACACATTATAACTTTTGCTTGCTGGATGTTTTTACTCTGGATAATACATGCACCACGATAACTAAGTCAAATTTCTAACAACTTAATAATAGCATAATTGATAGTTATAATTTTTTTCTTTACAAACATTTACATACTATATATATATTGTGCTGTCAATTTTTTGTGATTAAATAGTGCAAAATGTTTCATTCTCTTTTTATCTTTATTATTGATTGCATAGAGGAGTTTCTATATTGTTGTCTAACATTAATATTAACTGCATGGATGTTGTTCGTCTTGCAGATCAAACAGTGTTTACTAATATATTTATGAAAAACTTAATGTATTTCTCAAAAACTTTTATGTTCAATGTTGAGAGGAAAAATAGACGAATCTTTCTAAAATGTTGGTTAGTTTGTGAGAAAAAATAGACGAAATTTTCTAAAACGTTGGTTAATTTGTGTTGACGTCTCTTATGTTGCTGGGATGATTTCAATACCGTGCTTTTTACACTTCATGCTCTAATTTCGTTTTTACTCTATATATAATACATTTTAGAATTTGACCTAAATATATTTTCAATAATTTATTGCAAGCAATGTTGCTATGAATCACTACAATTGAATCTAGAGTGATGAAACCAAATATTTTATCCGTTCTAGTGTAATCAACGATAAATTGTTGATCCTTCCTCGTACAAAACACCAACAAATTTGATTTAGGAGTAGTAGATATAAGTTCAAAACTGTGAAAATTATGCATCATTCACTTTCACATGATAAGATGAAGAAGCGCAACATGAAAGCAAAAAACACAATTAAATTACATTAGATACGTTGTTAATCTGCAAAGGTAAACCGACAGAAAAAAAAAATAAGACAACAATTAAATCTGATAAAAAACAATACAACATAATAAATCAAGAAAATTAATGCTTAATGGGCAGATAACAACAAAAAGGAAGAAAATGATTCGAGGAAAATAGACCGGCCTGCATAGCTGAGTTCGAATAAAACAGAGTCGGGCGGTAAGACGAAGAGGAAGACGAATGATCTAATGGAGGAATCTGAGAGAGAGAGAGAAATGGAAGGCGATTAGGAAAGGTCGGGGTACTTGCTACGAAAAGACAGTGTCAGATTCATAAATATGTTTTGATGGCAAATGCATAAATATTGATTGGATTTTCGAAATTACCTCTTCAATCAGCAAGAAAAAAAAGCAATGACATATCTGTAAATAGATACTAATTTCAATTAAATCGAATGACGAATGAGAATATGTGTTGAGTTCAGTTTATAATATTAATAACGAAGGCGGTGGAAATTGTGGCTGATTCAATTGGATTCGATGGCAAATTGGTAAATAAAACTCAAACTACAATTAAAATTCAATGGCAAATTGGTAAATAGATGGAAAATGCAAATTGATTGAAAAAGGCGATTGAAACTTGAGTGGAAAATTCGTAAACCGTGAAAAAATTGAAATTGAATTAAGTGGCAAATTCGTAAATAGAAGAAAATTGAAATTGCTTTAAAACCAATTTGAATGGCAAAATCGTAAATAGTTAAAAAATTGAAATTGATGGCAAAAACGTAAATAATGAAAAAATTGCAATTGATTGAAAAAAGGCAACTCGCCTTTTATATATATAATAGATTTATTAAAGAATATTGAAGTTCGAACTACCTATTTTAGTTTTTAAGTAAATTTGGAATATCCTTAAATTGAGTTTGGAAATCAACGGTTAGTGACTGGTAATACGGTATAGCCGTAGTAACTTATCTTTTTGATGGGTAACAACTTTTGCAGCTACTAAATGTGAATTTTAGGCATAAAGCGCGTTTATCAACATATTAGTTTTATCCTTTCATGACTTGTTTAGATGGAAATATTAGGTAGTACTATTTGTCTAATTGACTGCTACTACTAGACTAGAAACAAATTCAAGCTGGGTCCCATTGATGCCATGTCAATGAACAAAACCGCGGCTTAATTCTTATCGGAAATGTAATACACTGAGCACAATAAGTAAAAGTATATTTATTTATCGTTTACCTTGAGGATAGTTACCAAAATATACACGACACATTTATTTATCTTTTACCTTGAGGATAGCTACCAAAATATACACGAGACACACTTTTGTGCCACAGATGTACTTATACCCGGGTAAAAAATGATCCGATTTTGATTGGATTTTGACCCACTGACTTTCATTATAAAAAGAAAAAAAAACTACCCTACCCGGCCTCTCATTCTCCGCTTTCTCATTTCTCCGCCTCCACTCATTTCATTCTCTATCTCTCTCTCTCGTCTCTCCGCCTCCACTCTCCAACCCCGCTCTCTGCCTCTGCTCTCTCTATCTCTGCTCTCTCAATCTCTGACTCTTTCTCCGAAATCTCTCGCATCTTTCTCATACAGATCTGATGGTCGGATTTTTTCAGTATTCAACCGTTGATTCAGAATAAGGCGGACATCACCTTCGACCCTGCTTCGATGAGGGTTTGGTCAAACTCTGGTTTGCTCCTTGACTTTATTTTTGGCCGAGCTAGTTGATATGCATGTAGAATTGTAGATAGTTGATGTATTTGATCTGAATTGCGATGTTTGACTTGCTAATCTTGTGTGTATACTTGCTAATTAATAAAGAAGTGTGGAGCTATTTGAGAAGAATAAATATTTTGTTGTCAACATATTTGATGTAAATTTGTGTTTCGTATGATTATTGGATTAAAGTAACACGTTTCTTAAATATAATTGACACTTTACTTCAGTGTGATTGACACTCTGAGATAAATAATATTTTTGTTTGCTGCAATTGACATATTTATTCATTGCAAATGACCATTTATGAGATGTGACACTCTCCTCCGAGATAATTGACACTTTTTGTTTATTACGGTCGATACTTTCAAATAAATAACACTTTTGTTCATTACAATTGACACATTTATTCATTACCAATGACGCTCTATAAGAATGTGACACTCTCTCCTCTGAAACAAATGACACTTTTGTTCAACGCAAATGACACTTTTGTTTGAAATAAATGATACTCTACAAATGACATTTTTCTTCAAAAACAAATGACACCATTGGTATGAAAACAAATGATATTTTTATTCAATGCAAATAACACTTTTGGGGACAAAATTGAAATATTATCTAAAGTGGAAAAACTTACCTTATTCGGGTTTTGGAGAATTAACACATATAATCAATGTCCACATTGATTAATGAACAATGAATTTTGTGGTATTTAAGTCTCTACCACTTTGTAGGAGATAATAAAGTGACATGTGGTGAGCTTGAACCACACATGCTCATGCGCGCAAGCTTTTTCGCCGATCGCCTCACACGCGGCGCGCCGCACCATGCCCGCGCCCATGCCCGGCTCCGGTTCCAATTTCGGTCCGTGTCCTTGGCAATTGGTCATTTGCGTGGTTCGTTGGAACAGCCTATAAATAGGCTAGTTTGCATGACATTTCTACACACCAACAAATTTCTTGTTCTGCATCTCTACATATTGTGTCTTAAGTTGTGTCCTCGCCGGAAAGTCCAATTCGTCGGAGCTCGATAATTTTGTGGTGCTACAATCTTCGAGACGAACGTCATTTTATCTTTGGGGTGGAACGCCAAAAATCGAGAGCACTACCGGGGCGTATTTCGTCTAACGGAGAGAGGAATCCTCGACTCGACGAATTTTATATTTCTGTCTTATTTTTTGTTTTTCCGACTTACTGTTTTAGTTGTAATAACAGTTTGTAAACAACAAAGATAATGCTTAATAGACAATGATTTTGGGGGAAATAAAAAATTCAAATTTGATCCGTTATTTTGGTACACAATTCACTTCGCCTCATTAATTTGGCGGAGTGCGATTTTAGTCTGTTAATTTAATAAAAAATCCGTTTTTAGCCCTTTTTTAATTCGTCCAATTTTGGCCCTAAAGGCGTGTGAGCGAGTTTCCCAAACGCTCGTATTGAAAACAAATTTAAAAAAGTATCTGCTCAAAATCCCAAACACGACAATATACTTGTTTTGAATATACAAACCATTCCTCAATCCCAATAACAAGAATCGGAACTTCCTGCACATAAAATCTTGGCAATTGCCTCATCATCGGAAGCACAATTACAGCAGAATTTAAAAGCAAGGTCCATTTTCCATCGTTTGGTGGTTTTTGTTTTATGGAAATATGTTTTTCATAGTAAAATTTGTTCCGTCTCCCAAACCGTGCGTTTTCTTCTTTAATGGCGATGGACCCCCTTTCCTCCTCATGTTTGTGTGGGAATCTTGCTCACTGAACATCAAAACTTTTAAATATTTGAATATTCTTTTTCTTTGATAGTCTACTTGGTACGGTCTCACTACTACAAATTTGACCTACAACAACACTTAAAAGACAACGTTTTTGGTAAAAAACCGTTGTCGTATCTCTAAAAAACGTTGTCGTAGCTAAAACCGTTGTCTTTTATACCAAAAGTGCGCTAATAGACAACGGATTTTAACTAGTGTTGTCGTTGTTGCGTTGTCTTTTGGTGAAAATTGCGCTGATAGACAACGGTTGACACAACCGTTGTCGTATGTGTGTTGTCGTAGCTGAAGGATGCGCTAATAGACAACAATAGACAACAGTTTCGCCTAACCGTTGTCCTTGATGCGTTGTCGTAGGTTATGCAATGCGTGTATAGACAACGGTTTTTGTAACCGTTGTTGTAGTTTAAATTTTCACTCATAGACAACGGTTTCATCAACTGTTGTCGTTTATCTGTTGTCTTTTATCAAAATTTGTATATATTAATTACAAATTGCCTATATTTTTTTAATATAATAAAATAAAAATTAAATAATTAAATTTAAATCTAAATAAAAAATCAATGATTATATATTTTAATATATGATTTAAAAATAACTTATAAAATTAAATTAATTTTATAATTTTTTTGATTAATACATAAATTTAAATAATTAATTATAATTTAAATTTTAATTAATACTCCCGGGGATGTAGTAATAATGAAAATACTACTCCCTCCGTCCCACCCATCTTGACGCGTATTCATTTTCGGGACGTCCCACCCATCTTGACGCGTTTCCAAAAAAGGAAATAATTTATTCTCCTAATTTTTCATTTCTCTCTCCTACTTTTTCATTTTTTTCATTTCTCTCTCCTACTTTTTCATTTCTCTCCTACTTTATCCCTCTCTCATAATTTATCATCCACTTTCTTAATTTTCGTGCCAAAAAGAAATGTGTCAAGATGGGTGGGACGGAGGGAGTAATATTTAGAGTAATTGTGATCAAGTTTCAGAAAAATTGTTAATTAGTTGAAACGGGATGCATAATTGTGATCTAAAATTTGCTCAATTGCAATTAATGGATTCTGATACGATATAGGTTATCTTAGAAAATTAGATTGATACGAATAATTGAAAATTAGGTTTGTGAGAATATGTTGTTACCTTTTATATTTAATTGGAAGTATGAGGATTCATAACTTCCTAGAGCATAGTATATACTCTTATCAGTCTTTGAATCGGCTTTGCAAGTCTTAATATCTCCTTGGTTTATCAGTCTTTTGTAGTTCTAGAAGCTTATATTGCTTGAGATATTATGGATAAGAACACAATGCGTGATTGTGAAGTGTACACGAGCGACAATGATGATAGAGTGATGAAGCAGATTTTTTTCAAGAAGATTCGACGATTGAGCTACCTGGGCATGAGGTTAATAGGATAACATTGAGCTAGATTGGGATAAACTCGAGGTCGAGGTTCAAAATATTGAAAATTAACACGAGCGGGATCAAGGAGTGGCATGGGGGCTGATTAATCTAATTCGGATAATGAAGGTGAGGACGAGGACACTAAAGAAACAAGAAGTAAGCCTATACTATCCATGATGGAGTGACTTTTTGTATGGGCAGTGAAAAGGTTGCAACAAAACTGAGATCATTGCGAGTTCAAGTGGAAGGGAAAAATTTGTCCAAAAATACTTAAGGCATTGCATAAGAACTTGGAGAAGAATAGAGATTGCATTGTGATAATGTGGAATGAGAATTACTTCAAAGTTGAATGTAGTTTGGGGGAAAACTATTATGTTAACTTGCAAGAATTGACGTGTGGATGTAGGAGATGAGATCTAACTGGGATACCTTTTGCTCATGCGTGTGCAACAATCATAGCTAGGGACAAAGATCAAAAAGACTTTGTTCATAGTTACTATTCTACAGGATCCTATAAGAAATCTTATGAGTCAACCATTGTATTTATACATAGAAAACATGATTGGACAAAAATTGAATTTCAACCTCCACTTCCCTAACTGAAGGAAGGACTTCGTGTAGACCAACACTAAAAAGGATATTATAGCCTGATGAACAACCAAACAAAGGGAAGAGAAAGTGCAGGGGTAGGGTATTGTTTTAAATGTGCTGATTTTTTTTTTCTTGTTTATGAGTTGATTTTTATTTTGATATTAAATATTTAGTTGTGGCAGCCAATGTGTCCCTCATCAGTGAATGCCCATAGTATGAAGAGGCAACAAAGAATAATAAAATGTATTTATTGTGGAACTGAAGGCCACGACAAAATGAGTTGTTCTAAGAGAAAAAGGGATTTGATTGGTGAACATATTGGAACAAAAAAATATTCTGGCAAATAAGGGTGAGGGGAATGCTTTGATGATTTACATTAAGTTAGTTTGGATGAAACCCAAGAATCCCGACAAACAAACAAAAACAATCTTCCAGGTAGTTACGTTATACAATACATTATGATGTGGAAATGTTGTTTTGTTAACTTAACCTTTATCTGAAATGCAAATGAAGAGGTGAGAAGGCAGAGAAAAAACGATATCTCAAACGAGTAATTCAAACACAAGTGGACGTGTGGATGAAAGTTTCTCACAAACGCATTTAGGGCCCAAATTGAATAAATTAGAAAAATGGACTAAAAAGAGAATTTTCTGTTAAATTAATGGACTAAAATTGAATTATGTCAAATTAATAAGTGAATCTTATGTCAAGACGACGGGTCATTTTTTTCTTCCATGAACAAAGGTGTAGGCCGCATTACGCATATTCTTCCCTTTTCTCTTGTTCATAATTAGGGTTTTGTTTTCGTATAATCTTGTAGAAGGTGGGCGAGGATGAGGGTCTCCTCCTCCAACAACGCGAAACCCCAATCCAATGGACGAAAAGACCATCTGCCGTTCAGACCGATTCTTCAACCATCAAATACATCAACGAATTCCGATCAGACGAAGCTCTGACGCCTCCGGATTCCAAGATCAAACCTATTGCTCCAATCCCCAACGCCGGGCGCCCCAATAAAAAACTCAGAAACCTCCCCAATCTCCTGCAACTTTCCCGAGCGAATCGAGAAGATGCTGCCGTTCAATTCGAATTGGATCCCAGCTCTAATCTCGAACCGTGCGATAGTTCCATGGGTTTTGGTCTCAATATTCGGCAACCGTCAGCCGCTGGGAGTGATGTTCCTTCTGCTGATCGCTTCGAAAGGATTTCGGATATGGATTTGGCGAAGCTTCCGGACGATCCAGGGTTGGATGAATTCGAAGATGTTCCCGTGGAGGATTTTGGTGCAGCTTTACTCTCTGGATATGGCTGGAAAGAGGGTAGAGGAATTGGCCGTAATGCCAAAAAGGATGTGGCCATATCTGAGGTGAAAAGGAAGACGGGGACAGGTGGGTTAGGTTTTAGTGATTCCGCAGTCGTATACTCGTGTAAACTCCAACTTGCGAATGCCAATGGCAGGCTGGAGAGGCGGAAAGGACTTGTTCAGGGCAAAGAGAATGATAAAAAGGAAAGAAGTGGTACGAGGAAGAGTGGGCAAGAAGAAGAAAAGACAAGGAGTTAGAGAGTAAATAATTAGTGAAGAAGTGAAGGATGGGAGATTATTCTTGAAGAAAGGGGTTGTGGTGGATATTGGAGGCCCTGTGGCTGTGGTTATACTGTATGGCAGGCACAAGGGTTCCAACGTCATCCAGAAAAAGAGATTGTTGCGCTTGGAGATGCTGATTGATACTCATCAACTGCCCAATGTGGAGTTTCAGCATGTTGCAGAGTACCCAGGAGATCCAACCGAATTTGATTAATTACTTTTTAGGTAGGACTTAGGAGATAGAAAACTTTCTAGGAAATTGAGTTATTGATCATGTTTGATTGTTCATTTTTAGTTTAGATACTACAGAGTGGCATTTGTATTACATGTGCCGGAAAGTTTTGATAGCAAATATTCTTCAGGAAAGTCATCCTAATAGATCATCAAACAATCACATGATTGTATAAGCTTTCTTACAACATCGATACAAGTATGCCCCAAAAAACCGTTTATTTGGTACTTCAAAACTCATATGGCAGTATCAAACTGCAACCAGATAATGCATAAACATGTAGGATTAGGCAAAAAGCAATTAGAATCAAGAAACTCCCTGAGCGATCTCAACACTCTTGCGCAATAGTGATATAACATGAGCAGGATCTGGAGCTCCGAAAACCGAACTTCCGGCCACAATGCAGTTTGCTCCTGCTGACGAGGCCAGATCAATAGTCGAAGGTCCTAAACCACCGTCCACCTGAAAACGAGTAAAAAGTCTGAGAAGTTGAACCCAAACATAATGCACTCGCTCTACATCAGAAAGTGTCTCATTGCTTTTAGACTGCATCTTGCACAATATGTAATAGAAGTTTCTATTACCAAGGACTAAGATGAAGACTAGAACTCACCTCGATATCAAGTGATGGATACTTCTTCCGTAGAGCACGCACCTGAAACGAAAGTATACAACTTGTAAATTTAGGAAGATGAGGAAAAGAAAGATGCTGAACTAGTTTGTTTACCTTATCCATCATTTCTGGCATAAACTTTTGCCCACCAAAGCCAGGTTCCACAGTCATAACAAGAACCAGTTCCACGGGATCTTCAGCTTCAACCTGTTTATCAACGAATATATAGCAGATTATAAAGGGAAAGATCTTCTTCTCTTCTTTTTATCCTTTTTAGTTATTTGTTATCATGTATGCACAAATGTATCCACTCTTGAATGTGAAGAATGTCATACCAGTGGATATACTTCTTCGATAGGGGTCCCGGGCTTTAAGGAAACACCGGGTCTCATACCCACCGACTTGATCTTTCTCACAAGTTCTCGCCAATTATCTGTACAGATTTTTTACATTTTTGCCAAATTATAATGTCTGAAGATGTGTGAGAGTTATTAATCACATCAGCTCCTGGTTCTTCTTCTCCAACACAATGTTCAGAAGCCATAAAAGATGTGAAACTAGGTCAAACATTCAGGAAGGGATATACTTAAAAATAAAATCAAACCTTTAGAGGCTTCCACGTGAAATGTAAAACCAGAAGCACCAGCTCTGCCGAATGGTTCCACATAATCTAGTGGATTTGTGACCATTAGGTGGCAATCCAAATAAGCACTGCAAAATGCAATTTTCTCTAAGAGAACAGAGCCACAAGAAAACAATATTTAAGATTTTATCTATATACAACGAAAATGAGAGTTTACTCTGTGTGTTTTCTTAAACTCTCAATAACTGGAGCGCCAATTGTAAGGTTCGGCACAAAGTGACTGTAAATTGAGCAACAAATGTAAGTAAAAACATGGTACATGCAGTTCAAAATTTAAGTTTTTCCTCGCTTGGTATATAATCACCCCTTGTGATTATGAGGAATCACATGAATTTTCAACTGAACAACCAACCTACCCATCCTGCAATGAACCAGAATAAACTAATATCACATACAGAAACAATAGAAGGTAACTTCCTACTGCAAAACTGATGGCAACAAAGGTTGAAGTCACAATAACCAGCAAAAAACACCAATGCAACATACCATTCAAGAAGAATTGAGGAAGCAAGCAAGGATGAAGGCAATAAGACCTAAATATTCTTATGCTACAGATTAGAGTACTCTGTTGGACATCTGCTTCTGTGTTTCTCATATGTCTTAAGCCTCGCACACAAAATATTGAAAATATTTAAGACTCACTCCAGTTTAGGGGAATTATATATTTTTTTCTTAGCAATGTTCATCAAGTGATCAAAACCTTTCCATGTAATAGATGCACCGTTTTTATAATTGCAACAGAAAGCATGGTTTAGCAAACAATTTCGATTAGTAGCATCTCAAAGTCTAAGCTGCAATTTCTTGATACAGTAAACACTTTTAATCTAATCGTCCATATTTCTATTCCAACTTCCGAACTGTAACCCACACAAATTTCAAAAATAAGTGTATCCATTCTGATAAGTCATCAATAATTCAGACAAGAAATGATGGAATATCGTTGATAACGTGAAAGAGGGAAAGTGTACCATTATGTCCATGTGCAGCCAATCAGCGCCGTAGCCGAGCATCCGCTCCGCCTCCGATGCTAAATTCGAGAAATCCGAAGAAAGCATAGATGGCGCAATTTTAGGTTTCACCATTTCCCCGGCTCTGATCTACGCAGCTCAGCAAACTCTACGAAAATTGTATCATGAGAGTTATTCTTCTTCAACCAGAAATTACTAGAACGTGAGCGAGTTCACAAGAAAGTTCCTTTACCTCTTCCGGCGCTGGAATTCTCAGTTCCTATCAGTTCCCCGGGGACTTTATCCGGCAATCGGGCGGTGGAACAGGTGATCTTGGTCTGAATCACTATCTCACCTACCTTTAGCCTTTCAGTTGGGGTTGGTGAGATGGGCCCTAGGCCCATTTCCATTTGACTTATGTAATTGCATCCAAATTTATAATTACACTGATAAAGTAATATTTCATAAAATAATAATCTCGCTAAGATAATAATTTCTTTCAGTCCCGATATGAATATTTTTTCTCGGTTTCAAAATTATTACTTTATCGAGGTTTAACTGTAAAACTGTAAGAAGAAAAGGGTTCAAAACCAACCAAAACCGCTATGAGCCTGTTACCTATGGTTAGTCTAGGATGGTTGAACAGCGGGATTTATCTAGTACGTACTTCGGTAGCGGCTGCGGGCGTCCTCCCAAAAAAATGTGAGGAGAAAAGGGTAAAAAGAATACCCTAGGAGAAATTAAAACTGTCAGGTTTTGAATTTCAAACTATCAAGACAATTTTGCAAATACGTGGAATTGGACAAATATCTATGAGAAATCATACACAATTGCATTAATGTATGTCTTTAAAGTCGAGCCAGACTCACAAGTTAATTATTTATGCATTTCAATGACTGGTTATCTTGGCAAAACTTAATTTAAACTCAAACCAACATGAAGTGTTTATAAATGTCTTGGCTTTTAAACGAGCTTGTAACTATCAAGCTGCAACCACATTCTATATCTTCCCCATGTTCCTCAAACTTAAAACAAAAGAAAAACAAACAAACAATCAAAACTTAAATTGCAAATGCGTGCTAAGTTAGAGAGCCATGGCCGCTTATGCAGCTCTGACTTCACTTAAGCATATATACATAACGTTTATAATCATCTTTTTCCTCCGATTTCAATCGACAAACAACAAGTTTTATCTCTCATTGGAATTGTTACTTTCTTGCAGGAGTTTCCTCAAGGCTACATTTCTCATCCTGCCGACAGTCAAGAAGCTGATCCCTTGGAGACTCGCATTGTAGATGCAGCTTATGCAGTGGAATATATAAACGAATCCGAAATTGTGGATCGAATCAGTAGTCAATCCACGGGTCCCGGTAAGATTTCTAGAGATAACTTTTATCGAGATCTACCGCGAGTGATCGAAGAAATGGATCTGATCAAGAAAGTGGTGATGGCGATCTCTAATAGTTGTTGGATCCTCAACATCTCCTTCTTCGTCTACTTCTTCTTCTTCCATGGTGGGCTTTGATGACTCAATCTTTGAATGGGAGGAATAGGTAAGACCACCAAAAATTGTATTCCTTGTTTAAAATTTTTTTGCTCCTAGTAGAGTGAATACTAACTACAATCGAGCAACCAATGACGCTACACATATCTTTGTTATGATGTGTAAATTTTTTTACTAATTAGTCTAGACACGTAAGTCGTCACAAAGACATTATAATTTATAAATATAATCTATAAATTATTAAATTATATTTATAGTATTCTACTAGAATATGAAATATAAATATTTTATGTGATTTACTAATGTAATTATGTATATATGTAATGTAACTAGTAAATTAGATATAAATAATATCTAAAATATGAAAAATTAAAGTAAATTCAATCAGCAAGAACAGAATCAAAATTGAATTAAGCAATTGAATTGAACTGAATCGAGAGACAGAGAGAGATAGACAGAGACATCAGACCTTACCAGGTACAGGGACCAGACTATAGGGTCTTACTTCCTTGCTACTTGCTAGTTACTACTTCCGCAGAAGGAAGTCAATCAAGAAGGAGGTATCAGATTGAGTATTAACAAAACCAATGTCAAGCAAAAAACGTCGAAGTTCTTGGTACAACCGAGTTCTATGCTTCCGCAGTTCCGCTGCCACCACTGTAAAGGCACCCTCAAGCTCGACAAGTACAACTCCTTCGAAGGGCGTGCTCTACTGCAACTGCAAGCACCACTTCGATCAACTCTTCAAGAGGACCGGCTGCCTCGATCAGAGATTCGAAGGTTCATAATCCATTAACCATAATTCTCAATTTCTCATTCTAACGCGACGCCGCCCGAAATAATTTGAGAGTGAGAGAGTCAGACATAATACCAATACCATTTAGACACCCCTATTTGAGAATGCATGTGTTAATGAGCATTTTGATATTCGTGCTTGGACTACAATTTTTCAAGATCATAATGCACGACAATCACGGGATAAGCTCCTTAGTCCAACTAGGGGAAATTCAAGTGATATGAATGAGAGTGAAATGGAACTAGAATTATACCAATATTTATGGGGTAGGAGGTATCTCATTGTAATGGATAATATATGGAGTATAGAGGTATGTGATATTATAAAATATTTCGTCCTTAATTCTAATGGTGGGAGTCGGATAATGGTAACTACTAGGCAATCAAACTTAGCTTCCCACTTGACAATAACTTCAAAATGAAATTTCTAGATAAGGTTAGTAGTTGGAATCTATCTCTGTTGGTCCAGAGACGATAGTCAGGTGTAGAGGGGGGGGGTGAATACACCTGATGGCAGTTTCTTTTTCTCGAACCGAAGGACAACCGAGTACATTTAGTGCGGCGATGAACAGTGCCAAATAGTAACCTTCGATCACGGGTCAGAGTGTGTCAGCTACTGAGCTCTCCTACTGACTTGAGTCAGTCGTTCGAAACTCAGTCGGAGACGTTTTGTGTGCGGATAAGTGTGGGGCCCGAAAATTCGTCTCAGTTTTGAAAAACGCTTTTCACAAATCAAGTTCTTTTGGCTGTGCGCTTTTGAAACAAGTTTTATGCAAACATATGATTTTGAACAGTTATGATATGCAATAAAACAGTAAGGAACACAAGCGATTTAACGTGGTTCGGATACGCAAGATCCTACGTCCACGGTCCAGACAATGGCAAGATAACTTGTTGATTATACTGAGCAAGCCTCGGCGGTATGCGCACCTTTGGACAGATCCTTCTAAGTTATAGTCCTTAGCGACTTTACAATTCAAACCGAAGTTCGAAAGGGAGGGAATAATCTCCAACTAAGAAGGAGTTCTTACAATAAGAACAATTCACTAAAAGTGAACTCCATCGAAATCTAAGCTATAAATCTGGCAATGAGCTTAGTCTAGAGAAGAGGGGGATATAAATACTCTAGAGAGAAGAACTACAAATATTCTATGAAAGCAAGTTCTTCTCTGTATAATCTGTTGAGTTCGCTAGAGTGTTCTTGAGCTTGAGCTTTTTCCCTTATGAGTCCCGTACGTGGAGCTTCGAATTTCTTCTCTATTTATAGTTGTGAGCTATGACATATGTCCGTTGGAGACGACGATGCCACGTGTCACAAGCTTCCAAAGAAAACGGCCATAATTTTGAATTTGTTGCAGCAGGGCAGTTAATTACTTTACATGAGAACAACTTTACTGTTTGGTCGAGGTTTATGGTTAGTGAGAATGTGTCAGAGTTAAGTTGACTATTCAAACAACCTCGTAAGATCTTCTACTGAACTTCGAAAAGACTTGTGCGACTGGGTCGTTTTCTGTCGGGCATAGTAGACTAGATAAGTCTCTGTCTTCTTCGACTGAGTCGGCTGACAAGGAATATATTTACTAAGAGGTCAGCTGGCGACTGCGAAGGTACTGAGCTTTGCATATGTTCTTCTGCTGATGGCTTATCAGTTGATGGGCTGTCTCCTACTGAGGTGAAGATCGATTCTTTGGTGAAGAACGCAAGCTCTTACAAAGATGACGTGGGGTTCTGGAAAGTAACTTCGTCAGAAGATCAGTCCAACAGTTTACCCCGTACAGGAATTAGACAAAAGATAATCAAAATAAACAAGTCTAACCTATACATCATCTAATCCTATAGACACACTGCACGACTGATAACAGCTGGGTTTTGGGATCTTCAATTCCATAGTACTACTATGATTTCCCCCAATATTCTTTTAACCACTAGACAGCTAAGTACCATCTACTGACTCATAACCCAACAATTTCCCCCTAATTGATGATGCCAAAACCTCTATTTCTAACCATCTAGCCTCTATTCTAAAATAAGGAACGGAGAGCTAATCTACTGACAACAATTTCCCCTTGAAGACAATCAAGATGATCAATAAAACATCAAGTCAGTAGGCGAGATATAGGCAAAATCAGAGAACGATTATGTGAGTGTGTGTCAGATCACTTAGTGATCAGTTGTGAGAAAACACAAACAAAAGCCATGAGACAATGAGTAATTATCTGGCAAGCAATAGGAACCAATATATATAGACAAAGAGTACAAGGGCCCTATTACTATTACAACAAATATGAGATAAGAGATCAAGTCTGACTTCTGAAATTCTTCGTGCGTTTCTTAAAGTCAGCAGACTTGTCAGCTGGAGGGTCCAGGTAGTAATACTTGTAGACTATTGAGCGTAGAACCTGGACTTCCTCATAATCATCTGGATCGTTCATATTCAGACATAGATGAACAACAGCTTCTTCTACTTCTCTCTCAATCTCTTTTGTGCACAGCACGCCGCGAGTAGTCCTAGGAGGAGGGATTCGCCTGAAGGCTGGAGCTCTGAAGGGTATTTTCTCTTTCTCCATGATCTGGCGGATCTGATTTCTGAAATCCATATCGAATCGACTGATAAGTCCATCAAAGTGTTGATCAGCTGATTTGTCAGTCTCATAGATACCCCAAACATAGTATCCCTTAATAAAGTCTTCTTTCAGTTCCTCCTACTGCTCGTTGAGCTCGGCTGGCACCCATTTATCCACATGAGGTGTAGGCTCCTTCTTGATATAAGGTGCCCTTCTGAATTTGGATCCTCGTGGAATTTGCTTCCTTGGATCAGCTGCTGGCTTTTCGGATAGTCTAATTATTTTAGCCATGTCAGCTATCCTCTTCTTCTCTCTGAGAGCCGCTGCCCTTGTATCTCCTCTCCTGAGATTTAGTCCCTGCAGCGTAGCTTCCCAAGTAGCTCTGTCCTCTGCCTCCTACTCAAGTGTGAGATTAGTCGGGTAATAACTCTGTGCAGTTGGCTGGACCTCAGACACTAAGGCTTTGGCTAGCTCCTCCTGAGCTTTCTTCTCATCCTCAGCCTTCTTGGCCTTGCCCTTTGCAACTTTCCTTGGCTTCTTGCCTATCTTAGCCTCTTCCAGCTGATGCTCATGATCAAGCTTATCCTGAAGCTGTTGAGCAATCTGAAGATCATAGGCTTCCTGCTCCGCTTTTGATTTGAATTTGCGAGCCGGGGAAGATGGAGAAGTGGGTTCAGTAGCGATCTCCTTCCCCGATCTCTGCGGTGGCAATACCTGAGGCTCTTCTACTTCTTCTTGATCCAGGAATTGTGCAACTTCATCTATGTGCTGGGCAGATGAGATGGGGACTCGCCTCGATCGCACGCTTTGCCGAGAGGGGTGTATTCCAACAGGAGTACAACTGAACTGGGTCCAGCCTGAGCGGCTGACCCTTCTCCTTGAGCTGTGCTGGCCCCTTCCCCCTTACTTCCTTCCTCCACCAGTTCGACCACAGCCGGTTCCGCCTCAGTTTCTTCCTTTACGTCTTCTTCCCCCTTTTTGGCATCATCTGCCTTAGAGAGGTGAGAGCGGATGGCTTTGATTTCTCGTTCAACATTGTGGACTGATTCTTTAATGAGGGTGGCAGTGGATTCAAAGTCTTTGACAAGGTCACAGTACATTTCCCAATCTTTTCCTTGATCAGCTCTGAATTGCTTAAGCTGCGCGGCTGACTCCTGACGGAGTTTCAGTAGAGCCTGATCGTGGGAGTCTGTCATTTCTTTCTGAATGGCCTTAAGGGCCTCCGCCTGTTGTTTTATAGCATTTTGTAGGCAGGAGGTGGCCGATTTATTCCTTTCTTCCATTTCGGCCTTGACTGAAGAAAGAGCCTGAGCCAGCTGCTCAGAGAAAATCTTCTGCTGAGTGTGAAGTAGCTGCTGACTCTGGATTTCTAAATCTGCCTTCTGAGTGGCTAAGACAGACTCAATTATCTCCTGAATATTCAGCTGAGGAGTAGGAGCTTCTGAGACTTTCTTCACCCCTTCAGCCAATCGGTCTACACTTGCCATTTGGGCCTTGGTATACTGAGCCCATTTTATGTGAACATCTTTGGCTAGGAGGCGATTTTTGTCCCCCTGACGTCTTATGGCCTTGTTCACCGACTTAGAGGTGACGGAACCAATTGGTTGTATCTGATACGAGCTTGTTCCAATCATCTGCTCAGAAGTCGCGAGTAGTTGCTCTCGACTGCGCTTTGAGGCACCCGGGGCATCACCTGATGTGGACGGAGGTGATGATTTGCCCTTCTCGCGGGGAGTGGGACCCTCAGCAGAGCCTCCCAACTATGCATCCTTGGGTGATGCCTGTTCCATCTCCTCATCCTTATCTCCATTATTCTCATTATCAGGAGAAGATGGTGGCGAATGACTGTCGCCGGGCACTGAGGTGCGCAAGCTCAGCAGATAGAGCATTGTCGCCCTCAAATCTTCGAATGTTGCCAGATCAGCTGGTTCCCCGAACCCAATTGCTGACTACAACTCTTGCTCTTCAGCAAGTAATGAAAGAGTTGTCTGAGTCCTTATGATCTCTTCTAGTATGTCCCAACTCAGGAACCTCAGCAGCATCTGAACTCTAGCCCTTATGGCTATTTCCACCAGATCTGAATGATCAGATATCTCAGGGATCTGTGAGTGGACTTCACTTGTGGCTTGGAGGCGAGTAGAGTGGATGGTCGTCCACTCAGAGGAAGTCTCTTCAGTCGGAATCCTGACGTCCGACTGAGTCTCCTCGGAGCTGATCACTTGTACCTTATCCTTAAGTGTGGCTCCCTCCATTCCTGTGTCGGAGTCAAGAATGTGTTCTTCAGTAGGAGGAGGAGAGGCTGGTTTAGCTTGTTCTACTGGCACCTCAGTAGGTCCAGTTTTAGTCAGCCTTTTCCTTTTCAGAGGGTCGGCGCGAGGGGGCAAAACAATAGTTGATCTTTCTCTCTTCTGATCAGGCGGCCCTCGCCCAACAGACTTCTCGGCAGTTGCTTTAGTTTTGAATTTTATTAGCTTGCTGTCGAAGAATGTGGCGTCGGCAAACGAAGAATTCCTCGCTACTGATTGCTCGATCAGTATGGACATCTTGGTCCCATACAGTAGCTTCCCAACGCTAATCATCTTCCGCTCACCAGTGGGTAAGATGGTGAACTTTTGCGCTTGAGCCTTCAGCTCGACTACGTAATAATCTGTCCAGTTCACTTGGACTCCGTCGTCTATATCCATCATCAGCTGAATATGTGGCTTAGACAGCTGATCATAAGATCCTGCGGAGCTCGTCAAAATATGTGACACAATGTAGGCGAGCCCCCTGTACTGAGGTAGCAGCAGGTTCTATGGTAGAGCAGTTTTGAAACTGATGTCCTGCCTCCCACAGAACTTCTGAACATACTTGTTTATCTCCTTCTTCTTGTAGCCAATGGGAGAAACACCACTATCTGGGAGATCAAACGCTAGTCCCAATGCATCTCGGATGTTGAAGACGTGCTGACTCACATCCCACGAGTTTGGGATAACCTCCTTCATATATGAGAAGGAAGATTCTTCTCCTCCGGACGCGAGAGTCCTCCAGTTGAGGTATACTTCCGCAACTTGCCTTGGAAGATAAGCCCTAGGCTGCTTGGATACGAGCCATCCAAGTCCAGATTGCTCTAGCGCCTCGAAGACTGGCTCAAGATATGGAAGATCCACTTAGCGAAGCGCCATGGTGGGTTCGAACTGAATCCGTGAGAGTATGATCTCGTTCATATCAGCGGGTTCATGAACATACGCCATTAAAATCTACAAAAACAACTTGTTAGCACTTGAAAATAGAGTGAGTCAGTAGAGTTGTAGGCAGAATTTAATACATTACCAAGTAGTTTAGAGCTTGTGGATGCTAGAAATCAGATTGGTTTAGAGATTTTGAAGAAAATACTGATTTGCAGAAGGAGCTCTAAATTTGGAAATGGCGGAAAATGAGTCGAGTAGAGAAGTTGAAAGGTTTTTTAAGATCAAGCTTAATAACCGTTTAGATCGAACGGTCAGGATTTAATCTTTCAATGTTATCTGCGGCTGAGATTAAATGTTGTAAACTGAATGATTACAAAGCCGCCTCTACTATAGATCCACGAGGATGATGCGTAATAAGGGTAAGTGAGAAGACATGCATTAAATGCGCTGCAGGCAGCATTAATTACCAAATCAATTTGAATGAGAACGGTATCTACTGACCATTCCTTAAGAAATTGATGGCGGGAAATAAATGCTTCTTAATTACTGAATGCGAGCGACTGATAAAATAAATGCAAGCATGTCAACAAAAACGTTAAGTATTCAATACTACGCAAACCTCTTCAGCTGAACTTTTACGATCAGCTGGTTACCGTTAAGACTTAGGAGGATGGTTGACGTCTTTGAAGACCACGTTCCCCCCTTGCCGTATGCAGTATGATTCTCCCAACCGAATCACTGCATCGATCATCCGACTCTGTCATCTTGGTTCCTTCCGTCTGATACCAATTGTTGCCAATTGTAGTTATCAGTAGTTGTCCTCTACTGACGTGACTCAGTAGGATCCAGTAGACCTAGCTCAACTGATAGTTCTCTCGAATCTGTTCTCGGCCTAGTGGTTTGGTCGGTATGTCGCCCTTTGCTTGTCGGTATGGACTTTCTCCATTCGATATCCTTCTTCTCGACATGGTCTCGATGAAGTGGTGTCGGATATCCACGTGCTTGCATCTCGTATGTAGAAGCTGGATTCACGAGTTATTGCAATAGCACTTGTGGAGTCACGGTAGATGGGCACTTCATTCCGAATGATACCATAATCTCTCGGTTGTTGTCGAAGCCAAAGGATTCGGGCACAAGCAACTTCCGGCGCAGCCATATACTCGGCTCGGTAGTGGGACGTTGCTCCGAGTGTTGTTTCTTTGAAAACTATGATATCAACTTGCTGCCTAGGAACTGACATGTTCCGGAAGTCGACTTTCGATCTATCCTGCATCCTGCATAATCAGCATCAGAATAACCTGTCAGTATAAGATTATCATCAGCAGGATACCATAACCCAGCGTCAGGTGTTCCTCTTAGATATCGCAGAATCTTCTTTGCTGAGTCTAGATGACTTCGCTTGGGATCCGCTTGAAATCTTGCTCATACACCTACAACATAAGTTATGTCAGGTCGGCTAGCTGTTAAATATAACAAAGAACCAATAATAGCTCTATAATTAGTAGAGTTAACAGAAGCTCCCTCTTTGTCTAGATCGATTTTAAAAATTGTGTTCATGGGGATCTTGACTGGCTTGCTCGAATCCCAGCCGAATCTTTTGAGAAGATCTCGAGTGTATTTAGCTTGATTGATGAAGATTCCTTCAGGTGATTGCTTCACCTGAAATCCAAGGAAATAATTCATCTCTCCCATCATGGACATCTCGAACTTCTTCTTCATCATCTTCTCGAACTGCTGGCATATGGTCTCATTTCTGCAGCCGAAAATGATGTCGTCCACGTAGATTTGCACCAGTAGGATGTCATCTCCTGACTTTATGCTTTGAACAGGTGCGATCTATCGTCCCCTTCGAAAACCGTTCTGAAGTAGAAAGTCTGATAGGGTAACGTACCAAGCCCTGGGTGCTTGTTTTAACCCATACAGAGCTTTTCGAAGTCTGTACACCTGATGTCCCTGCTGAAAGCCGGGCGGTTGTTCCACGTAGACTTCTTCCTTGATGCACACCGTTCGTAAAAGCCGACTTTACATCCACTCGATATACTTTGAATCCTTGATGCGTTGCGTAGGCTAGGAAAAGACGAATGGCTTCTAATCTTGCGACTGGAGCGAAAGTTTCATCAAAGTCGATTCCTTCTGCTTGACTATATCCCTTGGCAACTAGTCGAGCTTTGTTTCTGAGGATGACGTTGTTTTCATCACGCTTGTTTTTGAAGACCCACTTAGTACCGATCACATGCTGATGTCTAGGTCTGTCAACAAGCTCCCAAACTTCGTTTCGACGAACCTGGTTCGACTCTTCTTGCATGGCGATGATCTAGTCAGCATCATTAAGTGCGTCCTCTATCGACTGAGGTTCTTCTGTAGACAAGAAACAAGAATAAAGTGAGCTTTCTCCTTGATTTAATCTCGATCTTGTTCTTATCGTTGTTGATGGATCTCCTATTATGAGATCCGAAGAGTGAGCGTCAAGCCATGTACGTCTGAGTCCGGCTTCTTCTTCGATACTACTTGCGAGAATCGGTAGGGAGTGTTAGGCATTTCGGTGAGTAGCGTTCCGAGATTGCAGCGAGTTCAGTAAGAAGGTTAGGATCTACCGAGTTTCCGGTGTTCGGGGGCATTTAGCTCGGGAACATTAATCGTTCCCCACGAGTTTATATTCTCGGTAGAGGTCTCGATTACCTTTGGGGCTTCCTCATCGACCATTGTTACCTGTTGTTGATTACGTTCGAGTAGAATCAACCAGTCGGCTTACATCGCATGTTGGTTGAGTCTAAGTTTCTTCATCATCGACTCATCATCCCAACAATGCCTTGGATCTTTTCGGTTTTATCGGTCGATCCGAGATCCCGTAGCTTTGCCGCCGACATCATCGTATTTGTCTCGTAGTTTTCCTGTTCTCGGCAACAAACTCATAAAAAACAACATGAGGGCTTTCCTCCACGCAAAGAGTCTGATAGTTAAAGACTCTGAAGGCTTTACTGACTCGGGAATATCCTAAGAATACCCCTTGATCAGATTTGCTATCAAAGACCTTCAACCTATCTTTCCTGTTATTGTGGATAAAGCACGGACAACCAAAAATATGAAAATGAGAAATAGAAGGAATTCTCCCTTTCCACAATTCGTATGGTGTCTTCATGTGTTGCTGTGTAAGTAGTGAGCGATTCTGAGTGTAGCGGGCCGTGTCGGTAGCATCCGCCCGTAACTTACGGGGGTAGCCTGCAGTCCGCTAGGAGCGTCCTTGCTGCTTCTTTGAGTGTTCTGTTTTTGCGTTCAGCAAGTCCGTTCTGTTGAGGAGTACGATCAGCTGATGTCTCGTGCTGAATTCCCTCTTTCTCGCAGTACTCTTTAACTACTGAGTTGAGAAATTTTGTTCCTCTGTCTGAGCGAATTCTTTGTATCTTGATGTCCTTTTCCACACTGAGCTTTTTCAGTAGTTTAGGCAACTCAGTCATGACATCAAATTTGTTGGCGATGAAGATTACCCATGTATATCTCGAGTAGTCATCTATAACGACAAAGACATACTTCTTGCCTCGTATAGTCACAGGAGAAACTGGCCCAAATAAATCCATGTGCAGCAGCTGAAGGATTCCATCAGTGGAAGGTGAAGGAATAGGTGGATTGCTTTTCTTTGTCTGCTTTCCCTTCAAGCATGCTTCACAATTTCTGTCTTTGATGAACGATTCGTTGGGTAGTCCCCTGACTTTAGAGTTCTTGGCGAGCTTGTTCATAGTCTTGAAGTTCAGGTGGCTGAGTCTCTTATACCATAGCCATCCTAACTTGTCATTGGATTTCGTCTATGCGAGCAAGCAAGCCTCAAGTTCTGCGGTATTCCAGTTAGCAACGTATATGTTTTTCTTTCGCGAACCTGATAACACTGTTTTCTCTGTAGATTTATCAACAATATCACAGAAACCAGTGTCAAAGATTACTCTGTTAAGATTATCACAGAATTGACTGACAGAAAGGAGATTATGTTGAAGTCCTTCAACATATGTTACTCTTGGAACTGAAGCAGTCCCAATATTCAGCGTTCCATATCCCCTTGTGTAGCCTTCAGAGTTGTCACCAAACTCAATTCTGGGACTATCTTCTTGTATATAGTTGGTCAGCAGGCTCTTCTGGTACGTCATGTGTCTTGAGCAGCCGCTGTCCACTATCCATGGGTCCTTATGCACCTGCAAAACAAAAGCATTTTTAGGTACCCTTTGGTTCAGTTGGGTCCTTACATGTTAGTGGGTGATTTCGGAACCCAAATCTGCCTCGGAACCTTAGAAGTCTGAGACTTCTTCTTCTGAACCTTGTCAGTTTTCTTCTCCACAGGACTCGGAGATACTGACTTTCTGCTGATGATTTTGGGTTCAGGAGCTTTCTTCTTCTGAGTCTTTGCGCTTCTCCTGACCCTGGGCTCATAATAATACGAGTCGTACTGAGCCGGGTGCTCGTACAGTGGCTCATGGTACTATTCTGCCCATATGACCTTCTTGGTTCCCCCTGAATTTGATCGCGGTGTCCTGGGGCTGGAACCTTTGGTCAGCTGCTTGTTGTTGCTCAACTGAGGTGCAATCATTTTCTGTTTGTTCTTCGCCTGAGGTGTGGTGTCAGCAACTTGCACCTTTCCTCTGACAAACCTATCAGCCAGCGCTTCTGAGCTTTTCGAGGTAGAAGCTTCGTGGGTATAGCCAAGTCCTTCTTTCATGACAGTTGGCCGTTGTGCTCTGAGCATACTTTCTAGCTTCTCCTTAGCTCCAAGGTATTGTTCAGTCATCAGTCCTCGCTAGACCTCGTCACTCCTCCTGAGTGAGTCATAATCTTTCTGTACGTCTGAGAGCTTCTGACTGAGCTGGGCTATTTCAGTCTCTTTCTCACAATTGTTCCGCGGAGAAAGTTCTCCCTCTTGAATTGGAAGACATTGGAGAGGAGATTGTAGGTAATGTAGAGGACTTCCTCTTTCAATTGTGATCGTAGGAGGTCTTTTGGCAAAATTTGAACAAACACAAGAATATTGGAAGTATATAAAGAAAAACTTAATTTTAATAATAAATTCAAAGGATGATGAGTACTATTGCAGATATTGAAGATGAGCTACGATCATTTGCCAGTCCATCTAAAGCCATGTTTTTTATACATGGGTGTGTTTGAGGAGGAATGTAAAATTCGTGTCTCACAACTCATTGAGTTGTAGGTTTCAGAAGGATTTTTACAACCAACAAGTGGAAAAACTTTGGAAACAATTGCAGAAGAGAACTTGGACCTAGTTGATAGGAATCTTGTTCTACTTCATAAATTGGGATCAACGGGAAACATTATTTTATACAAGATTCATGATTAGTTGAGGGACATGTCCGTGAGAGAAGCTGAGAGAGAGATTTTATCTTGTTGTTGGGGATCAAATTCCGCAAGGCATAAATAGGTTCTGACGCATCGTTATTTATAGAACTAGTTCAAAAAGATAGTTGTCGAGGCCTTACAATCTATGCAGCATGCTCGTTTGGTTATATGTGATTATTTTGATAACCATCAGACAATTCCAATACCACTCAACTTTAGGTTGTTGAGGATATTATAAGCATCCGGTGTAGATCATTTCGTAAATATGTGTTCGGGTTAGTTCACTTGAGGCTCCTTTCTATTACAACTACGAAAGCGGTTCATATTTCCTCTTCGATTAACCTCCTTTGAGGAATCTACATTTACTAAGTATTTTTGCTTATGGATATGTTATACCAACTGAAATTTGGAGCATGCTCATCTTAGGCATGCATGACAGTTTCTGTCATGGAGTGTGCCTCTCAAACCCTCCGAAAGGTCATGTTGTCATCATGGAGAATCTACAAACACTAAAGATAGTACTAAATTGAATCTTGTTCAGTAAGAAGTTTGATTGGTTGGAAGAGATGTCGGAAAAGATAGGGCATTACCGCTTCTTCAAAAGCTTAAATTGAACGGTCGATTATTCTGAACAGACGAATGGAAAACAATTGAAGGTGGACATTGGAAGAGTGTGGTTGTTTGGAAGAGTGAACGTTAGAGAGGTTGTTGGGATGAGATTCAGTATGATAAGATTTGAATATCCCAAAACCCTAGCTGAATGATGAACCTTGTATAATGTAATAGTTTAGGAAAATAATTGAAGGTGGACGTTGGAAGAGTGTGGTTGTCTGGAAGAGTGGACGTTAGAGAGCTTGTTGGGATGAGATTCAGTATGATAAAATTTGAAGATCCCAAAATCCTAGCTTAATGATGAACCATGTATAATATAATAGCTTAGATGAGTTCAGCATGTTAGGAACTCAGTAGGTGATAGGTCTATTTCGTACTATCCATATTATGTTTATTTTGACATATTTTGTGGCGTTTGGACTACTTTGTGGTGTTTGTTTTGCAGTTCTTATGATGATGTGGCATTGACGAGGTGTTGATGTGGCGGTTGCAAAATTAAGGAAAATATATGCTTGATTTGGAAGAAATCAAAAGGTAATTAAGTGTAGGAAGAAAATAATATAATTTACATTATACTATATCTTTCTATACTTGGATAACCTAATTGAGGAGGAGATAAGGAAGTATATATTAATACTTGGATATGCGCCCCCGGGGGGGATACACACGCATAATTCAGATTTCCGTCTCCATTCATTAACGTCTCCATAAGGCCGAAACCCTAGCTGCTCATCACCATCGATACATCATCATCTTCTACACCATTCCGTCCACGCCAATCACCGCGAGAGAGAGATTCCGAGACCGCCGAAGCCGAGATCGTCCGATCAAGCATCGCCGAAGTCGAGGGATTCCTAATCGAAGGGGTTGATCACTTTCGAAGTTTGCATTTCTTACTTTCGTTTCATGAATTGTAGTTTGATTTGGAAGAAACAACATGTTATCACTTTCGTTTTGCATTCCCGAATTTGAATTGTCTCCGTTTTTATTTTCCTGTGGATTGATTCGTAGTCTTTAATTTATGAAGTTATAATTTCTAGGACCATATTTCGTGTTTCTTGGTATTCTTAATTCTGGTAATTAATTGAATTTTCGTATTTATTTATTTTCTGCATTTCAGCATGATTTGTGTTATGTCCTGTAGTTCGGTCTGTCTGGCTAGTCCGGCCGATATGAGTAGCTAAGTCTTTTTAGGGGCCGGCGAGATGTGAAACACACACCACTTTAATTTCGTGAGACTAGGGCTTAAAATTAATCACTTAGGTTCTGAATTAATCTAGGTTTAATTAATTGGATTAATTAATTTAGGTTTGATCACCCTAGTTAATTTAATTCATAGCTAATTTAGTACTTCCATCGTTTCTCGTGGGATTAGGCTAAATAAGTAGCAAATTGTTCTTAGGACAATTGGATTAATTTGGTAGGAGACTATTAGATGCCCACCATACGAGTAGGCTCCTAAATTGGGTTCCTTTAGTTCTTAAAGCTGATTAGGTGTTAAATCTATTGATTGTCCACCAACGTAGGTTGCATCTAATTTAGAGAAGTAGTCGTTTCAATGCCCACCATGGCGATTACCGAATAATTAAGGGGGAATAGAGGATATGTCAGTTTAATTACGGTGTCCTACAACTAATTGATTTAAGTGGATTAATTAATTATTAGTGTCAGTGATCGATTGGGGATGTGTGTGAATCATTTTGCCGGACCCGCTTTTATTTGCATTAGTAAATTTTCGTGTTTAATTCCTGCTTGTTTTCGTTTATTCTTAGATTATAGAAAATTCCCCAAACTTGCGTGGTTGCTAACCAAAACCTGATTGATAGGATTTTTAGGTTTGATTTACTCTGTTCCCTGTGTTCGATACCTGTGCTATACTAATTTTTGGTCTAGCAAATTTTGCAGGATTATTTGGTGTGTAGGCTAGCTCGAGTTTAGTAGCTGATAGGGTTCGGTAGCCTGTCGTTCAGTCGAAGGACTCAGCATCAACAACTCAGTTGGGATAGCTACAACCCACTGAATCTGCACAGGAATTCGAGCCAAGAGCTGATATCTCATATGAATGAAGTACGAGATAATTCAGTAAAATGTCTGAGGAATCAAAGGAAGTCAACTCAGTATGGTATTGTAGTTTGAACAACCCTCACCTACTCGCTAAACCTCGACCAATGAGAAACCACCAACACTGTACCCGCTCTGACGAAAAGCCGCTTCCATACTGAAAATAGAAAATCTCTACAGTATCATTCAAAATAAAGAATCGTTTTCGACACGTGTCTAGACTCCCTCCAACAGATCTATTCATACGTCAAGGCTATAAATAGAGAAGAGTCTTCATGCAATGAAGACACGACACAGCTGGGAACACAAGCATTCAAGCGATCAAACACTCTAACATATTTACAGTCTTTTCCAGTGAAGAACTTGCATACAGAGAAAATCCTTCTAGTTCTTCACTCTAGAGTTTAATCCGTTCCCTTTCTCTATTCTAAGAAAGCTTATTGTAAAATCTTTAGCTTAGAAAACTCGAAGGAATTCAGCTTTCTAAACTGTTCTTATTGTAATAACTCCTTCATAGTTGGAGAAAACACAACCGTAACGGTTGAAACTGTAAAGTCACTACGACTATAAGTATATATTTGTCACGCGTACAGATTAACTGAGACTTGCTCAATATAAGCAAACAAGAATGTATATGTCCAGTGAACAGATCAACTGAGACTTGCTGAGTATAATTAATACAAGAAATCCTGCTTAGTTCAGGACAGTAGATGTAGGACCTTGTATATTCGAACCACTTTAAAAATTATGTGTCGTTTTTAACTGTTGCATTGTTTACTGTTCATATTGCATAAAACTGTTTTTTAAACAATCAGCATAAAAAGGGTTTTTCAAACTGAGATGAACATATTTTTGGTCCTACACTTCCGCACACAAAATTCAATACTGGAGTTCTGTTCACTGACTAAAGTCAGTAGATAGACTCAGTAGAATGTTATCTTTGCCCACACGATCAAGAAAGTTTATTTGACCAACTGACTAATTCAGTAGACTAGTTCAATAGAAACATTCAGCTAAGCTGACTTTCGCGTTTGAGTTTGAAATTTGCATTCAGGTGTATCCAACCCCCCCTCCCCCCCCCATACCTGAAGGCTCGTCTCTGAACCAACAGAGCTCCCACTTCCTAGTGCCTTAGGAAATTGATCTTTTTGCTTTTGAAGAGCTGAAGGAGATCCCGTCAGAAATTAGAGACATGTCAATGCTTCGAGCAATTCAGTTGCACAAATGCAACATATCAGCCGTAATATCATTGAAAAATTAGTAGAGGAATAAGTGGAATTACAAGGAGAAGAACAACTACCCTTCCATGTTCGAGTTTCTTCTTGGAAGGAGAACCGAGAAGCCGTGCAGAGATTGTTGGTCGGACCTAATTTTTAAATGACCTAGTAATATATAGTCTCCTCTATTTTTTTTTTTTGTCTCTTCTTTTTTGTTATCAACTAACTTACTTACGTACATCTTTTTTGTACCATTTACTTTAACAATGTGTCAAATCTGACAATAATATAAATATTAATCATTGTATATAATTGAACAGTAGCTATTTGTTTTTATTTCAGTATATTCTAACATATTATTTGAATTAATCATAGGCAAATAACATTTCACTCAATATAATACATTTTTCTGTTTAATAGTCATCTTAACCAAATAATAACAGCTCAATTACACAAATGTTATATCAAAGATTCAGTTATTAATGCAATTATACCAATTGTAAGTATTAGCGACATTGGTAAGACTACTCTTGCTAGAAATGTTTATGCACGTCCGTTTCTTATGGAGCATTTTGACATTCTTACTTGGACTACAATTTCCCAACAATATAATGCTCAAAAACCCTTATTGAAATTCTCTATCAAGCAAATAGAGATAAGGAAATTTTAATTGGTAAGAATGAACAATAGATAGGAGATTATTTATACAAATACTTATTTGGTCACAAGTATTTAATTGTGTTGGATGATATGTTGCGTATGAGGCATGGGATAAAATTAAATTCTTATTACCTGATAATAGCAATGGTAGCCGAATAGTTGTAACAACTAGGATATCAAAGTCGACACGTGAATTAAGTTGCTCTTATGCCCTACACATGAAGTTTTTAGGTATGGATGAAAGTTGGAATTTGTTTTCCAAAATTGCATTTCCAAAAAGTGGTGTCTATCATCCTAAGATGATAGAAATTAGAAAGAATATTGTAGAAAATTATAAAGGACTTCATTTATCAATTGTTGTAGTTGACGGTTTCTTGGCAAAGTCAGAATACTAAAGAGAACTAAAAAGAAGAATTTGAATTTTGTTGTAAATTCTAATAATGGCGAACATTGCTTCACAATATTGCAAATGAGCTACAATCAATTACCTATTCATCTAAAGTCGTGCTTTATTTATATGGGAGTGTTTAAAGAAGACAGTGAAATTCGTGTCTCCAAGCTTGTCAAGTTATGGGTTGCGGAGGGATTTCTAAAACCAATAAATGGCAAAAAACTTGGAAGATGTTGCGAAAGAGTACTTGAACGATATTGTCGATAGAAATCTTATGTTGATAGTAAACAATGGAGGAAAACGTGTCAAGATTCACGACCTACTAAGGGATTTGTGCGTGAGACAAGTTCAAACAGAGAGGTTTCGTTGTGTCACGACACAACATAGTATAAGCATTCCACAATGTCGTTCTTTTGTTTCTAAAGCCACGTCAAAGGAAGATGGCCATGATGCCTTGCTATCTAGGTCCCTTGCTCGTCCTATGATATGCAACTCTTTGGAATTTAATCCATCATCTTGCCCTAGATTGTTGAGGGTATTTGGCGCTTCTGATGATGTTTTGGTCATTAATGATGATGATTATTATTATTTTGAAAAAAATATGTTTCAGCTACTTAATCTGAGGTATATATTGTTACCCTATGCCAATTTGCTACTTCATTTCAACTCCTTTGGAGTCTGCAATCATTGTTCATCAAATCCGATTACAATGAGGGTTTTGCTGCACCAACTGAAATTTGGAATATGCCTCAACTTAGGCACGTAGAGGGAGAAGGCTGCCTGAAGATTCCAAATTCTCACATTTGCAACGGTCAAGACGACATTGTGTTGGAGAATTTACAAACTCTCACGCTAGTAAGAAACTTCAAATGTAGTGAAGAGATAGTTAAGAGAATCCCCAATCTCAGGAAACTAAATTTGGTATATGTAGGTGATGAGATTGAGGAAAGTTGTCTCAATAATTTGGATCGCCTCCATAAACTCAAGTCTTTTGAATGCATGTCTGGTTTGTATCATACGCCCGATGGGATTGACTGCCTGCACAAACTCTCCTTCCCGCCTTCGCTTAAGAAGTTGGCCTCGAAAGCCCAAACATGTTGGAGAAGATAGGTTTGCTACCCCATCTTCAGAAACTCTAACTCAGCTTTGGCTTTTTCGTAACACACACATGGCAGACAGTTGAAGGCCTATTCGAATACCTAAAATCTTTGAAAAATCAGTTATTGCGCTGGTCTAGTATACTAGTATTCAGAACCCTCCCACTTTCCGTGCCTTGAACATCTTGTTCTTTGTGAATTAGATGTGTTGAATGAGGATACCTTCAGTATCGGAGAAATACCGACTCTACAATCAATTGAGTTGTATTATTGCAACAAATCTATTGTTATTTCTAGCAAAAAGATACAAGAGGAACATGAGGAATTATATGGGAATGAAGAAACATTTCGAGTTCGAGTTCAGCTCTCGGAATCTGAGGGATTGCAGGACTTTGTAGTCCCCAACCTTGAACTCGTTGAATGAATGTCAGCGTACATAGTAAGTATTTTGTTATTTTATTTTTATTTTTATATGTAAGTAATGTTTTATGAGAAATTGTTAATTTAATCATTGATTTAAAAGTATTGTATAAAATAAACTACAATCTATGTTGCAATGTTATACTCCCTCCGAGCCATTAGTAATGCATCTTTTCTTTTTAACACGATTATTAGGAAAATTGTGTTTTGTAGCGTACATTATTTTGACTTTTTAACTGATTGATTCATGTCCACACATTTTAAACCTTTTTTAGAAATGAAATACATATAATGAAACACCTCAATTAACTGACAACATTTAGTGTAGTTGATATTCTTACTTTTTCGTAAATGGTTGATCTAGAGTTGATCTAGTGTTCGATCCTCGTTAGGATCAATTTAAATTAATAATACAATTATTGTTCCACTTTCTTTTGAAAAAAAAAAATGAAACATTACTAATGTAATGGAGGGAGTTATCATTAGCTTTGTTTACCATTTTGTGTTAAACTCGGTCAAAAAATGATGGGAGGTGGTTTCTTGTTTCTTTCAAGGTATGGGTGACCTATTTTATTTTTTATTTTTTTTTTCACCCAAGTCTATTTTTTTATAGGTTGCCTTGTTCAAAAATACCGTGACCCTATCGTGTCATGTGGCAATGGATCTTGGACCCGGTCCAGATCCGTGGATCCAGATCTATTTTTCTGGATCTGGATCTTAAAAAATTGGACCCATTGGATTTGGATCGGATCTGGACTAATTTTAGAAATTACGAATTTGGATCTGGACTTTACGATCTGAGATCCGGATCCGGTTCAGATCCGCCAATTTTTTATAACTAAAATATTATATTATTATCATATCTAAAATATTATATTTATATTATTCTACTTAAAATATCACATTACATTATTTGTTGAGCTTGAAATACTTAACTAGTAATCTAATAAATAGAAAAGAGGGAGGAGATTGAGTACCCACTGTCCACGAATTTGGAAGTTTTTTTAGAGAGAAGATCATAGTTTTATAAATGATTGTAATATTTTTATAATATCATGAGTAGTTTGATTTTTTTTAATGATAGTAATGCTCTTATAAATTATCGTGTTATCGTATAATTAATTGACTTAGTTAAATTTTAATTGATTTAGAATTTTTTTAATGTTAGTTAAAAAAAACATATGGATCCGGGTCTAGACCCGAGACCCTGTGGATCCAATGAATCTGGGTCTGGATCTCATTTTTTGAGATCCAATGGATCTGGACCGGATTTGGACCAAAGTAAAAAATCCCGGATCTGGATCTGGACCGAGGAGGATCCGGTCCAAATCCGGTCCATTGTCATCCCTAATCCTGTGTCTATGGTAAATTTCTCCCAAATTGTGTAACAGACGAATTTTCATTATAGTTTTTATTAACTTGTTATTTAACCCTCAAGTTGCAGATTTACCCCATAAAGTTAGAAATTTATTTATCTTCTTAAATTTGCCGATTTCCATTCTTAAATTCGCAGATTCACGCCTTTCTATTTTAATTTATCTGTTGCTACAGTACATCTATGCAAAAACGAGAAAATTAATACTCCTACTTGGAAAGGATAAGATAATACATAATACAAGTGGGCCCAAGGCCCATTCCTTCTCCCTTGAAAATAAGTATGAAAAGCCCACAAAAATCACAATTCAGTTGAGCCTCGAATTTTGGAAAACAAATCATTAATTTCTCTCGTCTTTTCCTCCTTTCCGTTTCCTTTTTCCAGTTTCATGTTCACACACACACCTTTTCTTCTGTTTTTACTCTCGCTCTATAAATTCCTCCCTTCCAACTCCAGAAATTAAAAACAAAATCACAAGTTAGCCCATGGATTCTCGCAGCTTCTTTAATTTAGCTCTACTCGGCATTTTTCTCTCTCATCAAGCTTTGGGCTCCAGCCGCGGCCCTTTTCTTCCACGCGACGACGGTGCTCCGCCTCCCGGCGGAATTTGCTCCGCCGTTACTATACACGGTTACAAATGCCACGAATTCGAAGTAAGAAGCTCTAAATTTGCATTCCTTTTTTGTAAATTTTCTTGGATCGATAATCACTTGGTTGTGTTTTTAGGTGACGACCGACGACGGCTACATTTTAAGCGTGCAGAGAATCCCGGAGGGCCGAAACGGCAGGGGTGGGAAGCGGCCTCCGGTTTTGCTGCAGCATGGAGTTCTTGTGGTGAGTATTCTATTTAATATGTGATTATTTATGTAGTAGTGGTTGCCTTAGCTAGATCTGCACAAGTATCTGAGAGAAAGCAAACGTAAATGTAAATCCGACAATAAAAGTAGTGTTGTACAATTTTGCAATAATTTATGTTGGTAGAACATAAATAAAATGATGGCTGGTCCATGTGTTTCCCTCCATGATTTTCTCAACAAATTTTCTCACCGGCTTCCCTTAGTTCAAAACTCGAATTCTGTTTACGAGGAAATCCAGTCTTAAACTCCAATATTCAATTAAAAATATACGGATAAAATTAGCATTAGTTTACCTAAATGTTATGTTGTACGTGTAACCAGCTAGTGTAATTTTAAAGTATTAAGTACTTTATAATTAACTTTAGATTTATTTTGGATTCTATTCGAGCTCGTAAGTACCGTATTTGAATATGTTGATGCATGCTACTAATATCATAGTAATATTCATAAATATTATTATTAAATTGATTATAATAAGGATTGAATACTAGATCAACCAAATGGTAGAAGTGGGAATACAACTAACTACATGTAGTATCTTCTTTCATTCCATTTGATTTGTCTTGTTTTCTTTTTTAGGTTGTCCCGTTTGACTTATCTTGTTTTTTAAAATAAAAAAATAATTACTACACAAATATCCACTTTTTCTTTGTGGAGTCTATCTCTTTACACACAATCACTCACTCATCTACACATAACTACAACTCATCTTAATCTCTGTGCTGAAAATGAACAAGACAAGTCAACGGAGCAGAGTAATATGAGAATGCAAAAAGTTGCATTTTGCATGAAATCTTGCCCTCCTTCTGAAAAAAATATAATTATATATTTAGCAGCTAATTTATTTTTCCCTCCTTTTTGAATAATTGAAATGATTGAATTTTCTAGTTGGAACAAATTTTGCTAGTCTTGTTTTATTGGGTATTTGTTATTCTAATTGGGTATGTTAGAATGTTTTATATTACTAACTAATCATGTTTAGACGATTTTAGTGTTTTTAATAATAAGTGGCGATAATTCGAGAATTGCAATAAAATAAAATACTTTTTTCTATTATCTAGACTAGATAGAACTTATCATTACAAGTTTTCGATAATAACATTACGGGAACGGCTAAGTTTGTTTCTATTATGCCTAATTCCAAACACCTGTTTCCGAGGTGATCAGAGGAAATAACGTCCCGACAATTATCGAACATGCGAATCCTTAAAGTTTAAGGTTTCAAGAATTTATCTTTCCTCATATTTAAAGTTTAATATGATAATTAGGAGGATTTGATTTCCTTATAAATATAAACCATGCAAAAATTGTCACGTCCGATTGCCCGATTAGTCCCATCGCTCTACGTGTTGACCAATTCAACATAGACTAGTTTACGTATAAGTCTGCATTGCAGTCTGCAATAGATAAGAAGCAGAAATTGCAATGAATTTTATCGTTTTATATTATTTATTTATTTGAAAAACAAAAGGAATGTGTTAAATTAATTATATGTGCAGGACGGGATGACGTGGGTGCTAACTACACCAGAGCAATCACTGGCCATGATACTGGTGGATAATGGTTATGATGTTTGGATTTCAAATATTCGAGGAACTAGATTCAGTCGCCGTCACGTTAACCTCGACTCTTACGACCCTGTAAGTAAATCATAATAACATAAATTAAAAATATTAATAATACAATAAATTATAAGATGATCGATTAAATGATTATAAGAAATAATTTGGATTTCATTTATAGAAATTCAGATATAACAGAAATTAGCATCTTTCAGTTGCTTTTCAAATTCCACTAGCTTAGAAGTTATAAGTGCAGTCTTTGTTCTTAAATAGAAAAAAGAAAACGGCAATTTATGACAAATTAAAAAACATAATCTATGTATGACTTTTAGTTTATAATAAAGGGGCCGTCATTAGTTCAAATTTTATTATACTATATATAGCTTTTAAAATAGGTCCGATTGATTGATTTGGTATCTATATCAGTCTAATTAAAAAATGGGGGAGGTGGAGTGAGTTATCTTAGTAACCAAATTATGAGCATCTTCGGTGGTGGAATCATATTTGTGTCGAACATCGCTCTTAAATCATGTACATTTCTTATATTTCATTTAAAGAAAAAGTCTTGATCCAATTAAATTATTTCCTATTGGGTTTGGATAATGTGTCTAGGGGGCCGGTATTCTTTATGGTCTATATACAATCCAAAATTTGATTATATTAAAATAACTTGTAGTTTAGTTCAAAATAACTTTTAATCAAATCCAGAATAACTTTTCAACCCACCCTGATTCATTTAGTCAAACCAGAATAACTTTTCAACCCACCCTGATTCACTGTTGAATTTTGAATCCGCACATTTAGCAATTTTTGGGCTCCACCATTGGACATCTCTTGGTAATTGTTTGTTCTTAGGATTAATTGAGGACATCTTAATTCAGAAACGTATAAAGAATTACAAATAAAAGATTAATTTAAAGATTGAAATGTACAAAGTGTTAAAGGGACAATCCTACTTTCGCATTAAACAGAATTTGTCGTCCATTTTGTTCCCGTGAATGTGAAGTGCTTGAATAATTCCATTTAGCACGTGTATGTTCCATTATCATCTTGTGATACGATGATTACTTCCTCAAAATAAATTTTACTACTATTAACATACATTATGGAACCCTTGGAAAAGAAAATTAGTTTAAATTAGATAAATGCTTATAACATAAACGTTTATTGCATAAACTGTTACTGTCAACTTATGAAAATAAGTCAAAATGGATCTTATTTCCATAAACTCTCTTAAATACGTGCATAAGTTTTATTCCCTCCGTCCCATTATTAGTGGCGCCTTTCTTTTCGGCACGGGAATTAAGGAAATATGTAATAAAGTATGAGAGATGAGTAGATAATAAAGTAGGAGAGAGAGATGAGTGTGATAATGAGAGTGTAGGAGAGAGAATATGATAAAGTAGGAAAGAGAAATGAGTATAATACTGAAAGTAGATGATAAAGTAGGAGAGATAAGATGATAAAGTAGGAAAGAGAGTGATAATTTTTTACCAATTTGGGACGTCGCCACTAATAGCGGGACATCCGAATTAGGAAATGTGGCCACTAATAATGGGACGGAAGGAGTATTTTTTAATAAGTTAGTAAAATAAATGGTTGTTAAAATTTCAGCTTGACATATGTACTTCAAGAAATGTCTTAAAAAATTTATGATGTGTATCTAAAATGACAGGATTACTGGAATTGGACGTGGGACGATTTGGTGGTCCATGACCTGCCATCTGTAATCGGCTTAGTCTTCAACGAAACCGGTCAGACGGTCCACTATGTTGGCCACTCAATGGTAATTAATTTACCAAAATTTCCCACTGTTTCGATCTCATAATTCATTATATCGATGTATTTCTAAAACAGAATATTAGACTAAAAGACATGCCAATGCTAATCAATAGGGAACCTTAATAGCTTTGGCATCATTCTCGGAAGGCAGGCAAATCGACAAGGTTAAATCAGCTGTGTTATTGAGCCCAATTGCTTATCTCAGTCATATGACTACTCCTCTTGGAGTTCTTGTAGCTAGATCCTTTGTTGGTGAAGTAAGCAATCTTTCTTCACTTCCGATCCTCTATTCTGATAAAATGAAACACGAGATGAAATATTCTTACATGTATAATTTGAACAGATCACTACAATTTTCGGCCTAGCAGAATTCAACCCGAAAGAGTAAGTTGCCTTCCTGACTATATATATATAGTACTAATCAATATTCTGTTTCAAATTAAACCTAAGTCATCAATATTTTTCTCATCATTTTTTGTTAGGGAGCCAGTAGGCAACTATCTGAGAGCTTTGTGTGCTAGTAATGGAGTAGACTGCTACGATCTTCTAACTGCATTTACAGGTATGTATACAGGCGGATTTAGGATGTATGATACGACAAGGGAAGGAATTTTGAATTTTGAATTTTAGGGGTGCGAAGAATATACAATTTTCAATAAGTCATTTTGGTATGATTTATGGTCAGGAATGGGTCAAACTTTTTGAGATCTTAAAGCAAGAGATTATCATAAAATTTAGTTATGTAAAAAATACATTAGATAACCTTAACCAAGTGGAGCACATGTGTAAGGATTGAGAAATGATCTAGATCCTAGTCCTGAATTTAAGCATTGGATTCTTTTTATTTTTATACAATTGTAGAACAATCTAGACGGGATTTATAATATATAAGTACAATTAACCAAGTGGAAAAGCACCTCGAAAATTGAGAAATGATCTAGGTTTAACTTTGAATTAAGCATAAGACTTATTAGTTTTTATTTTATATATAATTTCAGAAGAGATTTCAGTGGACTTTTTAATATATAATCATAAAATAAATTTGGGCTTTAACGAAGAAATTTGAATAGGGCTTTGGGTCATCGTGGGGCCTAAAATGATGGCTTCATTACACCCAAGAACGGGCATGCATGATTATATATATATATATATATATATATATATATATTTTGACGATGTGGCATCACGACACGACCTTTGCATATCAAAACTCATAAGGATTTGCTAACTATGTAGGAAAAAACTGCTGTCTCAATGCATCAACCGTCGACCTATTTCTCGAGAACGAGCCTCAATCCACCTCTACCAAAAACCTTGTTCATATGGCTCAAAGTAAGTATATACAATTTCTTCCAACCCTTTTGCTGTTCATACTTAAAACAAATCCTTAAAATGATCGAAACTTGCAGCTGTTAGAGATGGTCGGTTGGCCAAATACGACTACGGCAATCCCAACTTCAACATGGAGCATTACGGTGAACCTCGGCCCCCGGTTTACGACCTGACTAAGATTCCACACGAGCTTCCTCTCTTCCTAAGCTACGGCGGCCAAGATGCGTTGTCGGATGTTAAGGATGTGACGACGTTGCTGGATAGTCTTAGGCTGCACGACGTGGGGAAGGTGCATGTGCAGTATATCAAGGAATATGCTCATGCTGATTTCATAATGGGGATTACTGCTAAGGATGTTGTTTACAATCAGATTGTAGCGTTTTATAGGAATATGGACTGAGCTAAGAAGGATCTTGGTTTGGGAGTCTAGATTGTTATAATGTAGCTTGTACCGTTATCGTATGTGAATAAAGAATTTAGTACCTCCGTTCCACTCCATTATTCCACTTTCTTTTCGCCACGGAGATTAAGAAAGTTGTTTGTTGTGTATAAAATAGATAAAGTAGTGGGGTCCACTTGAATATATTAGAGTATTATTTTAAATTAAAAATGGAAAGTGGACTAATGGAGTGGAACGACCCAAAAAAGAAAAGTGGACTAATGGAGTGGAACGGAGGGAGTACTACATAAGGGGGGATCCGGATTTTGGTGGAGGGGGCGAGAAGTGAAATCTCTAATTTTAAAGATATAATTTGAGATTTTGACGGAGGAGTGCAAAATGTGCAATTTTAGGAAAAAGTAGAACCGCAAAAATTCCCAAATAAAAAAATAAAATCAAACACAAAAAAAAAACTTTTCTTACCGACGAAAACTTCAATCTGTCAATAAAGAGGGTAGTCGAGGCCTGTGTGCACCCATGTAATTGGCAAGCACGATTACTATTTGGTACTACGGTGTTTTGCTATATAAATGTAAAGAAAGTTTCTTAAAAACTCGATCTGAGATTAGGTTGAATTTAAGAATTTTAATGTTAACAGCGGGAAAATTCGTCGTTAAATCCATCAATAATACGAAAATGGTGAAATACTGAAAAAATTTGACGTCGCTAAGTACTAACGAAGAAATGAGACTCTCTGCCTTTACAACATTATCATACTGCTTTCTAGGGGAGTTTAAGTAATCATTTTGGTGTTCCTCATGAGGTTCAAGATGGAATATCATAATGTTAGAAATACAATATTCATTCCTATTTTTATTATATGACAGTTCTACCACTACAAAAATTATCAAATTTACCGACGGAATTACCGACGGACAAGAAACACGGATCGGCTTACCGACGGAATATGGCTGTTGAATATACCGACGGAATATGTCGTCGCAATATTTACCAACGGAAAATTCCGTCGGTAAATTTATTTCGATTTATTTTAAATCGAAACTGTAATTTTTTTATTTGAGAAAATTATTTATTAAATTTACCGACGGAAACTTCCGTCGGTAAATATATTTCGATTTATTTTAAATCGAAACTGTAGTTATTTTTTGAGAAAAGTATTTATTAAATTTACCGACGGAAAACTCCGTCGGTAAATATATATTTTGAATTATTTAAATTGAAACTGTAATTTAATTTTATTAAAATCATTTTTAAATAGGCAAAAAATATACCGACGGATTTTTCCGTCGGTAAATGTATTTTGATTTATTTTAAATGAAAATGTAATTTAAATTTATTAAAAATGTATTTAGGGTTTACCGACGGATTTTTCCGTCGGTAAATCCGTCGGTAAACCCTAAATTAAGTTACGGGCGGGGGCGCATAACAGAACAGAACACAAAACGCCTTCTCTCTTCCGCAGCTTGTCGCCGCCGCCGATGGAGCCGCCGCCCGTCGCTCGCGCCGCGCACCGTGCTCGCTCGCCGCGCGGTGGAGCTCGCCGCCCGTTGCTCGCCGCCGCCGGTGGAGCCGCCGCCAATAGCTCACCGCTCGCCGCCACTCGCTCGCCGCCGCCAATAGCTCACCGCTCGCCGCCACTCGCTCGCCGCCGCCAGTAGCTCGCCGAAGCCTCTCTCTCTCTCCAGGTTACCCTACTACTTTTGTCTTTCTATTTTCTTGAATACATGCTGCATATGCTACATGTTTTTGCTAAGTCAAGTTTGTCGATAAGTCCGATTTAGAGGATTTAGTGAAAGTAAAAACTGTGGCCAATTTCGGTGGAATTGTGTGGTGATACTGGATCTGTGAGTTGAACACATTTACGTCAAGTTATCCTACTTGCTTTTGAGTTGTTTGTTTTTGTTTTGGACTGATTGCTATTTGTAATTGTCGAGTTCTTCTTAACAATATGTTATTATTTGATATTCGATTTTATGAAAGGTTGCAGTTTGCACATTTAAGTAATTAGTCAATTAATTTGTGCTTTATCTAGAGAATATAACGATCATCGTATCATTTATAGGTAGGATTTATTCAAATTGTAGGTGTCGATAAGAAAAGGAAAGGTTGCAAGTTTTGTTGTGGCTTGTGTCGTGTGTATCTAGATACTCCGTATTAGAAATTGTGTACTCATATATAGCCTATGTAGAAACTTACTTTTTGTTACAACTATTATGTAACTTTAGAACTTTTAGTTTTTAGTAATTAGCAGATGACCCAGCTTATGGAGATGATGGGCTCCTCTAGCCGACGACAGCCTCCGGACGACAGCGCTGATCAGTCCCCTCCCCCCACCTCTTTATGATTGATTTATTTATGGTTTATGTATATATACTGAATATTTTGATTTTAGGATTTATATATTTATATTTCGGTTTGCTTTTTGAGTTGATTTGAATCGTTATATGTGATGTCTTGGTTGGTTAATTGTATATGATGTGTTGGTTGGTTAAAAATTGCAGGTTGTCGATAACTTGGTACAAAAAATAAAAAAATTTATTTAAAAAAAAAATCTACCAACGTTTTACCGACGGATATTTCCGTCGGTAAATAAACATAAAAAAATTACAAAATTATTTTAAATTTACCGACGGAAAATTCCGTCGGTAAAAAAAACGTAAAATTTATTTGAAAATTTATTTTAAATGTACCGACGGAAAATTCCGTCGGTAAAAAAACAAATAAATTATTTAAAAAATTATTTTAAATTTACCGACGGAATAATCCGTCGGTAAAAAAAACAAAAAAATTATTTAAAAATGTATTTTTAATTTTCTCCTCGGGGACAAACTACCGACGGTTATTTTCCGTCGGCATTCCGTCGATAATATTTACCGACAAAGCCTGACCCGACGCATTTATTCCGTCGGTATTCCGTCGGTAACTTTTTTACCGACGGAATTAAGGGATTTACCGACGGAAGTTTCCGTCGGTGTACGGTGAATCTCTTGTAGTGTACCTTTTGCACAATAATTAATAAAAAATGTATTTCTATATTAATCTTAATTAATGATGATTAAATGAGTAAAAGAGATAACCATCAAATTTATTCAACAACAAAATAAAGAGAAATTATTAAATGAATGAGGGTAAATAAGATAATAAAATATTAAACGTCATAAATATTGCAAAATGTTAAAGAATGAACTGGTCTCTTGTGCATCCGGTTGCACCTGCAACCGGACGGATATTATTAATACATCACATTTTGTAAAAAACAAATGGTGTCTTTTAGTGTAATTGGTAAAGGTGTGGAGATCTTGCCTCATTGCTCGAGTTCGAATCCCAATAGTGGTGCTTCACCTTTTCTTTTAAATAATATATTCAGTTTAATTAATATATTCATTTTAAAAAGAAAATGATACAATTGTTTAGAGCAAGTTATACAATTGTTTAGAACCAAGTTATATATTTTTTTTCAAATCAAGGTTATTTTTCATAATGTATTTTTTTAATAATATATTCAGTTTAAAATAAGTGATACTTTTATTAAAAATAAGTGATATTATTTAAATTCATAAGTAATACGTATTTTTAGCAAGTGATACTTTGGTTATAACAAGTGATACATTGGTTAATAATAAGTGATACTCTTATTCAAAAAAAGTGATACTTTAATTCATAGCAAGTGATACTTTTGTTAATGACAAGTGATACTTTTATTCATAAGATATTTTTATTCAGAATAAGTAATACTCTTATTCACAACAAGTGATACTTTGGTCATCATAATTAACACATTGAGTTAATAACAAGTGATACTCTTATTCAAAATAAGTAATATATTCAGAATAATTGATATATTTTTTCATGTAAAATGATACTTTTGTTAAGAATAAGTGATAATTTTATTCATAATATGTGTATTATCTATACAATTATAAAATTGAAAAAGAATAAAAAAAATATTGTATTTTTTAATAAAAATAAATTTTAAGTACATATTAATATTCTTTATGTCATATATTACTTTAAAAAATCATATTTATTATTTTTCGTGTCATATTGTAATTTTAAATTAAAAATTCAATTTTTAATGTAAAAAAACACATAAAAGTTGTTGTTGGGCCTCGAAATGCAAGAATTTCCAAACTCTTTTAGTCGTGAAAATGCTATGGTATTTTTTCTGTGTTACCATACTTTTTCCTTATGTGGAAAAGCGGGAGAAATGAGGTGAGTGTTTGAGTGTGTTAGTTGTAGACATGCTCATTTTCGGTTCTGGTTACGGTTACGGTTTGCCAAAAATTGAAACCGAAACCGAACCGCATGTAGACGATTGACGGTTCCGATTTCAGTTTACCGGTTTCACGGTTTTCATAAATTTTATTTTTTTTAATTACTGAATTAATTTTTTTTTAAAAAAAAAAACCTTTTTCGGTTTCGAATCAAGTCAGTAATAAATTATAAATAAAATTGTAAAATCTCATGAAAGAATTAAACAATTAAATATTTTAATACAATCTTATTGTTGATTTTGTATTATCATCCTCATTTTAGAATTAAATTTTATATCATTATTTTCAATTCTTCGTCGTGTAGTAATTATTAAACAATATTTGATATTCTATGTTTTTCAGTGATAACATTTGAACAACTTTTATCTCATGTATATTTTTTGGGAACGTTAGTATCCATTTGCAATTATACTAAATACAGAATAATGTTTTATCCTTTTGAATACTACTTTAAAATATTAAAATTGGTAGGATTTTTGTATTTTAAATGAATAGTTTGTTTTAAATATAAGTAAAAATTACTAGAAGATTAGATCTTCAATATTTTTTTTTAATTTAAAACTCATTTATCTAATTCATTAGATATCTTATCCTTGACAATTTTGATAGGTGAAATCGTCGGTTTCACCCGGTTTGAAACCTACGATTTAAAACCGGTGGTTTCACGGTTTGAAAAAGAGTAAACCGAAACTCAACCGCAAACCGACGGTTTACGGTTCAAGACGGTTCCGGTTTATGCCAGTTCCGGTTTAAAACCCGGTTTGAGCCGGTTTCGATTTGAAAATGGGCATGTCTAGTTAGTTGTGCAATTTTTCGGTATTAAAATAAAATCAAAGAAAAAAAATTTAAGGTGGGATAGAACTACAATGAATTTATAATTAAGCATCCGATTGCACGTGCAACCGGATGCACCAAAGTTTTTGCCTTGAAGAATATATCTAAAATGGAAGTATACCTAAATAATCGAAATTGGATTCTTGAATTCATATGAATCTTCCAAATAAACGATATACTGTATAACAAGAAAGAATTGAGTTTAGACTTAGTAGAGCTAATGTTATTAAAAATTAATATTGTTAAGTCATTGTTGTCACAATATAATCTTGATGGTTTTTTAAAATTAACCAAGATACGCAGCGCATGCTGACTACAACTGATAATATTACGATAAGAAATATTTTTGAAAAGTGGGATAGAAATTATAAAACTATATATTTATTCAAACTTCTTATATGCCTCAAATAGTCAAGCAAAATCAAAAGTTTTAGAGCAAATAATCCAATATTAGTAGATTTAGAGACAATATTCTCCCACAGGGTAAAATTCTATGGTCAACAAATTGCCACTAGTTGAGTAGGGCAAAGGATCCTCTATCCCATTATTTGGTGGCCCACCAATCACGCTCTGTCACGCGTGTATTGGTGGGCCATCAAGTTATCACCACACGACACATGTCCTTACCTTATTGGTGGGACATGTAGTAGTCCACCACTTAGAGGATCTTCACCCGTTGAGTAGACCATGGCGAAGTTCTACTCGGAAAAGTTAGCATGCCCCATACTTTGTTTACATTTGATTTATGAATGGCTGAATGGGGATAATCTAATAATTTTATAGTTTAATTTTAAAATAAATATAAAAATGCCAACGATGAACAAATTATACAGTACTAGTACTAGAATACCCAAAATGCCCTAAGAGAAAATGGGAATTGTTCAATTTAGAGGGCGATGCTAACTTCTAATTCAAAATTATGTAGTTTTAAGTCGGACACTAGTTAGGCAGAGATTTATCGGCTATCTAATCTCATTTCTTTCAAAAGTGTTATATGAACGAGTAGAATTTGAAGAAATTAATTCTTTCCTTATTTTTTTTTGTCAGATAACGGTTATTAAATAATATTTTAAAATATGTACATTAAAATATTATAAGGGTATTTTGTGATACTTTTTTTTTCTAATGATCAATTCAGCCAGATTTATAAAGATTGAGCAATAATTTCACCATAAACTTTTTTAGTGATTTTTTTCCCCATAAAATAAGGATTTTGTAGGCTAATTAATAAAAAAAACTACTAGTTTTTTTTCTAAGGATTTCATAGGGTAATTAACGAAAAAATAATTAATTTTAGCTTTTTTAAAATAAAGAATTTGTAGGTTAATTAATTAAAGGGATGTTTGGGATAGCTTCTGCTAAGTAGCAGCTGAAATTAAAGGTACCAGTTGAAGCTTAAATTAATATTTTGAACCATTTTATCCTCATAAAAGTTTCATTATGCCAAATTTACCCTTAGCTTTTAAATAATGTTCTCTCCTACTGCTATTATGGAATATGGAGGATGAAAGTTGCTTTCAAGTTTATGGAAATTATCCCATTCTCGTCGGCCATTTTATATCATATTAAAATAATAAACATGGTATAATAAATGTTTATATTCTAGATTTGCTTTAACAATATGAAGGGTAAGATGTTCTTTTAATTTAAAAAAATAGACATTTCATCAATTTTTCTAAACACTATTTTACTCACTTTCACTTATTTCCAAATACATACAAATTATCAAATCAACCGCTTTGAGCACTTATCAATAAACTTCAACTACTCTAAATATTCACTAAAGAATAACTTGTGCATGCACGGAGTAACGATTCCACCTATGTTAATACAATTTGCGAAATATAAAATATATAAATTATGATTAAATATGAGTTACAAATACATGTGGTATGTACATTATGAAATTTGACTTGTATATATAGTCAAATAGTGGTGATTTGTCCGTCAGCAAAGATTGCATCAAGATCGACAATCTCAAGTGAAACATCATATGCATGGAGTGTGTAATTAGTGGGCCAATAAGCAAGAAAACTCAAAATGCAATCCGTGAAGAAAAATGTTGCAACTCCTGGCATAGGTGATGAGGAACATAACTGAAACAAACTTTATAACTTGCAAACATGAATTGAGATCTAGACTTCTAAAAGATAAGCATTTTACTCTTTCATTTCTACAAAACCAAGTATATGAGCCAAAATGATTACACCATCATTAAGAAGTCAGACATGTCAATGGTTATGTTGAAGTTAGAATAAACCTTCCTTTCAGTTCCCAAAGTCTGCAATATTTCTTGGAACTCCACCTAAAGCAAAATGATTCTGAAACGAAAATCTGATTATTGCTTGTATCAGATGTTGACAACTGAATGCATGTAGAGCTTTTATTAATTGATTTGCATTGTTTAAAATCATGCCATGCACCGAAAAAGTAAAACCAGTGCAAGTAGAACATATATTTGAGTAGAAGAACCTCAAGAATTTTAAGCAAATAATCAACTTTATCAACCATTTGGGGTGACAGAAGTCCCAAGATTCAAAAGAACCCCCAAATTTCTGAATTTTAAAGCTAAAATCTTCGTTAATAAGCGAAATCTCACACCATATTGCCATACAGTTCAAGAAACTGCCTAAGAATTGCAATACATACAACTCACAGGAAAATAAATTAAACGCAAATGATATCAAACCTATTGATGATGTAAGTATTTATCAGTAAATCCGTTTTGGGTTGTTTCCTATACTTTGCACGCATTGCAAGAGAAATTATTGTTAAAAGAAGTCAGTTTTGAGTAAGATCCATAAATCCATAGCAAGCAGGAGAAGCAGAAAGTATATTCATAAATAGCCATGAAGATGAAATCTTCTATTACAAAGCAAATTTCAAAATCACAAGGAAAATAAAGGATCTACTAGAAAATGCAACAAATGAAGCATAGGAAGCATAGTAGATCCTTCATACGATCTCCCCAACAAAGTAGATTAAAGCAAAAAAAAAAGATCAAAATCAAACCAATAAATAATACGAAACAAATCTATATACAATTTTTTTTTTTGCGGTCCAAAGAGAGGGAAGCAGAACAGTATTTTTGAATTTATACAAGCTGTGCTATCCCAATATAAATGCAGATTTCACGCAAGCTTCCCGAACAATCATCCAAGCCTAGTACATTGGCAATGAATGACAAGAAGAATATAGAACACCAGTCAGTTGAAGATCTAAATTTAACTTAAAATTGGCAAGAACCCACAAAATAGAAGAGAGATCTTGGTCACAGCACGTAGAACCAAATCAACACAAAATTTGGGCTACTAGAGTGGTTATGCAGATATGTGATCAACACAATTAACTACCACATTATAACAATGGCAAAGAAGCATCTCCAAATCATTTCTGAAGTTGTCCGTTCCTTAAGAAATTGAATATCTTTCAGTGCAAACTCTGCGTTCACACTTCAACTACATTCTCACAAAACAAACCCTAAAAGACGAAATAGCGCTAATTGAAGGTGATATGAAACCTTATTTGCTGAACGATTAAAGATTAACTACAAAAATTAAAGAATACCGAAATTCAACCTTGAAACTCAACCATGAAAAAGCATATTTATTTTAATAATGACAAAGAACATATCATCGGCATTGCAAAATCGAGAAAGAAGTCACCAACTACAAATTGATGAACAGTCGTCCCATTTAATTCACGTCAATTACAATCCATTAAATTAGAAAATTGCTACTCACATTGTCGTAAATCAGAAGCCAAAATCAACGGTTTCATAGATTAGGAGGACTTACAAACTTCCCATTGAAAATCGGATCTTCTGGAGCAATTTGTTAAAGTATGAATGGGAATAATAGTTTCGGCATGTGTGGAGATGTTAAAACGGTGTTGGTAGCGGGAGCCATGACAATGGCGACGAGATCGGGGATGTAAAATTTTCAGTATCCAATGAATTTGGCCTAATTTTTGTTGAAAGCGTTGTAGGGTTACATTCTTCACAGAGGGCGGAGAAAAAAACAAAAGCGAAAAAACGCGAGAAAGAGTAAATAATAAAAAATAATACTCCCTCCTTCCCGCCCGACATGACTTAATAAGTTTGGACACGATTATTAAGAATAGTGAGTAATTGTGTGTAAAGTGATATAAAGTGGTGGGACTCATTAGAATTTATTAGAGTATTATTTTAGTTAATGGCCAAGTCAATTGGAATAATGAAAAAGAGGAAAGAAGTCAAGTCTGATGGGACGGTATATAAAGTACCGTCTCAGCACACACAACTGCACATAATATTAGTATAAATTAATAATAGTAAAAAGATTTCAAGCGCATTTCACTTAAAGGTATCGAAAGATATTTATCTCGTGCTTCCCGCCACGAGCAGCTCGAACTCATGGCCGCCGCCGTAAGCCTGCTCTCGCTTCCTTCACTTGCCGCACCACCCTCCCTCGCTTTCCTTACCTGCCGTGCCACTTCTCAATCCACTATATCCAGGCTTTCTCCGCCGCCACCGCCGTTACTGCTGGCTCAGCAGCCTAAGACTAACACTAACCCTATCTCATCATCTTCTTGCTCTCTTTTCTGCCATCATTTCGAATCGTACGTTCAGTGTCCTTGTACCAACTATTCATGGTGATTTGATTGCTAGATTGTCCTAATTTCCACGCTGTCTTTTGCAGCTGCTCCGGTTGTACTCACGAGTACAACCTGCACCAGCCACCCATTTTGGATGAGGTGACAGAGTTCTTCAAGAAAAGAGGAGTTTCTAACTTCACCTTCGACACTTGCAGACTCGTAATTTCATAATCTGCGGCTTATTTGTTTCCTTTCCTTTTATATTGATTCAGTTTTACAGTTCCTAAAGCCAGGATTTTGAAGAAAGGTTTTTTTGAATTGTTAGTGGGGATGGAGGTGTCGTGCTAAGCTTGCAGTTCGGGGTTCATCTATGAAACCATTAATTGGTCTTTATGAAGAGGGCAGTCATAATGTGGTTGATATTCCTGAATGCAAAGGTCATAAATTTTCCTATTTACTAGTACTGTTTAGCTATTACTAGTACTGTTTAGCTACTTTCTCTCTCTCTCTCTCTCTCTCTCTCTCTCTCTCTCTCAGTTTATGTTCATAAACTGCGATAAATTTGTTGTTACTTGTTATAATGATAACTCTATGCTGTGCAGCTCATCATCCGAGCATCAATGCTGCTGTACACCTACTAAAGCAAGGTGAGTTCTTCATATCAGCTTAGTGCAATCTCTTGTGGTTAACTTCCGTTTGGATGTTGGCATTGATGATTTTTCTGTACATCTCTTTGGTTCTTTCAGCAATGGCTGAACTGAATATTGAGCCATATGACGAAGACGAAGGAACGGGTGAATTAAGATATGTACAGGTGATAGATTTCATGGAAATATATAATTCATGCTTTCTAGTTTCTACTCTGTTTATTTAAATTTTGTACAAATCCTAATAATTTCCACTCCCCAACCTAACAGAAATTAATTATCTTTTTCTTTATTGATGATACTGATATTTTCTTTACTGTCAACGAATCGCAACGGTTAGATGGCTGTCACAACATACAGCACTTCTCTTCCTGCCTCAGAAAGATATAAAAATGGTTGATACAAATCTCACTAAAGATTGTAGCCGAGTTGTGTATTGAGCTGATAGATTTCATGAAAAAATAACAGGTAAGGTGCAGGTTGCTTTGGTTTGGAATTCGAGAAGCGAGAACTCGCATGGTTTTGAAAAGTTAAATGCCCTGGCCAATGTAAGATAAATTAAATTGTTTACTGGCTGTGTATATGAATCCTATCCAAAAGTATTAATGGAGATCCAAATTATAGTACATGTGGAGAAAAGGGGGGCCAAGGAGGGAAGTGCACTTGATCCATTCTGTTTGGGCTAACTTTCAGACAACAACAACCAATGTGAGTCCTCTTGTTTAGATCCTATATGTTAGAGTTTACGGTGTTATTGTTGAGCTAAATCATTTGCTATCAATTTAATCTGATTTTAATAATTAATTTAGTATTATGGTGATAGTATAATAGTTGTTCAGCTGTTCTGGATTTTTAAGATCCATCTGTTGATTTTCATTCTTTTATTGACTTTAAGGTAGAAGAACACCACACTTGATAGGAGATGTGTATAGAGTTGAAAATTCAGTGGAGTATGTTGACTGTAAAATTTGCAAGGCTATGCTTCAACTAAGAGATAGGGGTTCTTTTTCTTTCAAATTGGGTCCTTTTGAATATTGGGAATTTTGTATTTGTATCTGTTCACCTTCCTTTTCGTGATGATTCTTTGATCAGTGGAAATTGAATGCAGTTGTTGAGTCCATCAGATTTTTGTGATACCTAGAAAGATGCTGTTCCGTTTGTTGTAGCATGGTCTGACTTCTGAGACTTGAGTCTTCAATATCTGTGATAATTCTTTCATGCTAAGCAATCATATGTGACATGTTGAAAAATGTCAAACCGAGATCAAGAACCAAAATTGGCAACATCCCTTTCTATGTATTTGAGCATATGCTATTTGAAAGGCCTTCAAGAATTTGAGAAAGCTATCAAAAGAAGTTCCAGATCATGTTAACAGCTGGTGTTTGTATGTGGGAAAATTAAGATAAGAAAAATACCGGATGGACTGTTGGTGAAACACTTGAATGTACTAGTGTAAACATGGTTGCATATATTTGTAGTTATTGTACCTGCAATTTTTATTTCTAAAGCCTCCATCCTTCTCAGTATAACTACATGCAACCAATGAAGTTAATTGATGATTTATCACTTTTTTAACATAGTCAGCACAGCCTTAGGTTTAGTACAGGAAGTACTAAGCCATTCTTGACAAAAAATTAAATACATGATAATCCATCTGGAAACTATACTGCAAAAGGGATTAAATAAAAGTTATGTTGATATCCAAATTCTCTAGAACTTGCCTTATTTTTTACCTTGCCTTTTGTTGCAGGTTATTTTTGGAAATAGATGGAGACATCTTTTAGGGGAGATAGACTTCTGGGAGCATGTTGGAGGAATTGATGTTTCAATAACCCCTTCAAGCTTCGGGCAAGCAAATACAAGGGTTAGATAATTGAATTAAAAACTTCTAAAATTTCCTTGTTTAAGAAAAATGGCAATTTATTCGTAAACGTATTTTTTATTTCTTAAAAATCTTTATGATATCTTTGTGTTGCTTAATACATATTGTGGCTGCATACTTTGAGCAACTGGCTGTGAAATTTGTTCCTAAAGCAACATAGAATTTACCTGAAATACCTAGGACACAATTAACTTATTCCCTGGGATCCTTTTCAGGCTTTTGATTCCTTACTCCGTAAACTACAAAAATATGTCCCTTATGGAGCATCGGTGGTTGATCTATATGCTGGTGCTGGTGTGATTGGTTTGTCTTTGGCTGCCACAAGGAAGTGCAGGTGGAAGATTTGATTGTTTTAGGTTTTAATTCTACTTAATCCCATGAAAAACTACTATGCATAACGTTTTATTATGGAACTTCTTTGTATTAACAGGTCTGTTAAATGTGTGGAGGTGAACAAAGAAGCCAAACATTCTTTTGAGAAAACAGCTTCTCGTTTACAAATTGACATGGATAGCAGCATCAGCTGGCATCAAGCAGACACTTCAAAAGTTAGCATTATCTTAGTATAGGCAACATATGTTTGTACTTTACCATCATTACCAACTAATGCTCATACACATACAAGTTAAAACATATTGGAAACTCCCTAGCACACACCTTAGCACATTTGAACTGCTACACAGGCAGCTTACTGATTAGTGTTCCTGGGAAATTGTTAACTTACCCCAAATTTTCAGGAACCACAATCTTGGCTCATAGGATCCGATGTAATTGTGGTCGATCCTCCTAGGAAAGGTCTAGACCCATCTTTGGTTTTTGCTTTGCAGTCTGTCTCATCCATGAAGATCAAACATAATTTATCTGACAGGTGAGGTTATGATGGAAATCTTGGAATATTCATTGAGATCAATACCTTTTAATCCACGTGAAAGTGGAAGTCTTTTGTTCATCGCACCCACTTTTATAGTTTGATGCATTATTCCAGTTCAGAGAGGAAGGCCAAAATAGAAAAGAGGCCATGGGTTCTTCGAGAAAGAGAGACTTCTGTGCAAAGCAGTGGCCAGATGGCTCAGGATGAAAGTCCATCACTGCCTCAAACCCTTATTTATATTAGCTGTGGATGGGATAGTTTCAAAAGGGTAATTTCTGTCTTTTTAGCTATTACATAGGGCACTCACAGCTTCAACGTTACTAGACCAAGTTCAAGATAGATTTTTTATTTGTTTTGTTTACTGTTTATTTTTTATTCACATTTATTTCATGCTTAAAATTCTGAGTTTTTCATACAGGATTGCACATCCCTGCTCTCTAATAAGGCATGGCATTTGGACAAGGCCCACGGGTTTAATTTTTTTCCTGGAACTCAGAGGTATATCTCTCTCACACACATAAGTGAATTTGTGCTTGTGCCTACGTAAATGCACCTAATTTTCTCACACCTGAACGCCTCTGCTATCTGTTGTCTGTTTCCTGACATATCAAGAAAAGTAAACCTGAAGATGTCTTGAAAACTGCTTTTGTAAGTGAATTATCTTGTAAACAAGATTTTAATTGAGCAAGACGTCTTTACATGATGCAGTATTGAGGTTCTGACTGTGTTCAAAAGAGGCTCCAGAGTAACGATGAAGAAGAAAAAGTCTGGGAAAAAGAAAAGGCCGGCTTGAGGTGCACTTTTAGATCCATAGATGTAATTTGACATATTTCGGAGACTTTTTTTTTTTTAATATGCTTTGGATGATATGAAGGATTTCAATCTTCTGTTATTAAACTTTTGTTTTTAGGCATTATTGTATATACGGATAGATTGACTCAAAGAGATGAATAATCTTAAATGATGCATGGTACCAAATACCAATTGTATCATCACAAGCAATCTGCATCCTGTTTTGTGTATTTTATGCTTATGAATCTGGAAAAATTAATGAATTATTCAGCAGAAAGTATTTAAAGATGTAATGAATATGGAAATTGAATGAGATATAGTGTTGGACATCAATGTCCCTTTTTATGCCTTCTGGACTGTTCCAATTGAGGGAAGAGATTCAAAATATTGTGGGCTCTCAAGTCCTGCCATGTCAAAATTCCCACCACTGGATGCACCTGTCGAAGGGTCAAAAGAACAGGTTAGATATGTTCATGTCTTGAAATCATCTTTTTTCCGTTCAGTTATCAAGTTTTCTTTCTTAGAAGAAGCCCAGACATAGCCTTTAGCAATATTTTTATTTTTATTTTTAATGCAGAAACTTTCTTCAATATGAAAAATTTCAACGTAAACTTACCCCAGCTGCTTGATATTTGGGTATAATTAGCATGTGGCGGAGCCCTACTTGCCTGAATAGCACCATTGCCTTGGCGACTGACATGCTTTCAATCACTGTGTATGGAGTTGTGTTGCTTAAGGGATGTAAATCCACATACATCTCCATATCATCCTTGGTCACTGTTACCTCTTCAATCTTGCCTCCCCTTTCATCCATATCAATGGAAGTGAATTTCTCTCTCACTTCCCATTCTTCTGCTCTTCGTCTTTCTTGTAGGAACCACTTCTTCAGCACTAAAATGAGATGAGCTGTCAAGACCAGGCCATGCAGTTCGGTTGCACCATCCGGTGTGCCCATTGCTGGAACCACTCCTACATCTACAACTGGGAAACCATTGTGTGTAGTATTCTTCAGGACTTCCACAATACAACCCACTTTCTCAATTCCACTTAGGGTGAAAACTCCTGGCTTATAATCGGAAAGCTCACCAACTGTAATATTCCTCACCCATGGCTCTGGATGTGCTTCCAAGAAAGGTAACCCTTTTAGTTCCAGTATTATATCATAGATGCTTGGGTTGAAGCAGTCACCTACTGTTTTAGCAATTACGAGAACTAGCATTGTAATGGGCAGCAAGAGAAGGTTGTTGGTAAGCTCAAGAAATATGACACATAGGGAAACAGTCATTCTCATGGAACCAGCCATAAGGGAGGCTGCCCCTAGAACAGCATGGAGGCCCTTATCAATTTTTGTATATGGTTCCATGACCATGCCTAGAATGCGACCATAAGCCGAACCCATGAGAATGATAGGGAGGAAGAGACCGGATGGGACGACAATGCCAATGGTGATAAGTCCTAATATACAATATAGTATGAAGAAGATAGTCAGAGAGATTACATGGAACTCTTCCGGTGTGTTTATGGAGAAAACATTCCGAACAGCCTCATCATTGGTGGTAATGAGAAGAGTTGCTAGGTCATTGTAGTAGCCTTTTGGTGTTCGACGAAATGCCCAACAAAATCCCAACACCTTGTCAACAAAACCAAAGTATGCGTCCCTCCATTGTTTCTTGACGACCAATGACCCACAAACTCCCCAAAACCCTACGAAGAATCCCACTCCCGCAGCAACAAACATCCAGAGCTTCTCGAATCTATCTACATCATCTTCTTTTCCAAATGGAGCACTCTCCCACCTGTTACACCGCCGTACTGGAGCACCACACATTAACTCGTTCCCTTGATAGATTGTTGGATCATTTAAAGTCTCTAATTGATTTCCTGTCGGAATCTGGCCTGAAAGATTGTTATATGATAAATTCAGATGATTAAGGAAAGTTAGAGAGACCATGCTTTGTGGAATTGGCCCCGACAGTTTATTGTTGGAGAAATCTAACGTTTCTATCTGTTTCAACCTGTCAATGCTTGTCGGTGATTCCTCGACAAGTTCAAGGTTCCTAAGTCAAATAGCACTGTGATTTCTTGAGGGATTTCTCCAGAAAGATTGTTGACAGAGAGGTCTAAGCAGTTAACAAGATACAATGAGTCCAAGTAATACTGCAGTTTTCTTCCTTTTGTGACCAGCTGCATCTGCCTCTCGTAGCCGTATGGCACCACACTGACGGGGGTCATGAAGTCTGTCTGAAAGCCAGTGAGGTTTCCCACACAGTCGGGAATGGCCCCTGACAGCGCATTCTTGGATAAATCCAGTATGTGAAGGACAGAGAGGTTGCATATCTGTATAGTAGGAATGCTTCCTTTGAAAGAGTTGTTGCTCAACCGTAGGATTCGTAATGGTGATTCCATCCCGGATCCAATCCAAGGCTGGATTGTTCCGGATAATATGTTGTCACCTAGATCAATGCTGACTAGTTCAGTGCAGTTGCTCAAGCTGGATGGCACCTCTCCCGAAAGACTGTTGCCGGAGAGCACCAAGGATTTGAGAGCACTTAAGAATCCTATGGAGCTTGGGATTGTACCAGAAAGACTGTTGTTTGACATGTCCAATATTTCAAGCATTGGCATGTTGGCCCAGAAATGAGGAATTTGTCCGTGCAGGTTGTTGCTTGAGATGACTTAAGTGGTTAGTTCTGTCATATTTCCTATGGAAGGAGGAATTGTACTGGTGATACTGTTTCTTGAGATATCCAAGTCTGTTAGATGAGGCATTGCTATCCCAATATCTTGTGGAATAGGTCAGAAAAATCTGTTCCCCCTTAGATACAACGCAGTCATGTTGGATGACCAGAGTGGAAGAGGTCCATCAAAAGTTGTATCACTCAAGTCCACCTTGGCTCCAGTGCTGAACCGTTCCATGTTTGGAACTTCCCCTCTCAGTTGATTGTATGCAACATTGAATTCATTCAATTCCAAATCCATCTCCTAGAACCAACAAGGTATAACATCAGAGATCATGGCATAGTTGATCACAATTGTTTGGAGACCAGTTTGATTTCTCAGAAATGAAGCGAACTTGGGGCCTAATTGGTAGCCTTGAATCTTGATGTACTTGAGCTTGAAAGGAGGCATCCAATCGGAGCTGATGTTGAATATGAGAGAAATGTTTGAGGAAGATCTGTGAATATATATCTCCTGCAAGCTCGAGAGATTGGCCAAATGGGCTTCTGTTACGACACCTTCCCATGAGTTGCCAGATATGTCAACTGCGTAGACGGATTTGAGCTGTCCGAAGCTCTTGGGGATATTGCCGATCATCTGATTGTCTGAGAGGGAAAGCTCCTCCAATGTTGACATGTTTCCTAGTGTTTCAGGAATCGAACCTGTGAATGAATTTCCCTCTAGAATGAGATGCCGCAGCCCTTTGAGGTGGCCTACTGAGCTGGGAAGATTGCCATTCAACTCATTATACCTCAAATTTGGACTCCAGGTTTTTGAATGTGCAATTTGACAGGCCGTCTATGAATTCTTTTATACCTCCGGTGAGTTTGTTTTCATGAAGGAACAGATTCTGCAAATTACAGTGTTCCAAGACCCCTAGGAAGAGGACCTTCAAGGCAAAATTTGAGGAAAGATCCAATTTTTCGAGGAAAATTAGTTCCAAAAATGCATCAGGGAGAGCCCCATTAAGATAATTAGTATTGAGATCAAGACTTTTAAGTGTGGTTATATTGAACAACCAGTTTGGTAATGTAGAATTGAAGAGATTATTGGAGAGATCAAGAACCAAAAGGGATGTCAAATTGAGGGATGGGAGAGAAGGTGGAAGATCCATGAGCTAACATTGCGGCAAATGCAGCTCCAAAAGATAGGGTAAGGTGTTCACAGCTCCAAAAGATAGGGAAAAAGAACAATAACTCCCCCAACCTATTTAAAATGTTCATTTTCCCACCCGACCTATTGACTTAAAAGACACACACCTCCAAGCTTTTCTAATACGTGCTGTTAGCTCCCTCTTTATAATCTTTATCCAATTTACTGCTATAATTTATGCAAATACAAGCTCAAATCTTTCAATACCAGAAGCATACAACAGTGCAAGAGAGAGTTTATTACAAAGATGAAAGGAAAAAGTGGCACATGAAAGAGAAAGTGGAGCAATAAAATCTTGCACTGAAACTACAAACAAGGGAGAGGCAACATTTGCCTAAACACCTTCATACCAAGCACTTGGTATAAACATTAACAATATACAATACTAAGGGAGAAGGCAGCATACCTCTCTACGGATTCGAGTGATCTGTCTGAACAAGAACCCGATGCCACGACGTGTTCAATATCCCTCTCAAGTTCCATATGACTTGAACGTTTTCCGGCTGGATGTTTCCGGTTATATCAACCTGAATGTCAGAACAAGATGGATGATTGCTTGCATTATTGAAGGGATTCAAAATGAATGAGGGAATGGTTAACATACAGCTTTGGCAACTATGACAGTGCTCTCTGGGATGTCTGCCTCGGCCTCAAAAAGAACCCATGCCCATTTATCACTACTTTCATCATCCGAAATGTATGGGATGCCGGCTTTCTGAGATTTGGAGGCTTCTATCCACGTCTTCCCACCATCTATTGAGACGTCTACTCTCTCAATGCTTCGCCCGCCTCCTGAGACGGCATACCCCTTCACAGTTATCTGATAGTTGAAACATATTTCTCTTACAGTGAGTGAAAAACAGAATGTTATGTAGTTTAAGATTGAAAAGATCAGCTAGATAGATGATAGCGAACGCTATACAAATGGGAATAAAACCCGAGAGAAACCAAACAAAAACATGAGCAAAGCTTAAAGTAAAATGTCTCAGTGAGTACACTATACTTTTAGATTACTAAAGATGCTACGGGAACCAAAACATAAAACTTCTAGTAGGGTATGGACTCATTCTAATACTACAAAAGTACTTTCTACTAGAATGGACTTTAACTTCTGATTTCTATCAAAGAAGCCTACATATAACTTTGATGGAAAAACCCTATGAACAATAAATCTAAGACGATAAATAGTGAACAGAATGTAAACAAAAGACCAGACTGACCTTTCCCGGTTTTACACAGTTTACATCGTCCAGTGAACATATAGCACTCTGCAGAAGCAACATTGTGCAAGAATCACTAATGAGCCATCATAACTCAAGCAGCTCGAAAAGAAAAGAAAATAAAGCAATTGCTCCTTAGTGTAGAAAAAAGGTATTTGAGTCACAAAAAGAATGCAGCTGGAGGTGATGACTCCTCATATCGGTTAAGAAGTAAAGTGAGATACCTGAACAGGAAAGTCCATCTGCGGACGCCTTGTAGACCAATCGATATTATCCCAATCGACTGAAGGCGGGAACATTTTATAATCCTTTTGCATGAAGAATCCCTTCAGAGGAGCAGATTTGTGTCATATAGTTGAGTTAGTATTCTGAGTGCATGGGTTTAGACAAGATGTTACCTGACATTCTTCTGCAAGGATGTTGATGGAGTCGAGCCATTTAACAGAACGAGCACCAATAACTCCAGGGACAATCAAACGTAAAGGATATCCATGATCCCTGTTAAGAGTCTTTGTTAATCAAATCCAAAAACAAAGATTAGACAGAGAAGCAATATATATCATATAACAACAGGAGGAGAAAATAAGTTCAATGTCAGCATTGGAGGTGAATGTTGATAACAGTTTTCGCAAAGGATACAGAAAAATTGGACAAAATTTTTACAAGGAATTTACGAAAACGAAAAACTCATTAACTATTCCAAAGGCAGACATCGAAGGATTAAAAAGAAGAACACGACAAATTCTACTACCCTTCTGATAAATTTATCCTCTCATCTTTCTCCTCAGTTTGTGCTTATTGCAAGATTTCAGTCAAAGATCAAACTATAATTCTAAATTGATGAGTGTGGAGAGGATCACAAATGCAAAATGGAAAAAAAAAATCAAATTTAAGAATAATTTATAAATTCTTATAGTCAGACATCTACGAATGATAGTCTGATTACCTTCCCCTGTTCATAATGCTAGACAAATTATGTTGGATTGCAAAAACCAGTCAATGGCCACAAGGATTATAATTTAAGTACAGATTACCTCTCCATTCATCTCATAAGCTAGTAAAACATCAGCCTCAGGGTTTGTGGCCCGACTTAATGGAATTGATGCTTTATAGGGGCCTCCATTCTCTTCCTGTAATAAAGAAAGGTAGGTGACACTTCCTCTGTGAGAGAGAAAAGATAATATGGTTAGGAAAGAATGGCATGAGTAATTCACCTTGCACTTGTCAATGCTTACAAATTCTACATGTTTTCCTCCAAGTGGTGATACATGTGAGAACTTGGGAATTCCAATCAATTCAAGGACATCCGCTAATTTCGCCCCACCCCAAACAGCTGCAGATGCATCAAGGTGAAAATAATTTTATAAGTCTTTTAATTTCATCAGTTTGTACAAGCATATTTAAGACTGTCCCGACAGTTATAACATATCACTATGTAACAGAGAGAAACATGGAAAAATGAAATCGACTAATTGAATAACTGGTAGCCTTTGTCAGTTTCATAGTTTTTACACTAAATTCTGCATCAAAGACACATTTAACAATCCAGAAGTCAAAGCAAGCAACAGCTTTACATGTTTCGTATCGACGTAATAGTTATATCTACTACATCACAGTTACTAAACACAAGCAGGCATATTGAACATGAACTAACCATTTCCTATGGCCCCAATATCCCATCCAACTCCTTTCACCTTTCGAGTTTTGCTCATGGCAGTCCTCCTGTTACCAGCACACTGCAAATTACACCAATGTAAAGACCAAAATATCAATTTCAGAGGAAAAAGAAGTTATAAATAAATTTATCTCAGAGTAGGTCCATGTTTAGCAAAAAAAAAAAAAAAAAAGGAGCACAAGACAATTAAAAAACACTATAGACAGCTCCCTTGTCATACCAGCTCCTTTTTCTCTACCAAATACATACTAGTGAAAAATCTCAGTCATGGGAGGTTTTAAGTCACTCCATGATTTGTTTGCTTCAGACAACTTGGTAACCATTCCTTTCTATTCCAAGTTGGAGACTAATAAAACAGAAACAGCAAGAAAATACCTGCAGAGTCGCGGTGATGGCGTATTTTGGAAGCTTCCTGACAATTGTAGGAACATTAAAAGGAACTTAATCACACTAGAACCTGGAAAAAATAAAAAGAATTGGTAAAAATTAAGGTACTTTTTGCACTCACGTGATTTGTTTCATGTAAAGCTGTGTGGCATTTTCAAGCAGGCCCCTAACAGAAACGCTGTATCTGCTCAATGAAACACGCTCTTTCAGACAAATTCACAAATGTCGAAAATATGTAATAAAAGGAAAAGGGCGGGCATCGGACTTGTCAATGTCGTCAACGATTGGAACTGGTCCATGGTTCCTCTTGTAGAAAAATTCAACTGGCGTCACGTAAGATGAAACCAAAGCAGAGCGATGCGGCTCCGCATTGAAGGGCTCCTGCCCACAAAGACAATCACATCATCAAAAACATTCATTTGTCAACCAAAACCGACTTATTTAAGCTTGACGGACTACAATAAGTGCGTGTGCGTCGTTAATCGGCGAACGTGTAAGAGACAAACTTATCATCGTAATGTAATAATAATGAGGAGTTCGAACCTTAGAATTGACGAGGAGAGCAGTCCTGGGAATAATCCAAGGGCGCGGTGAGTCCCGGCATTTCTCAACTAATTAATTATGAGGAGGAAATGGAAAGATAAAGCCTAAAAGCGAGTGGCAGTGGCAGGAGTTGGCTGCTGTGGGCGAGGTGAATGAATATTCTCCACCCATCTCCAGACTATATTTTATACCAACAAGATTCCATATTTGGAATCGCACACAAAATTATTAAAAAAATTGAAAATTCCTACGTTTTACTGTTTTATGGAGTAATTTATACGTGCTTGGGTCTTTTCATTTGATACACTCTTTCTTGAACTTGTCTTATTTTTCTTCGATATGATTGTTTAAGAAAGTATGTTTGAATTGGTAAAAATGTGAGGCGTATATAATAAATTAATTATTTAGATTGATTTGTGTTCTATAGATGTATTACTCATTTCCTTATTTAAAAACAAGAAAAGTTCAATTCGAAAAAAATACCAGACAAATTCATTAGAACATAGAGAGTATTATTATTTACTCAATCTAAGTACGGGATCAATTTTTCTATGAAATTGTAATTTGTAATCGCGTTACGTAATAATCCTTAGGATCATAGTAGATTCAATTTTGCTCACCGAAATATGTTAAATATCCACTAACTTAAAACTAATTTGTTGGTGTACAACATTATTCTAAGTTAAGATGTAACATGTAAGTTAGAAAATCATGCCAAATGATTTTGATCCTCTTGATCTCTTGATTTTCAAGTTTCTATCTTCATTTAATATAATGTAATCGACATGATTGTTGATAACTTTATTTTTGGAGTAGTTGAACTAAGCTTGATCTTAAATCTATTAGTTTTTCATTTTTTGAACAGAACTTTTTACTGAAAAGAGCTTAATGCATCTGATCACTAAACACATGAGGTAGAATGTTTAAGAATGAATGTAGCTAATAATGATATAGTTGAAAATTAGGAATTATAATGATGTATACCGGCACTAGTGCTATATATGTAACAAAGACAAGAGGGATCTGACTCAACCTTTGTTAAAGCGCTTATGCATGAAAATGTTTTTAGTAGTAGTTGAGAAAACTAATGTAATAATGGCAAAGTATTGTGACTTGTAATGGTGTATTCCACATCAGCAGCACGTTATATAAACATAATGTATTGTCTAGTCACTTTATATTTTATGAATTCAAAATTCAAACTCTCAATAGAAGTAATAAGCTAAATTCAAAAGACCGACTTTCAAAACACGGGCCGAGCATCGATATATGAACTTGTACAAAGCAGAGAGGAAGTAGGTGTTACGCTCAAGCAAACAGCAAATCACAGTGGCATTTTGCCATACAACCACATTGGTTTTCCATGCATACATGGTTTTTTTTTTTACAAATTAAACAATCTTCAGTTTCACCATCCAACTATTTAACTGTCAGTATTACATTACAAGAGGAAACAGAGTAACTCCTAACCAGATTCTCCCTCCACCAAAACTACAGCATACACACACATCGTACAATTGCTTATTCTGAGCACCAACAACTCAAACACCACCTTGTTCACAAAGATCTAGCAAATCCAAGGTGACCACACCATCAAAAGCCCTATTAGGCTCACAAGCCATAACTAGAATGCGTATCAACTTTAACATAATATTATGCGCAAGTACATCAAAAATACCATGCAATTGGTGATTGCCTGATTGCTGTAATTGTAGATGTAAACCCACCCTCGCAGAATCTCTACAGCAAAAACGGACACATATGAACAATAGTAACGGCAAAATGTATGCATAAGAATCAATTAGCTAGAATCTCCACTTAAGATACACTTCCACCAAAAGCATTTAGGTCTTGCATGCCTCTGGCTACAGATAAACATATCTCTACTCACCGAGGACCTTATCACTTGGGAGCATCCTCTCTGCAGGCAGGGTCTTGAACCTGTTGACAGTTGCAATGCTTGAATTCGTGCAGTTTTCTATACTGTTAAGTGTTTGCTATACTTGATTCACCAATGTTCCCATGGAGTTAACATTTGGATTCTGATAAAATGCGTTCATGCTTATATGCAATCAACACCTAATACGTAAGTCAGCTAAACATGTGTAACAAACTTGAAATCGTAGAGATAATATGAGATGAAAATCCACTATACTTGGTCATAAAACAACCTAATCTACTACCGGATCACCCATAAGCACCAAATATAAAAACCATATTAGCAACATGAATATTAGGCATAAGCATCATAATTGACAACAGTTCAGAAATCTTCATCCATCTTCAACACATAGCTGTCGCCCCCATTGCCCTTCAAACTCAACATCACCGACGGCTTCTGATAGTCACCAACCTTCTTCTCAAAGAAGTTGGTCTTCCCCTGCAAACTGATCAAACCCATCCAATCAAATGGATTCTGCACATTATACATCTTCCCATACCCTAAAGAATCCAGCAATCGATCTGCCACAAACTCGATGTATTGGCACATCAATTCTCCATTCATACCAATCAAAGCACAAGGCAGAGCATCACAGATGAACTCCCTCTCGATATCAACAGCATCCGCTACTATACTTTTCACTTTCTCTTCTTTTAGCTTCGATTTCAACAAACTGTAGAGCAAACAAGCAAAATCGCAGTGCAAACCTTCATCTCTCGAGATCAGCTCATTCGAGAATGTAAGTCCAGGCATGAGGCCGCGCTTCTTCAACCAGAATATCGCGCAGAAGCTTCCGGAGAAGAATATCCCCTCCACGCAGGCGAACGCGATCAACCTCTCCGCAAACGTCTCCGAGCCGTCGATCCAGCTGAGCGCCCAATTAGCCTTCTTCTCGACGCAGGGGACCGTCTCCATGGCTCGAAAGAGATGAGTTTTCTCCTCCGAGTCCTTGATGTAGGTCTCAAGCAGGAGGCTGTACATCTCGGAATGGATGTTCTCGACGGCGATCTGGAAGCCGTAGAAGGCGCGCGCCTCCGATATCTGGACCTCCTTCATGAATCGGCCGGCGAGATTCTCCAAAACGATGCCATCAGAGGCTGCGAAGAAGGCCAGTACGTGTTTGATGAAATGCTTCTCGTCGGAGGTGAGGGACTCCCAGTGGCGGAGATCCTGCGAGAGATCGACCTCCTCCGCCGTCCATAAGGAGGCTTCGGCCTTCTTGTACATCTCCCATACCTGAGGGTATTGGATCGGGAACATGCAGAAGCGATCCGGGTTTGGGGCCAGTAGAGGTTCTTCTGGAATTGATGGCATTTTCGAAGCTTTGAATGGGATAATCGATGGAGTTTGTTGATATGCAATTCAGAAGTGGGGTATATATAACAAATATTAGAAGAATCTTGCGGGGGAAGCTTAGGTTGGATTGGCGGGACGAATGATTTTTTATTTTAGGGTTTCCGCTTAAAAAGGAGACGGAAATTGAGTATTAGCTCTCAAAAATAACATTATTGAGAAAATATTTGTTAACCCACTGCGCTCTCATTCTGTCATTCTCTCTAATCTTCTATTTTTATGGCCTTTGAATATTACTAATTTGATTTTGAACGGGAGGTGGTAACGCATTAAAAATTATGTTACTCAAATAGTTATTCATCTTTTTATTATATTCATAAATATTTTATTTATGGGAGTTTATCGAATACATACAAGCTAGTAACTTACATAAATTTTAAACTTTAATATTATAATTTGTACCATTAAAAATAAAATTCACATATAATTAAACCTCTCTAAATTAATATTGTCTAGACCATAAGATTTTTTTGTACTAAATAAATATTAATTTATCAATAAATTAATATTTATTAATTTAGAGATAGTTTTCGAACTTCATCATAATAATTAGATGAATATAAGAAGTTATAAGTTTAATATTTAATGTTATTTTACTATTATTATATAGAGATAATGAATTACATTAATTTTTTTAAAAAGAATGAATTTATTCATTTGAAAAAACAAATACAATGACATAGTTAATATTCATTGACAATGAAAAACCACTAAAGATAATACAATTCATTTGGAACCAGTTATGCGGGAAGTACTTATTGCGGTCTTGCTAGAACTCTTCACAAGTTTATATTGCAATTCGAGAAAACAATGTTGAAAGTTTTTGATGTAGTAGAAAAGTTAGAGATAAAATTTAATTAGATTTAAGTTTTTAGAAAAAAAAAATAGGCAAAATAATAATTATATTTTAAAAATTTGTCGTAATGTTATTCATAATTTTAAATGATTATTAATTTATGATATTGACGGGACCATATATTTACATTGAAGTTTTCTGAAAATTATTACTATCTTATTATCTTTTCAAATTTGATGATTTTTTACACTGGCCCGAGTCGGGACTGAAGAAAAATATTATCTTAGAGAGATTATTAATTTAGTAACTTTCCTGTCCCGCTAAAAGTGGCCAGTGGCCACCTTTTTCGATTAAGACGTCCTACTAAAAATGGCAACTTTGGAATTTGGCAAAGTAATTTACTCTCCTCTAAGCTACTTTATCATCTCATATTTCCGAATTTATCATTTACTCTCATTATCTAATTCATCTCTCTCATTATTTCACCTATCTCATATTTTATCATTTATCATTTTCATACTTGATTATCTTTTCTCTTATTATCATTTATCATTTTCATACTTTATTATCTTTAGTAAGTGATAAAATAAAACTCTATTTTGTGCTATATATGTAATTCGGTATCTATGTGGTGGTAAATGTTGATCGCACCCGAGTACTTTGAGTTTCAAAAATACCATGTAACTGATATCGTGTCCAATCCCGTAATTAGTTAACTGATTAATTGATTTTTTTTCAAAAGAAATTGGTCGAGGACTAGCGAAACGAGACGACCAACGGTAAATGGTACGAAAACCAAAATAGATGACGGGTGAGAGCAGAAAGTGAAAGGTTGAAATATTCATCTTCTTTTAATTTCAATTTTATTTGATATAAATATATAAAAAATATTTAAAATGATACCATGTTGTAAATATATTCTCCCTCCTTCCCATTATGTTGGCTTATTTCTTTTCGAATTACCCCATTTATGTTGACTTATTTCCTAATATTTATTTGTAAAAATAGAAATGATTTGTAGACCACAAACACTTGAAATAAATGGTGTTTGGAATAATTAGCTTATAGCTAAAAACTGCACTTTTGGTGCTTGGCTACAATTTTCAACTTCTCTATTTCGGTATATATTTTAGAGAAGCTGCTTTGACTATCTCACATCACCTTACACTTATAGCTTACAACTTATTGGAATTTATTGGATAAATTTGTCTTTCAAATATTTCTTTAATTCCCAAAAAAATTCACACTGTTTGACAATTCCATTAAATTGCATTTCTCATTTCAATCCAATTACTAAAGAAATTATATATTTGCCTTCGAAATTTAAATTTATACTAAATCAAATTTAAATAGAATATTCGATTAATATGCAAACATAAAATTATGATATAGCAAATATTGAGTGTATAGTAAATAACATACTAATAAGTAACAAGAGATCCTAAATGCAAATTGAGTATACTAACTAAATAAAATATAATTTTAATTTTAATATAAATAACAATCAAATAGTTTATTTAATACATAAAATAATTTAATATTTTATCATATTGATATGATAATTATAAAGAAAAAAATAAACAGGAATAATCCATTTTACATTCTTTTTATAGGTTTATTGGTAATCCATAATCAACTTCCTTTCGTAGTACCCTACTTAAGGGGAATTCGAATTCCCGCTGCCTCCTTGAAAAAGAGATGTCCTATACCACTTAGAATAGCAACTACTTATCAATTTTATTTATTTATTATAAATAATAGTTTTGTAATAATTTTAGGAATAAGACCAACATTTTCATTTAAAAAATGAAAATAAGCTACTAGTATCAACTGCAGTTCCCCATACTATTTTCTCCACTTTAAGCAATTTTCATCACTTCTTTTCTAAACACTTGCAGATTCTTAAATCAGGAGGTTTCAACTGCTTTCAACATCTTTTAGCACTTATCAATAAGTTTCTACTACTCCATACACATATATGTGGACTACATCACTTCAACATACTTCCACACTTTCTTAATTTTCATGCAGAAAAAAAAATACCAATAATTATGAGACGATGGAATTTTAGATAACATTGAGATAATATAATAAAGTTCATTTTAGATATACAATTGACGTTAATTTTTGTAGGTTTTTATGTATAATCTTTTATCCCTTTTTATAATAAATTCTTAATACTGAAATGAGAAAATAAAACAAGAGGAGAGAGAGTGGTGGGCAAGAGGTGAGAGAAATGTAGTGGTGAGAGAAAAAATAATTACATTTGCTAAAATTTGTGTTAGGTTAATAAATATTTTCTCAATAGTTTTATAAATATTTTTATAGAGGATGTTATTTTGATAAAAAAATCGTGGAAATTTTAATAATTTATGCTACACGTGAATTAGATTTTGTAAGGCGCGAAATTTAAGAGCTTTTGTTTTCACATTACAATCGACATGTGCATGTGACCATTATTGAATACTTTTTAGTGGTAATATATCAATCTACCTTATTTGACTATTACAACTACAAAATTACCAATGCATTTAAAAACTATCCACTATATACCCAAATTTACTAAAATACCCCCACTTTTTTCACTTTTCTCTCACAAAAATGTCAGGCCATGATCGGACCAGACCGATCGGACATGCCCAATCATGGTCTGGTATGATCGGTCTTTGTGATAGGGCATGACCGATCATGCCTTGTGATAGGGCATGACCGATCATGCCCAATATTCAGTTGTGATCGGCCCTTAGTCGGGCGTGTCCGACCGGTCGGACCGGTCCGAGCGGTCGGACCCTGATCGGGCCCTCTGTTCACGTGATCGGACCATCCCATAGTAGGGATATTTTCGTCTTCTTGGGTATATAGTGTAGTTAAATATAAGAATCGGGTATAAATGTGTTTGTCTTTTCCCAGATGGGCATTTCACCGCCGGACTCTACTTTTTACGTGTAAATGTACTCTTTTTTCTGCATATATATAAAGTATATATATATATGGAATGGATCATAGGGTATTTATGTCCATTTAAATTCTTTAATTTGTGGAACTGTTTATAATGTGAATCATAATCTTCATCATCTTCTTTTTTTTAGTAATTGATTCTCTTTCTAAAATAGCATATAATTTCTATTTCAAATAAAATTTAGGTTTTGTCAGTAAGAGATACTCAACAGTTAATGGGTTAAAATAATATTGGGCGAAATCGTAGTAGTACTATGGAATTGAAGATCCAAAAACCCAGCTGATATCAGTAGTGTAGTGTCGATAGGACTAGATGATGTATAGGCTAGACTATTTTTATTTTGTTTATCCTTCTGTCTATGTCCTGTACGGAGTAAAATGTTGGATTGATCTTCTGTCGAAGTTACTTTCCAGAACCCCACGTCATCAGTGTAATTACTTGCGTTCTTAAGTCATCAGCCGATCATCGCCTCAGTAGAAGAAATCTCATCAGCTGACAGACATCAGCAGAAGAACTCTATGCAAGCTCAGTACCTTCGCAGTCATCAGCTGACCATACTCAAGAGAATATCTCTTGTCAGCCGACTCAGACGAAGAAGACAGAGACTGCTTGAAGTCTACTGTATCCTAGAGGAAACGACCCAGTTGTTCAAGCCTTTTCGAAAGTCAGCAGAACACCATATGAGGATTAGGGAGAGTCAACTCCGATGTCTGACACATCTCACCTACCACAAACCTCGACCAATGAGAAGCCGCCAAAGCATATCTGCTCTGACCAACTAAAGTTGCTCTCATGTACAGTGTCCAACAACTCTGCTGCAACAATTCGAATTTATGGCCGTTTTCTTTGGAAGCTTGTGACACGTGGCATCGTCGTCTCCAACGGATATATGCCTAGGTCACAACTATAAATAGAGAAGAAATCCGAGCTTCACGCACGGGATATCAAGGGAAAAACGCTCAAGCTTTCGAACGACTCTAGCGCATTCAAGATCAATCCAGCGAAGAACTTGCCTAATAGAAAATCATTAGTTCTTCTCTCTAGAGTTCTTTAGATCCCTCTTCTCAAGCTAAGCTCATTGCCAAATCTATTGCTTAGAAATTCGAAGGAGTCACTTTTAGTGATTGTTCTTATTGTAAGAACTCCTTCCTAGTTGGAGATTATCCCCTCCTCTTCAAACTTAGGTTTGAATTGTAAAGTCGCTAAGGACTATAACTTAGAAGGGTCTGTCCAGCGCACAGATTCCTTGCTGAGGCTTGCTCAGATAAATCAACAAGACCTCCTGTTCAGCAGGACCGTGGACGTAGGATCTGCTCAGATAAAAATTGCTTGTGTTATTTACTGTTTTATTGCATTGCATACAAACTGATTACAAAATCATAACTTTGCATTAAACGTATTTTCAAAGCGCACTAGCCAAAATACTTTATCTTGCGAAAACACGTTTTCAAACTGAGACGAATCTCCGAGCCCCACACTCTTATCCGCACAACGTCTGCGACTGAGTTTCAAAGTACTAACAAAAATCAGTAGGAGAGCTCAGTAGTTGGCACACTTCTGACCCGCGATCGAAGGTTACTATTTGGCACTGTTCATCAGTTGCAACCTACAGCTCAGCTGTCCTTCGCGTTTGAGAAAAGAAACTGTGATTAGGTGTATTCACCCCCCCCCTCTACACCTGACTATCGTCTACGGACCAACAATTGGTATTAGAGCAACGGTATTCTTCTGATCATCGATTCTGTAACTACTAGTCTACTCGAACAGATCCTGAAAACATTTTTCACTGCACAAGCATCTCTTCATACATCCTTATACTCTTACCCATAATGTCTGATATGTCAGGTATTCGGATGGTACCGATGTTCTCAGTAGAGAACTATATGGTTTGGCGTGTGAGAATGGAGGCACACTTCACATCGCTGCATGACAGCATGACGGACGTCCTTGAGACAGGACCCATCATTCCCATGATCGACAATGTACAATTTGCTGCTGCAGGAGGTGTAGGGGCACAGACTGGTGCCAAGGTCGCAAAAGACAAATCTGCCTTCACACCGGAGGAGAAAAAGCTGCACAACCTCGACCGAGTTGCGCGTAATGATATCCTGACAACGCTCAGCGATTCACACCTCGGGAGGGTGCATGACTGCAAAACGGCAAAAGAACTTTGGGATGCCCTGGCTGTACTGAGCCAAGGAACCCCGCAGATTAAGGAAAACAAGCTCGAATTAGAGTTTCAGAAGTTCGACACCTTTGTCATGGAGCCCAACGAGACCATTGACGAGCTAAGCGTCAGATTCACAAATCAAATCAATGTGATCAACGGGCTGGGGAGGACGTTCACCAACAAAGAGATGAACACAAAGATCCTAAGAGCGCTATGGTGATCGTTGTTTTCACACCAAATAAAATTCCTGCACACACTTAGAATTTTATAATTAGTATAGAATAGGGTCGAACTCAGGGAACAGTAAAAATCAACAATATTTATCCTTTTGATCAGAGTTTTGGTGATGCCACCACGCATAAATTTGGGGTTTACTACCTAGGCAAAGAAAAGTAAATAGCAAGAAAAGTAGATAAAAATAAACAAGTAGAGAAAGGCGGACTCGGCTTCGGGTAACTTATATGAGACAACTACTTCGATCATTGATGCATAGATTTAATTAATTCCTAAGATCAACCAGTTATAGGATACAATGTTGGTCGCGTACATACCCCAATTCCTACTTACTTAGTCGGTAATGGCTTGTTGAACAAATTTTCACTACTCCCTAACCTAACCACAACCTAGCATGTTGAACAAACCTAGATTTAATGTTTCGATAGTATTACGAGGAAGGAACCCAATTTTAATCTCTACCGTTGTTGGACAAGCTGACATAGATGATTAACCTCCTTAATTCGACTACCGTTACGATAGCTTCGCCACCTAAGTTGTTGAACAATCTGGCACTAATCTTCATAACCTAAATTGATCAGGTTTAAGTTAAGCCAATTAAATCTTTCTGCCCCGAACTAAGTCGAAATCCTAGTCTTCAATTACTACGAACAATTAGATCTCACAAAGTTTGTATCTCATATTTGTCACCCTCGCCGAAGCCCTAAAAAGTTTAGCTACTCATTATTAACTTGGACAAGCTAAGTGAAACGAACATAGTAAGAACATAAAGTAAAGCGCAGAAAGCTGGAAACATAAACTGAATTTAAGAACTGAAATTAAATACTGAATACCGATATTAAAATGCTGAATGTAAGTACTGAATCTGAAGAAAGCGAGTAAAAGTGTTTGGAATTCTTGTGCGGAAATTAAAATCTAAACTACGGGACTAAGAACGAGATGGCTAGAGAAGAAACTAAACTAATGAAGCAGCGAGAGAATGATGGTGTTAAATGTTGTTCGTCTCCAGCCCTTTATATAGATCTTGAGCTTGATCTTCAAAAGGAAAGATATCTTAGGGCAAATCTTCTAAATCTTGATCTTTAAGATTTTTTTTCCTTGTATAACTTTAGCCCTAAAATATCTTTAAGCTCAAAATCTTTAGCATATCTTTCCTTCTCGATCTCAGCCCCGTTTTATCTCCAAAATTCACCAAAATATCTCCAAATTAGCTCCGAATCGCCACCTCATCTCCGGACCATAAACCTGCCGAAAATAGATATTTCTGCGCACAAAACAGCATCAACTTGGACAAGATGAGCATCAGAACTGGGTGAATTCAAGGGGTATAAAATCGACACATCAAATATCCTCACACTTGAATCATACTTGCCCTCAAGTATGGGATGAACAAAAGAATACTCCCACTCGAATCACCATTCCCCAAGACTCAAAACAGACTCCATGATGAAGAAATACAGACTCAACCAACAGGCGATGTAGCTGACCTGGTTGATTCTAATGAACAGAATCAACAGCAGGTAACAACGATCGATGAAGAAGCCCCAGTGGTAACTGAGATCTCTACTAAGAATATAAACTCAGGGGGAACAACTGATGTTCCTGAGCGAAATGCCCCTGAATCTGGAAACTCAGTAGATCCTAACCTTCTTACTAAACTAATGCAATCACAGAACAGTACAACTGAAATGCCTAACACACCTACTGACTATGCAGAAGTAGTTTAAGAAGAAGAAGCCAGACTCAGACGTTCATGGCTCGACGCTCATTCTTCAGATCTTATTATTGGAGATCCATCAGCAACTATCAGGACAAGATCTAGACTAAGTCAAGGAGAAAGCTCACTCTATTCTTGTTTCTTGTCTACAGAAGAACCTCAGTCAATATAGGACGCACTCAACGATGCTGACTGGATCATTGCCATGCAAGAAGAGCTGAACCAGTTCGTTAGAAATGAAGTTTGGGAGCTTGTTGACAGATCTAGACATCAGCACGTGATTGGTACTAAGTGGGTCTTCAAGAACAAGCGTGATGAAAACAACGTCATTGTCAGAAATAAAGCTCGACTAGTTGCCAAAGGATACTGTCAAGCAGAAGGAATCGACTTTGATGAAACGTTCGCTCCAGTCGCCAGATTGGAAGCCATTCATCTGTTCCTAGCTTATGCAACGCATCAAAGATTCAAAGTATATCAGATGGATGTAAAGTCAGCTTTTCTGAATGGCGTACTGAAGGAATAAGTCTCCGTGGAACAACCGCCCGGCTTTCAGCAGGGACAGCAGGTGTACAGACTTAAGAAAGCTCTGTACGAGTTAAAACAAGCACCTAGGGCTTGGTACGATACCCTATCAGACTTTCTACTTCAGAAAGGTTTTCAGAAGGGGACAGTAGATCGCACCCTATTCAGCATAAAGTCAGGAGATGACATCCTACTGGTGAAAATCTACGTGGACGATATCATTTTTGGATGCAGAAACGTGACGATATGTCAGCAGTTCGAGAAAATGATGAAGGAGAAGTTCGAGATGTCCATGATGGGCGAAATGAATTATTTCCTTGGATTCCAAGTCAAGCAATCACCTGAAGGAATATTCATCAATCAAGCCAAGTATACTCGAGATCTCCTGAAAAGATTTGGCTGCGACTCGAGCAAGCTAGTCAAGATCCCCATGAACACTAATTTCAAAATCGATCTAGACAAAGAGGAAGCTTCTGTTAACTCAACTGATTATAAAGCTATTATTAGATCATTATTATATTTAACAGCAAGCAGACCTGACATAACTTATGTTGTAGGTGTATATGCAAGATTTCAGGCGCATCTCAAGCGAAGTTATCTAGACTCAGCAAAGAAGATTCTGCGATATCTGAAAGGAACACCTGACGCAGGGTTATGGTATCCTACTGATGATAATCTTATACTAACAGGTTATTCTGATGCTGATTATGCAGGATGCAGGATAGATCGAAAGTCAACTTTTGGAACGTGTCAGTTCCTAGGCAGCTAGCTGATATCTTGGTTTTCAAAGAAACAGCATTCAGTGGCAACGTCCACTACTGAAGCTGAGTACATGGCTGCTGGAAGTTGCTGTACCCAGATCCTCTGGCTTTGACAACAACTGCAAGACTATGGTATATCTCAGGATGAAGTGCCCATCTACTGTGACTCCACCAGTGCTATTGCTATAACTTATAATCGAGTTCTCCATACGAGATGCAAGCACGTGGATATTCGACACCACTTCATCAGAGACCATGTCGAGAAGAAGGACATCAGAATGGAGAAAGTCCATACTGACAAGCAAAGGGCAGACATACTGACCAAACCACTAGCTGAGAACAGATTCAGAGAATTATCAGTTGAGTTAAGTCTACTAGATCCTACTGAATCTTATCAGTAGAAGCACAACAATTGATATCAGTAGAAGTCAACTACTGATGATAACAATTGGTGTCAAGTGCGTAAATCGATACGACAGTCGAAGACTCGATTACTTGATTCGATCGGGTGAATCGGACAAGTACACGTAAAAGGGGAACGTGTCTATCAGCACATCCTCTGTCCTCCTGAGTCAAAACGGTAACCAGCTGATCGTAAAATCAGCTGAAGAGGTTTGCGTAGTTTTATGTACTTAACATTATCAGAAGCATGCTTGCATTTATTATATCAGTCGCTTGCACTCAGTAGTTAATGAGCATTTATTTCCCGCCATTAATCCTTTAAGGTTTAAGTCAGTAGGAAACCGTTTTCATTTAAAAGGCTTAGACTTTAATGCTGCCTGCAGTGCATTTAATGCATGTCTCCTCAACTTACCTTACTGCGCATATGCCTACGTGGGTCTAGGTTAGAGGCGGCTTGTGTAATCATTCCTTTTATAACATCAAATCTCAGCCGTCATTTTAAAAACGAGATTAAGTTTCAGCCGTTCGATCAAAACCGCATGATATGTAAATCTTATAAAATCTCGCGCTTACATCTCTAACTGCATCTGTTCGCCATTTTCACATTTCAAGAGCTTTCGCATTCAGTTTTCTTTCAAACTCTTGTGTTCTTAAACTGCTCTGCATTATTTCCAAGCTCTCCGTTATTCGATATTCATGGCGACCGTGATGACCCCACCAAACATCGACGAGATCATCTTGTCTCGTATTCAGTTCGAGCCGATGATGGTTCTGCACCAGGCAGAACTTCCATTTCTTGAGCCCGTCTTCACGGCTCTCGAGACTTCCGGCCTTGAGCTTCTTGTCGCTAAGCACCCCAAAGCTTATTTGCCTCGACAAGTTGCGGAGGTATACTACAATTGGAGATCCGATGAGGATACAGGCGCGGAGATATCATGTTTCTCATACATGAAGGAAGTGATCCCTCAGACTTGGGAAGCCAATCATCACGTCATCGATCTCCGAGCCGCCGTGGAATTGACTTTTGATCTTCCAGCTCGAGGAGTCTCACCTGCTGGATATAAGGAGAAGGAGATTAACTCCTATGTTCAGAGGTTCTGCGGCGGAGACGACATTTTCTTCAAGTCAGCGCTGCCGAAGAATCAGTTGCTACCAGAATACCACGGGCTCGCCTACATCGTAACTCATATTCTTACGAGCTCCGCTGGTTCATTTGATCAGCTATCCAAGCCTCGACTCCAACTGATGATGATCATAGATGACGGAGTCCGAGTCAACTGGACTGATTTTTATGTGAATGAGCTTAAAGCTCAAGCTCAGAAGTTCACAGCTACACCCGATGGAGAAAGGAGACTAATTAGTGTGGAAAAGCTATTGTACGGGACGAAGATGTCCTAATCGAAGAATCTGTATCGAATCACTCAGCCTTTGTTGATTCGAGATACTTTGACAGCAAGCTCATCAAATTCAAAACTAGAGTTGCTGCTGAAAAGTCTATCGGAGAAACGTGTCACATCTGACTTGCCCCCTCGTGCCGACCCACCCAAGAGGAAGAGGCTCAGCAAGACTGGACCTTCTGAGGTTCCAGCAAAACCTGCCTCTCCTCCACCCACTCAGGAGGAACCAATACTTGATGTGGACACTGGCATAGAAGGTGCCACCTTGAAGGACAAGGTCCAGCGCATCAGTTTTGAAGAGACCCAATCGGACACTGCCGGACCGATTGAGGAAACTTCCTCTGAATGGACGACCATGCAGTCAATCCGACTCCGAGCCACTGGAGAGGTCACTGCTCAGATCCCAGAGATTGCCGACCACAGGGATCTGGTCGAAATTGCTATAAGGGCGAGGACTCAGATGCTACTGAGATTCCTCAGCTGGGACGTCCTTGAGGAGCTGATTAGGACGGAGTCAGCTTTGTCCCTACTGACAGAAGAACAGAGCTTGCAATCAGCCATTGGGTTTGGGGAACCCGCTGATCTAGCATCATTCGAGGATCTTCGTGCTGCTATGCTCTATCTACTGAGCTTAAGATCCTCAGAACCTGTCAACAGCCCTTCGCCTCCATCTCATCACGACAACGACGACAATGATGATGATGATGATGATGATGATGACATGGATCAGGCACCACCCAAGGAAGCAGATTTGGGAGGATCTGCAGAGGGTAACACTCCCTACGAGCAGGGCAAATCACCACCACCTTCTACATCAGGTGATGCCCTGGTTGCCTCGAAGCCGAGTCGAGCGCAACAACTCGCGACATCTGAGCAGAGGCTCGGGACCAGCAGCTATCAGATAAAACCTATTGGTTCCGTGACCTCCTAGTCAGTCAACAAAGCCATCAGGCGACAGGGAGACAAGAATCGTCTCCTTGCCAAGGACGTATATCTCAAATGGGCTCAGTACACTAAGGCCCAGAATGAGAAAGTTGACCGACTTGCAGCAGAGGTGAAGAAGGTCTCAGAAGCTCCTACTCCTACTCTCAATATTCAGGAGATAGTCGAGACCGCCCTCGCAGCTCAGAAGGCGGACTTAGCCGCTCAGAGTCAGCAGCTCCTACTCTCTCAGCAGAAATTATTCTCTGAACAGCTGACTCAGAGTCTTGCGGCAGTCCAAGCCATAATGGACGAGCGCAACAAAGTGGCCTTCTCCTGCCTTCAAACAGCTATAAAACAACAGGTGGAGGCCCTCAAGCTTATTTAGAAGGAGATGACAGAATCTCATGATGAGTCTCTCCTACAACTGAGATAGGAGTCCGCAGCACAAATCAAACACATACGTGCTGACCAGGAGAAAGACTGGGAGCACTACTGCGACGCTGTCAAAGACTTTGAAACAACCGCCACCTCCATTAAGAATATAAGCTACAATCTGGAGAAGGAGGTAATTGCCATCCGCACTCGCCTCTCCCTGGCTGATGATGCCAAAAAGGGGGAAGGAGTAGAGGAAGAAGAGAAAGTTGAGGCGGATCAGGCTCAGGCGGAAGGAGGACCAGAAGTCCAAGCAATAACTAAGGGGGAAGGTTCAACTGTTCAAGCTGGAACCAGCTCAGTACCCCCTTCCCAAATCGTCCAAATCCCATCTGTCCAAACGATTGTGGTTGAGCCAACTGCTGAATCCTCAGCTCAACATATCGAGGAGGTCGTACAGTTCGTCGACCAAGAGGACGAGCCACTGCAAAGGCCGGGGAAGGAGATTACCACTGAAGCTACTCCTCTATCTTCCCCGACGCCTAAGTTCAAATCAAAGGCGAAGCAGGAGGCATTCGATCAACGTGTTGCTCAAAAACTTCAAGATGAACTCGATTATGAGCAACAGATCGAAGAAGAAGCTAAGAAGGCAAAGAAGCCTATTGGCAGAATCGCCAAAAGCAAAGCCAAGAAGCTCCTGGATGAAGAGAAGAGAAAAGCTCAGGAGGAGCTGGCTAAAGCTTCTGCCACTAAAGTCCTACCCTTGGCTCAGAGTACTGACATTCCTACACTCACTCCAGAGCAAGAGGCAAAGGACAGAGCCACCTGGGAGGCTACGCTGAAAGGACTGAATCTCCGGAGAGGAGACACTAGATCAGCAGCCCTCAGAGAAAAGAAGAGATTGGAAGATCTGGCCAAGATCATAGAGATGACTGACAAGATGGCCAGTGTAGTCGTAGATTGGAAGAGACAAATTCCAAGGTCATCCAAGTTCTACAGGAGAGGCGCTCCCAAAGGAACTTATCTGAAGAAAACCCCTTCTCCTCATGTAGACAAATGGGTACCTTTGGAGCTAAACGAGCAATGGGAGGAACTGAAGGAGGAATTCATCATGGGATACTATGTATGGGGTTTCTATCCTTCTGGGATCCCGGCTGATCAACTGTTCGACGAATTTATTCATCAGTATAATGCCCGGCTCGAGCTCAAATTTCCGCCGATCCTAGAGAAGGAGAAGCTACCTCTCAGAGCCCCTGCATTCAGACGCATCCCTCCTCCAAGGACGACTCGTGGCGTATTATGCACGTAGGAGATAGAAGACGAGATCAAAGCAGCAGCTTATCACCATGACCTTAGTTCTGATCTGCTTGATGATCTCAAGGAAATCCAAACTCTGCGCGCAAGGATCTATAAATACTATGGTTTGGACCCTCCAGCTGATAGGTCTGCAGATTTCCGGAGCAGAACCAAGAAGTTCAGACGTCAGCAATAGTATTCTGATCCTTTCCTTCTTTTGTATAGAGATAGGAACCTTGTAATGTACTTGCTCATATATATCAGTTCCTATTTCTAGCCAGCCAATTACTCATTGTCTTACGGCCCTTGTTTTTGTTTGTGTTATCACAACTGATCACTGAAGTGATCTGACACACACTCACACATAACCATTTCTCTAATTTTGCCTCTCTCTCACTGCTGACCTCATGAGTTAACTGATTCATTTTTACTGAAGTCTTAGGGGGAATTGTGTTGTATCATCTAGCAGTTTTGGCATCATCAGTTAGGGGGAAATTGTTGGGTTATGAGTCAGTAGGAGATACTCAGCAGTTAATGGGTTAAAATAATATTGGGGGAAATCGTAGTAGTACTATGGAATTGAAGATCCCAAAACCCAGCTGATATCAGTAGTGTAGTGTCGATAGGACTAGATGATGTATAGGCTAGACTGTTTTTATTTTGTTTATCCTTCTATCTATGTCCTGTACGGGGTAAAATGTTGGATTGATCTTCTGTCGAAGTTACTTTCCAGAACCCCACATCATCAGTGTAATTGCTTGCGTTCTTAAGTCATCAGCTGATCTTCGCCTCCGTAGAAGACATCTCATCACCGACGTACATCGCAGTAAGAACTCTATGCAAGCTCGGCACCTTCTCGCTCATCACCGACCATACTCAAGAGAATATCTCTTGTCGGCCGACTCGGACGAAGAAGACGAGAGACCGCTTGAAGTCTATCGTATCCTGAGAGGAAACGACCCGATTGTTCAAGTCTTTTCGAAAGTCGCGAGAAGACCATACGAGGATTAGGGAGAGTCAACTCCGATGTCTGACACATCTCACCTACCACAAACCTCGACCAATGAGAAGCCGCCAAAGCATATCTGCTCTGACCAACTAAAGCTGCTCTCATGTACAATGTCCAACAACTCTGCTGCAATAATTCGAATTTATGGCCGTTTTCTTTGGAAGCTTGTGACACGTGGCATCGTCGTCTCCAACGGACATATGCCTAGGTCACAACTATAAATAGAGAAGAAATCCGAGCTTCACGCACGGGATATCAAGGGAAAAATGCTCAAGCTTTCAAACGACTCTAGCTCATTCAAGATCAATCCAGCGAAGAACTTGCCCAATAGAAAATCATTAGTTCTTCTCTCTAGAGTTCTTTAGATCCCTCTTCTCTAGCTAAGCTCATTGCCAAATCTATTGCTTAGAAATTCGAAGGAGTTCACTTTTAGCGATTGTTCTTATTGTAAGAACTCCTTCCTAGTTGAAGATTATCCCCTCCTCTTCAAACTTAGGTTTGAATTGTAAAGTCGCTAAGGACTATAACTTAGAAGGGTCTGTCCAGCGCACAGATTCCTTACTGAGGCTTGCTCAGATAAATCAACAAGACCTCCTGTTCAGCAGGACCGTGGACGTAGGATCTTGCGTATCCGAACCACGTTAAAAATTGCTTGTGTTATTTACTGTTTTATTGCATTGCATACAAACTGATTACAAAATCATAACTTTGCATAAAACGTATTTTCAAAGCGCACTAGCCAAAATACTTTATCTTGCGAAAACACGTTTTCAAACTGAGACGAATATCTGGGCCCCACACTCTTATCCGCACAACGTATGCGACTGAGTTTCAAAGTACTAACCAAAAATCAGTAGGAGAGCTCAGTAGTTGGCACACTTCTGCGCGATCGAAGGTTTCTATTTGGCACTGTTCATCAGTTGCAACCTACAGCTCAGCTGTCCTTCGTGTTTTAGAAAAGAAACTGTGATCAGGTGTATTCACCCCCCCCCCCTCTACACCTGACTATCATCTCCGGACCAACAGGTTTTAATTTGAGTTCAAATTTTTGAATTTAGAGACTGTTTGTGTATTTTTCTCATTTCCTAAATATACATTCCATCTCTTTTCTCGTTTGTTTCCATTAGCCTGAATAAGTTAATATAATAATATGATGACAATTTTAGAGTAAATATCCATATATTTTCATTTAAATATGCATAATATTATTCATTTATATGCATTCAATTAAAGTATTAGGACATAATTTAATTTTTATAGAAATAGTGAATTAACATTTCGGTTCATCAAAGTCTAAATATGCATGAAATTAACCATAATTATGCATATTATTATTCATTTATATGCATTGAATATTCGTGAATTTTTTTGTATCACATGATGTAATTATTAGTGTTAAATATGCATATATTTCAAATAATTATCATAATACTATTCATTTATGTGCATTCAATTAAGTATCAGAGCATAATTACATTATTTTAGAAATAGTGAATTAATTTTTTTTTGTAGAAAACTATCGCTACAAGTTTTAATTATAGTCCTAGAGTTTCCTTTTTTTAGAGAGGGTTTCCATCTAAATAATGGAGCAGTTACAAAAAAAAAATGGAGTGTAAAAACCGATAATATGCATATATTTTTTTTTGCCTAATATACTCTTTCCTTATTATATGATTTTTTTGCCTAAAAAATGGAGTGTAAAAACCGATAATATGCATTTAACATTTAAGAAATCTTCATCCCTCTTCAACACACGACTGTCGCCCCCATTGGAATTCAAGCTCGACATCACCCACGCCTTCCGATACTCACCAGCCCTCTTCTCAAAGATGTTGGCCTTCCCCTGCAAACTGATCAAATCCATCCATTCAAATGGATTCTGCACATTTAGGGCTGCTTAAACGGGTATAGGGTATTCGATTAATACTCGTACCCGTACCCATACCATGGGGGTATCAGATACCCGATTAACTGAAAATTGATTAATCGGGTATGTATCGGGTATCAATTTTTGGAAGACAACGGGTATGAGTAAATAACCGATACCCGTTCGGTTAACCCGATACATACCCGAATTGAGAGACAAGGTTAACAAGAAAGTCGAAAATATCAGTGTCCATCACAGCAGAAGCCACGTCTTCCTTCTGCATAGTCCTCCTCTTCCCTTGCAGCGTCATCTCCCACGCCCTTTTCGTTAACTCCTCGATGAACAGCTCGCAAGCCTTAGAGAACACGATCGGCGCCTCCCCCAATATCATCTTCACGTCGTCGCTCGACTTCTTCATGATCTTCTTGATTCTTGCCAGCGGCAGCGAATGAGGCCGGCCTTCCCCGATATCCCTCCGGACAGCAGGTTAGAATACGCGCCCGGTTGCCGCATTTTCTAACGACGACGTTCTGATGAAGGGCTTGAATTAGGGTTAGAGATGGGGAGGGTGATCAAGAATGTATTGCAGATGTGCAAAACAATATCCAATTTTTCTATAACCCTCCAAACACAAACATATCAAAACTGAAAAAATACACATGTGATTGAATTAGAGATATTAATACCTCACTGGCGGCAAAAGAAACTAAAGATGCCAGTAAGTCAGTGTAACAAAGAAGAAGAAAAAATCCACTCTCGCGCATAAGGTTAATTTCGGTTAACCTGATAACCGACCCGATCGGGTACCGGGTTAACCGATATCCGATCGGGTATGGGTACGGGTATATAAAATTTTGGGTTTTTCGGGTACGGGTAACCGATTTTCGATTACGGTTAACCCGTACCCATACCGATTAACACCCATATGCACATTGTACATCTTCCCATACCCTAAAGAGTCCACCAATCGATCTGCCACAAACTCAATGTACTGACACATCAATTCTCCATTCATACCCACCAAAGCACAAGGCAGAGCATCACAGATGAACTCCCCCTCAATATCAACAGCATCCGCTACTATCCCGTTCACTTTCTCCTCACTTAGCTTCGATTTTAACAAACTGTAGAGCAAACAAGCAAAATCACAGTGCAAACCTTCATCTCTCGAGATCAGTTCATTCGAGAATGTAAGCCCCGGCATAAGGCCGCGCTTCTTCAACCAGGATATCACGTAGAAGCTTCCGGAGAAGAATATCCCTTCCATGCACGCGAACACAATTGTCACACCCCGTACTGTTGAGGAGGTGGAAGATATTGAGGACGGGTTGGTAATGGCATCGGAGGGAAATAATTCGCCGGTTGGAGAGAAGAAGGAAGAGAACGAGGCCTATTACAGCGAGGAAGGGGCGAGCGTGGACGTCAAAAAACTCTCTCCACGTGTTATCTTAATTAGTGATTAAGTAATGTTTAATTTCGTTTAATTCACTTTTACCTTAATATGTTAGGACTTGTATTGTAGCCTAATAAGGCTTGTTTTTGAGAACTTAAGAACATAAGAAAATTGCCCAATTCTCCTTCTCTCTCGTTCTCTCATCTCTCTCAACTCTCCCGCTCTCTCGAACTCTTTCTCTCTCTCTCTCTCTTTCATTAATTTCTTTTATCTTAATTCTCTCAATTTCAATCTCCTCTCCTCTCAATTCTCTCATGTTATTCTTCAAGATATAATTCATATCTGATTCTACAAATCAAGTCAACAATTCCTCTCTGATCAAATCTGGAGACAAGCCTAACAATCCACCAAATTAGCAGCAGGTTGTTACAATGGTATCAGAGCAACGATTCTGCGACAATCGACAAGCACTCCAGCAGAAGGCGGTTAGATCTGGATTTTCAGAGCATCAGCTGAAGACGATCGAACAAACGATGACGGCGGCGTTCGAGCGATCGACTGCTCTCTGTATCAGCGAAATGAATAGAGTGTTTGATAGTTACACTCGTAGATCGGAGGCTCGCCGACTTGCAAACGGTGGCTGGTATCCACAATTTGAAACCCTCGACAAGACCCTAGACTCATCCGCTAATGGAGCTGCCGCCGGCGGTGCATCTGTGCCCCTTGTTGCGAAACCTGATTTGTTGAAGCCGTTACTATCGGACAACGGTATGACAAAAACGCACAGCGGCACCGACAAGGATTTATCTGGCGGGGAGGAGGAGACGAGCAGCTGAAGGCGGCGGAGATCTAGGTGGCACCCGCCTCCAACAGAGTCCAATGGTGATGGCGCTCCCACCACCGGTGATGGAAACTCGGGGACTGGTGGGAGGAAGCGAAAGTTGAGGTGGGCGGATGACGATCCGAAGCCGGTGATACATCTGCTTGATTTTATGAAAGATTTCGCTGGAGGTATCGAATTCGATCCTGAGATTCAAGTTTTGAACAGTAGGTTGCTAGGGATCAGTCGTAAGTTGCAATCAGGTATGCTCTTAGATGATCTTCCGGAGGGTGCTAGGTCGCCCTCCCCTGAACCTATTTATGATAACATGGGAGTGAGGATCAATACTAGGAAATATCGTGCTAGAGAGAAGCTGAATAGGAAGAAACCAGAGATTATATTACAGATTATTAAGAAAAATCTTGCGTTTAAGCCCCCTGCGGATTATAGGCCCCCAAAGCTTCATAAGAAGCTATACATACCGATGAAAGAGTACCCGAGTTATAATTTTATTGGGTTGATTATTGGGATCAAATGTTCTCAAGAGGTTGAGTTAGGGATCAGTAATGATGTGACAATTGGGGCTCTGATCGGGATCGTTTTGCTAGGAAGTTTATTTTCATCCTCCCTAGCTGCAGAGGAGGCTCCTAAAATTGGGACAGTTATTGGCATTAAACCTACTCATGGGTTGGTGTTTACAAGAATGGACATGTTGAAATTATAGCAAATGATCAAGGTAATCATATTACCCCTTCGTGGGTTGCATTCACTGACAGTGAGAGGTTGATTGGTGAAGCTGCAAAGAATCTGGCGGCTGTTAATCCGGAGAGGACCATCTTTGATGTCAAGAGACTTATTGGCCGAAAGTTTGAGGACAAAGAGGTTCAGGGGGACATGAAGCTTGTACCATACAAGATTGTGAACAGGGATGGAAAACCTTACATTGAGGTCAGGATTAAGGATGGTGAGACCAAGGTGTTCATTCCTGAAGAGATCAGTGCCATGATTTTGACAAAAATGAAGGTGACAGCCGAGGCTTATCTCGGGAAGAAAATCAAGGATGTTGTTGTTACTGTTCCTGCTTATTTCAATGATGCTAAGAGACAGGCTACCAAAGATGCTGGAGTAATTGCCGACTTAAATGTTGTTAGAATTATTAATGAACCAACTGTAGCAGCAATTGCTTATGGTTTGGATAAGAAAGGTGGTGAAAAGAACATTCTAGTCTTTGATCTTGGTGGTGGAACTTTTGATGTCAGTATTTTGACCATTGATAACTGTGTTTTTGAGGTTCTTGCAACAAACGGAGACACCCATTTGGGAGGTGAGGATTTTGATCAGAGGATCATGGAATACTTCATTAAGTTTATCAAGAAGAAGCACAATAAGGACATCACCAAGGATAACAGGGCACTTGGCAAGCTGAGGAGAGAATGTTAGCGTGCAAAGAGAGCTTTGAGTAGTCAGCACCATGTCCGCGTGGAGATTGAGTCTCTCTTTGATGGTGTAGATTTCTCTGAGCCTCTTACAAGGGCTCATTTTGAAGAACTCAACAATGATTTATTCAGAAAGACCATGGGACCTGTTAAGAAGGCCATGGATGGTTTGTTGCTCCGTTGCTTCGTTGTGATGGTATTCTTGGAGTCTTCTACAACAGTTTGTTGGAAGTTATTTTTTGAGGAGGATAGTGTCCACACCTCCCAAGGCCAAGCAGCACTCCTAGCGTCGTCAAAGATCCGAGTCTTGGGGACAAAACTCCTTAAAGATGGGAGTATTGTCACACCCCGTACTGTTGAGGAGGAGGAAGATATTGAGGACGGGTTGGTAATGGCGTCGGAGGGAAATAATTCGCCGGTTGGAGAGAAGAAGGAAGAGAACGAGGCCTATTACAGCGAGGAAGGGGCGAGCGTAGACATCAAAAAACTCTCTCCACGTGTGTTGGTCCGGAGACGAAAAGTCAGGTGTAGAGGGGGGGGGGTGAATACACCTGAGCTCTGTTTCTTTTTCTCAGTGAAGGTCAGCTGAAGCTGATGTTTGCAACTGATGAACAGTGCCAAGTAAGCCTTCGATCACTGGGGTCAAAGTGAGTCAGCTTCTGAGCTCTTCTACTGACTGATGTCAGTATTACGAAACTCAGTCGGAGACTGTAGTGCGGATAAGTGTTAGGCCCGGAGTCGTGTCTTTTGAAAACGCGTTTTTGCAAGTTAAATCTTTTGGCTGTGCACTTTATAAAATACGTTTTATGCAAACTTATGATTTTCAAGTCAGTTGAATGCAATGCAATAAAACAGTAAATGAACACAAGCGATTTAACGTGGTTCGGATACGCAAGATCCTACGTCCACGGTCCTAAACAAGGCATGAGAACTTGTTGATTATTCTGAGCAAGCCTCAGCAGGGATACTGTGCACTGGACAGTTCCCTCTAAGTTATAGTCCTTAGAGACTTTACAATCCAAACCTAAATTTAGAAGGGAGGGAATATTCTCCAACTGAGAAGGAGTTCTTACAACAAGAACAATTCACTAAATGTGAACTCCTTCGGATCTAAGCTATGAATCTAGCAATGAGCTTAGTCTAGAGAAGATAGGGATCAAAGTGCTCTAGAGAGATGAACTACAAGAAGTGTTCTATGAAAACTAGTTCGTCTCTGGATAAGCTTGAAGGTTCTAGAGCGTTGTGAGTTTGAATGATTTCCCTTGATTTCGCGTATATTCCTCTTCTTGAAATCTTCAAATCCTTCTCTATTTATAGTTGTGAGTTGTGACATATGTCCGTTGGAGACGACGATGCCACGTGTCACAAGCGTCCAAAGAAAACGGCCACTATTCAACTTTGTTGCAAGCGGGCGCTTAATGCGACCGTTCATGAGAGCAGCTTTACTATGTAGAGTAGGTAAGCGTTGTCGGCTTCTCATTGGTCGAGGTTTGTAGTTGGTGAGTGTCAGAGTTGACCGTTCAAACTACCTCGTATGTCTTCTGCTGAACATTTGAAGGGACTTTAAGTGCTGGGTCGCTTTCTGTCGGATACAGTACTCGAAAGCCTGTCTTCTTCGGCTGAGTCGTCTGACTGATAAAGTGAGCTTCTGATAGTCGGTTGGTCGATCGCGAAGGTATACTCGCTTGCACCTGGTTCTTCTACCGATGACCATCGGCTTGTAGAGAGTGCTTCTACCGAGGTCCGGGTCACCGATGCGGGATCTTCAATTGAGTTTGATATCAGCTGCTGAAGAAGAATGCAAGCGATTACACTGATGACGTGGGGTTTCGAAAAGTATCTTCGTGAAGATCGGTTCAACAACTACCCCGTACGGGACTTAGACAAAATAATAAGCATTACATCAAGTCTAACCTATACATCGCCTAATCCTATCGACACACTAATCTACCGATATCGGCTCGGTTTTGGGATCTTCAATTCCATAGTACTACAATGATTTCCCCCAATTTCTTTTAACCCTAGAACAGCTGAGTATCAATCTACTGACTCATATCCAACAATTTCCCCCTAATTGATGATGCCAAAACCTCTATACTCTAATATCTATTAAAGATATTGTCCTACTGACAACAATTTCCCCCTTAAAGCACCCGAGGAAAACCGATAATAGTAAATGAACTTCAAGCAGTGAGAGAAAGGCAAGATCGAGAAACCGATGTGAGTGTGTGTCGGATCACTTGGTGATCAGTAGTGTAAACACAAAGTAAAAGGCTGAGAGACAATGAGTAATTGTCTAGCAAGCAGAGGAACTGATATATATATCAAGAATTACAGAGTTCCTATGCTATTACAAAAGATGAGGAGAAAAAAATCACTCTTTGCCGCTTCTTGAACTTCTGCGTTTTCTTCTTGAAGTCAGTGGATTTTTCCTCGGGAGGATCCAGGTAATAGTATTTATACACTCTAGCTCGAATCTCCCGGATCTCCAAGTTATCATCCGGCCTTTCGGGAGCAGACTCGGGCGTAGGCGGCTTCCTCCACTTCTCTTTCTATGTCCTTAGTGCTCGCTAGTCCATTAGCAAGTCTCGGCGGTGGAATACGTCGGAAAGTGGGGCACGGAAGGTTACATTTTGTGATTCCATGACTTGCTTCAGCCGTTCACCGAATTCAACATTAAATCTCGTAATCAACTCCTCAAAGAGCTGATCGGGCCGGGCGATCAAGTGGGTAAATGCGCCATACGTAGTAGCCTTTGATAAAAGTTTCTTTCAATCTCTCCCAATGTTCATTCATATCAGCCGGCACCCACTTATCCACATGCTGAATCGGTTGTTGCTTGATGTGGGGGCCCCTCGATGAACTTAGATCCTCTCGGGATCCCTTCTTGGATCGGCTGGCCGGTTTATCGGATAGGCTTTTCATTCTTGCCGGAGTCGGCCATCCTTTTCTTCTCACGGAGAGCGGCTGCTCTAGTGTCTCCTCGTCTCGAGACTCGGTCCTTGCGCGTCGCCTCCCGTGTCGTTTGATCTTCACGCTATCCGCTCGAGTGTAAGAGTAGATATGGGAATACTACGAGCAAGTAGCTTTGATTTCGATCGGAAGAGCCTTAGCAAATTCTTCTTGGGCTTTCTTCTTTTGCTCTTCGACCGTATTAATGACCTTTCTCTTTCCTTTGCCCCCCGACAGCTTTGCCCTTAGGCTTTTTTCGCTGCCGTTGCCTCCTCTAGCTAACGCTCCCTGGTCCGGCTTGTCTTGCGGCTCTTGGGCTATTCGAGGTCGAATGCCTCTTGCTCCGCTTTCGATTTAAACTTCTTGATCGGGGGAGGAAGGAGTAGTGGATTCAGTAGCGATTTCCTTCCCCGACCTCTGCGGCGTGTTGTTGAGACTCTTCTTCTTCGCTGGCTCTTCAAGGAATTGAGCGATTTCGTCTATGTGCACCGATGAAGAGGAGATGGGGTTGGCTTGTAGTGGGAAATCAAGGAGAAGGACCTCGGTAGATGTACCTTTCGAGTAGTTGGTCCCGCCTCCGGAGCCTGTTCCCCCCGAATCTCTCGCGGCGAGGGCTCTGGCTGGCCGAGGAGGGTCCCGCCTCCCGAGCTCGTCCCTCAAGGATCCGGACGTCGACCGTATCCGTATCGGGTTCATCTTTCACAATATCTTCCCCCCTTTTTGGCATCAGCAATATTCGCCGAGGGAGGTGCGGATAGCTTTTACGCCCCGCTCTGCATCGTGTACGAGAATCTTTGATCCGGGTAATCGTGTCATCAAAATCACCGACCAAGTTGCGGTAGTTTTCCCAGTCTTTCTCCCGATCGGCTCTAGATTTCGCAATCGAGCGGCCGACTCCTGTCGGAGTGTCGGCGAGCTTGATCATTTGATTCTCGTCATTTCTTTCGAATGGCTTTTAAGGCCTCGACTGTTGCTTGATGGTCCGTTTGAAGAGAGGTGGTTGCTATCTTGTTTCTCTCATCAATGAAGCCTTGAATTGTTTTCATGGCCCGAGTCATTGTTCCGAGAAAGTTTTATGTTGAGTGGCAAGCATCGCCGACTCGTGTCTCGTTAAATCGGCCTTTTGAGCACTTAGGGCCCGCTCAACTATCTCCTTGAAATCCGGGCCGAGAAGCCTCTTTAGGGGGGTGGAGATGTCGGCGCCAACTTACTTAGAGCTTCGTTCCGAGCCTTGGTGTACTTCTCCCATTTAAAATGAACATCTTTGGCTAGGAGTCGATTTTTCTCACCTTGGCGTTTGATAGCCCTGTTGACGAACGTGAGGACACGGAACCGATGGGTTGTATCGATAAGAGCTGGTTCCGAGCCTCTCGCTCGGAGAACGAGATCAATCGCTCCCCTACCGTACTCCGGAGCGGTTGTAGCCTCACCGGGATGTGACTATGGGTGGTGTTGGGCTCTTCTCTTGGGGACTTTGTCCCTCTGCAGATTCTCCCTGATCTGCTTCCTTGGGTTTGCCATCCATCTCCTCATCTTGATCATCATTATCACCTTTATCAGAAGGTGGAGATGGGGGCGGAGCTGTTTCGATCGGAGCTCTCAAGCTCGGTAAATAGAGCATTGCGGCTCTCAAATCTTCGAAAGACGCCACATCGGGCGGCTCTCCGAATCCAATCTTGGCTTGGAGCTCTTGCTCCTCCGTCGCAGCTCATCCGGTGACTGGCTGGGATTTGGCAAAGTCAATAAGAATGTCCCAAGGCGAGAAACCTTAAGAGCATCTCGAGCTCTTGTCCTTACTTGCTATTTCAACCGGATCTGCGTGCTCGGCAATTTCACGGTATCTCTAGCTGAATCTCACCTGCAAAGACGCATGATCGAGTGGTGTCGGTTGTTGTCCACTCAGCCAGTAGGTTCGGGGTGACGGTTCCCTCTTGTCGGACTCTGTTTCCTCAGAGCTGATCACTTGGACCTTGTCCTTGATCGTCGCTCCCTCGATTCCAGTATCTGAATCGAGTAGGTGCTCCTCTTGAATAGAAGGAGGAGCTGGCTGAATAATGGTAAGTGGCTGAGCCACTGTGACCTCAGCAGGTCGAGTCTTAGCCAGCCTCCTCTTCTTTGGCACTTGGACAGTTGGGGGCAGAGCAGACGCCGCTCTCTTCGGTTCAGGTGGCCCCTTGCCAATTGACTTTTCTGCTCCAGCCTTTGTCATAAATTTAATACTCTTGAGATCAAAAGACTTCGAGTCCTCAAAAGCTGAGCGATTCTGTACCACACTCTCTATCAGCACCGACATCTTGGTGCCGAATAGGAGCTTGCCTGTACTGGTTAGCTTCCTCTCTCCGATGGCGAAGTAGTGAACTTCGGGCTTGGGCCTTACTGAGTAGTATAGTAGTCGGCCCAGTTCACTTCTACTCCATCGTCTATGATCATCATCAGTTGTATCCTCGGCTTAGAAAGCTGATCATAGGATCCAGCTGAGCTCGTCAGAATATGAGAGACAACGTAAGCTAAACCCCGGTACTGAGGTAACAAAAGATTTCTCTGAAGCGCCGTCTTGAACACTATGTCGCTGCGTCCACAGAACTTTTGGACGTAGTTATTTATCTCCCTTTCCTTATAACCAATGGGTGAGATACCAGCTGAGGGTAGTTGAAAAGCTTGAACGAGAGCCTCTGAGATATTGAAAGAGTGGGTAGCCTCCCTCCACTGATTTGGGGCAATTTCCTATTGTATCCAAAGGATGCTTCTTCTCCTCCTGAGGCTAATGATTTCCAGTTGTAGTAGGCCTCCACAACTTGTCTCGGCAGATGAGAACGGGGATGCCTCGACACAAGAGTTGCCAGCCCTGACTTCTCAAGGGCGCCAAAAATCGGCTCCAAATATGAAACGTCCACCTGCCGGAGAGCCATCGTCGGCTCAAACTGAACCCGGATGGTCATGATCTCAACCATCTTCTCAGGAGTCTGTACTACCGCCATCGAAATCTGCAAAACAAATTGTTAGCACTTGAAAATAGAGTAAGTTAGTAGCTATCAGCGGATAGTAATACATTACCGTGAAATAGAGCTTGAAAAGAGATATAGCAATGCAGTTTGAATGAGGATGTAAGGAAGGTAACTGAATCGCTAAGAAAAAGCTCTAAGATATGAGAATGGCGAAAAGTGAGGAGTTGATAGAAGATGAAAGATTTTGTATATTGAGTTTGATCTTTAGTTTGAATCGCACGGTTCAAATTTAATCTTTCAAAATCAAGGGGCGACTAAGATTAAATGTTATAAAAGAATGATTACAATAGCCGCCAAAAATATAGATATACGTAATAAAGCTAATGGAGAAGACATGCATTAAATGCGCGACGAGAGCATTAATTACGCGAGCGAGGAGTCCTGCTGACCTTTCCTCAAACCTTAAACATAATAAATGGTAAGGAATAAATGCTCCTAGGCAACTGAATGCAAGCGACTGATGCATTAAATGCGGCATGCTTCTGAACAAATTAAGTAACGATACTACGCAAACCTCTTCAGCTGAACTTATCAGCTGGTTACCATCATTTATCAGGAGGATGGTTGTGCTGATGACCATGTTCTCCCTTGTTGTGTACAGTGTGCATCTCCCAACTGAGTCACTGTACTAAGTTTTCTGACCTGTCGTGCTGATTCCATACTGATACAAATTGTTGCTAAGTATATCATTATCAGTAGTCGGCTTCTACTGACTTGTCTCAGTAGGATCTAGCAGACCTAGCTCAACTGATAGTTCTCTGAACCTGTTCTCAGCTAGTGGTTTGGTCAGTATATCTGCCCTTTGCTTGTCAGTATGGATTTTCTCCATCCTGATGTCCTTCTTTTCGACATGGTCTCTGATGAAGTGGTGTCGGATGTCCACGTGCTTGCATCTGGTATGTAGAACTGGGTTCTGAGTTATAGCTATTGACCTTTGGTGGAGTCACGGTAGATGGGCACTTCATCCCGAGTTATACCATAATCTCTCGGTTGTTGTCGAAGCCAAAGGATCCGGGCACAAGCAACTTCCTGCAGCCATGTACTCGGCTTCGGTAGTGGACGTAGCTACCGAGTGCTTGTTTCTTTGAAAACCACGATATCGCCTTGCTCGCCTAGGAACCGACATGTTCGGAAGTTGATTTTCGATCTATCCCGCATCCTGCATAATCGGCATCGGAATAACTCTGTCGGCATTAGATTATCATCGGCAGGATACCATAACCCACCTCGGGTGTTCCTCTTAGGTATCGAGAATCTTCTTCGCCGAGTCTAGATGACTTCGCTTGGGATTCGCCTCGAAATCTTGCGCATATACCTACAAAGATAAGTTATGTCGAGTCGGCTATTTGTTAAATAAAGTAAAGAACCAATAATAGCTCTATAATCGGTAGAGTTAACGTAAGCTCCCTCTTTGTCTAGATCGATTTTAAAGTTCGTGTTCATGGGGATCTTGACTAGTTTCTTTGGAATCACGGCCGAATCTTTTGAGAAGATCTCGAGTGTTTTTGGCTTGATTGATGAAGATTCCTTCGCTGATTGTTTTACTTGAAATCCAAGGAAATAATTCATCTCTCCCATCATGGACATCTCGAATTTCTCTTTCATCATCTTCTCGAACCGCCGACATATAACTTCATTTACGCGGCCGAAAATGATGTCGTCCACGTAGATTTGCACCGAGTAGAATGTCATCTTCGACTTTATGCTGAATAGGGTGCGATCTCACTGTCCCCTTTTGAAAACCTTTCGAAGTAGAAAGTCTCGATAGGGTATCATACCAAGCCCCGGGTGCTTGTTTTAACCCATACTGAGCTTTCCTAAGTCTCGTACACTGATGTCCCCGCTGAAAGCCGGGCGGTTGTTCCACGTAGACTTCTTCCTTCGCACGCCGTTCGTAAAAGCCTGACTTCACATCCATCTCGATATACCTTAAATCTCCGATGTGTTGCATAAGCTAGGAAAAGACGAATGGCTTCCAATCCGGCGACCGGAGCAAATGTTTCATCAAAGTCAATTCCCTCTCGCCCGACTATATCCTTTAGCAACTAGTCGAGCTTTATTTCGACAATGACGTTGTTTTCATCTCGCTTGTTCTTGAAGACCCACTTAGTTCCAATCACGTGCCGATGTCTAGGTGCGTCGACAAGCTCCCAAACTTCATTTCGACGAACCGGTTCCACTCTTCTTGCATAGCAATGACCCGGTCAAGCATCTTTAAGTGTGTCCTCTATCGACCGAGGTTCTTACGTAGACGAGAAAACAAGAGTAAAGTGAGCTTTCTCCTTGATTTAATCTTGATCTCGTCCTTATAGTTGCTTGATGGATCTCCAATGATGAGATCTCGAAGAATGAGCATCGAGCCACGAACGCCCGAGTCGGGCTTCTTCTTCGATACCACTTCGCACGATCAGTAGGTGTATTAGGCATTTCGAGTAGTCTTGTTTTGTGATTTGTAGTAATTCGGTAAGAAGGTTAGGATCTACCGAGTTTCCGGTGTTCGGGGGCATTTATCTCGGGAACATTAATCGTTCCCCCCGAGTTTATATTCTCGGTAGAGGTCTCGGTTACCACGGGGGCTTCCTCATCGACCGAAGTTACTCGTTGTTGATTACGTTCGATAGAATCAACTAGGTTAGCTACATTGCTTGTTGGGTGAGTCCGAATTTCTTCATCTTCGACTCATCATCCCAACAATCTTTGGATCTTTTCGGCTTTGTCATTTAGTTCGAGATCCCGTAGCTTGCTTGCCGACATCCTCGGTGCTTGACTTTGTATCTTTCCCTGTTCTCGGTAACAAATTCATCAAAAACAACATAAGGGCTTTCCTCCACGCAAAGAGTTCGATAGTTAAAAACTCGAAGGCTTTATCGACTCGGGAGTATCCTAAGAATACTCCTTGATCGGATTTGCTATCAAAGACCTTCAACCGATCTTTCCCATTGTTGTGGATAAAGCAAGGACAGTAGAAAACATGAAAATGAGAAATAGAAGGAATTCTCCCTTTCCACAGTTCGTATGGCGTCTTCATGTGTTCTTTGTGTCGGTAGTGATCGATTCCGAGTGTAACAGGGCGGTGTCGGTAGCATCAGCCCAAAACTTTGAGGGTAGTCCGGAATCTACGAGGAGCGTTCTTGCTTTGCTTCTTTGAGAGTTCTGTTCTTACGTTCGGCAAGTCCGTTCTGGCGAGGGGTGCGCGCAGTGATGTCTCGTGCTGAATTCCCTCTTTATCGCAAAGATGTCTTAACTAACGAGTTTAGAAACTCGTTCCTCCGTCTCGAGCGTATCTTCTTAATCTTGATGTTGTTTTCCACACTCGAGTTTCTTCGGTAGATTAGGTAACTCGGTCTCGAACATCGATTTGTTGGCGATGAAGATGACCCAAGTATATCTCGAGAAGTCGTCTATGACGACGAGGGCATACTTCTTGCCTCTTATAGTCCTTTGGAGAGACCGGCCCGAATAAGTCCATGTGAAGCGGTGAAGGATTCCATCGGTGGAAGGTGACGGAATAGGTGGATTGCTACTCTTTGTTTGCTTTCCCTTCGGACACGCTTCACAATTTCGTCTTTGATAAATGATTCGTTGGGCGAGTCCTCGACTTTAGAGTTCTTGACGAGCTTGTTCATGGTCTTGAAGTTCGGGTGGCCGAGTCTCTTGTGCCATAGCCAGCGACTTGTTACCCGATTTAGTCCGCACGAGCAAGCAAGCCTCGGGTTACGCGGTATTCCGGTTGCAACATAGATGTTCTTCCTCCGCGAACCCGATAACACTCGTTTTCCCTGTAGATTTGTCAACAATATCACGTAAACCGGCGTCAAAGATTACTCGTTAAGATTATCACGTAATTGGATCGATCGAAAGGAGATTATGTTGAAGTCCTTCAACATATGTTACTCTTTGGAACCGTGGCGCAGTCCCAATGTTCGGCGTTCCGTATCCCCTTGTGTAGCCTTTGGAATTGTCACCGAATTCAATTCCGGGACCATCTTCTTGTACGTAGTTGGTTAGCGTGCTCTTCCGGTAGGTCATGTGTCTCGAGCGGCCGCTGTCCACTATCCACGGGTCCTTATGCACCCGCAAAACGGAGGCATTTTTAGGTACCCTTTGGTTCGATTGGGTCCTTACGGGTTAGTGGGTGATTTCGGAACCCGGATCTGTCTCGGGACCTTAGAAGTTCCGAGACTTCTTCTTCGAACCTTATCGCCTTTCTTCTCCACGAGGACTTGGAGATACCGACTTTTTCGCGATAATTTTGGGTTCATGCGCTTTCTTCTTTCGAGTCTTAGCGCTTCTCCCGACCCCCGGGCTCATAGTAGTACGAGCCGCACCGAGCCGGGTGCTCATACGATGGCTCCTTGTACTTTTTCGCCCATCCGACCTTCTTGATTCCCCCCTTAATTTGATCGCGGTGTCCTGGGGCTGGAACCTTTGGTCACCGCTTGTTGCTACTTGGCCGAGGTGTAATTATTTTTCGTTTGTTTTTCGCCCGAGGTGTGGTGTCGCAGCTTGCACCTTTCCTCCGACGAACCTATCGCCCGGGGTTCTCGAGCTTTTGGAGGTAGAAGCTTCGTGGGTATAGCCCGGGCCTTCTTTCACGAAGTTGACCGTTGAGCTCTAAGCATGCTTTCAAGCTTCTCCTTAGCTCCCGGTGTATTGTTCGGTCATCAATCCTCTCCGGACTTCGTCACTCCTTCCGAGTGAATCATAGTCATTCCGCACGTCGTGAGCTTCGACCGAGCTTGGCTATTTCGGTCTCTTTCTCGGAATTGTCCTTGGTCGAACCGAGATCCGAGTCTCTTGAAGCCGAGACTTAGTCATAAGAGATTCAATCTCTTCCTTGAGTCTCGCAACTAGATCCACCGACTCGGTAGAGACCCGACAATCGAAGAAAGTCTCGATTCTCGGCCTTTACTTGTTCAAGTTCCCGGATGGTTCTGCTGAACTCTCGCTCGACCGAATACGTTCCTCTAGCAGATCGTCGTAGGCTTGTACCACATCCGAGATGATCATCACGTGACCGAGCACGTGTCTTGTGTGCTGTGTGAAGAAGAGGTAATAATGCGTTTAGAATTTACCTCGGCCTCTTCTCCGGCCATCGACGCATTCGGCCGACTCATCGAGAACTGTCTTTGCGACCTCAAGCTGCGACGAACGCGGCTTCGTCTTCGAAGAATACATGAATGTATCCTCCTCAATGTGAGTTGTCGGATATCTCTCCGGCTATATAGGCCTGCCGTCTCTCGGCGAACTTCTTTCTCCGGCTCGCCGTTCGCTCTTTGAGCGCTGAGAGTTCGGGACAATCGTACCGATAGTGTCCCTCCTTCTTGCAGTTGTAGCAGGTAGATATTCTGCTGCTCTTACCAGCTGAGTCTTTAGACGGACTGGCAGCAGACTCCAATTTCCTGTATTCAGTAGAAGGATTAGATTCTTCCTTTTTATGATAGTCTTTCTTACCCGAGGAAGAATCTCGGTTGTATTTCCTCGCCTTTTCGACTCTCTCCTTTTCCCTCCGATATTTGAGAGCCATCGGTGCTAGCCGATCGGGGCCTGAAGTCTCTCGAAGACTTTGCTACGATGTGGCCACGGCTTTGCTTGAGGAAATAGGCTTGGCTTCGGTATTCTTGATCGTTGCCTTGAAGGCGTGGTCGAACCGTGTGTCGACTGGAGCGCTTAAGCACTTTTGGGGTAGGCTATGCTCGAATTCCTCCGATTTTAATTCGAAAATATAACATCAGGAGTTAGAGCATTTAGATCAGAGCGACGTAAATAAGTAGCAAATGGAAGCCACTTCGTCTGGGCAACGCTCTCAAGATCTTGGTGTTCATCTCCTTGTTGGTGAACGACCTCCCCAACCCATTGATAACATTGACTTGATTGGTGAATCGACACTCGGCTCGTCAATGGTTTCAGTGAGGCTCCATTGCAAAGGCGTCGAACTTCCCGAAGCGCTAGCTCGAGCTTGTTCTCTTTGATCCGAGGGGTTCCATGGCTCGATGTACCCAAGGCGTCCCATAGCTCTTTCGCCGTTTTGCAATCTTGTACCCTTCCGAGATGTGAGTCACCGAGCGTAGTCGGTATGGCATTACGTGCAACTCGGTCAAGGTTGTGCAACTTCTTTTCTTCGAGCGTGAAGGCGATTTGTCTTTGGGAACCTTAGCACCCGCTTGTGCTCCCACGCCTCCTCCAAGGCAGCAAATACTACGCCGTCGATCATGGGAATGATCGGTCCCGACTCTAGGACATCTCGACATGCTCGTCGTGGAGTGACGTTAGGTGTGCCTCCATACGTACGCGCCATACCGTGTAGTTCTCTATTGAGAACATCGGCACCATCCTAATACCCGACATATCGAGACATTGTAAGAGTAAGAGTATAAGGATGCTGAAAAGATGCTTATGCGGTGAAAACGGTTTTCGGGATCGGTTCGAGAGGACCAAGTATTTCGTAACCGGCGATCGGTTGAACACCGAAAGCTCGATACCAATTGTTGGTCCGGAGACGAAAAGTCGGGTGTAGAGGGGGGGGTGAATACACCGAGCTCTGTTTCTTTTTCTCGGTGAAGGTCACGTAAGGCGATGTTTGCAATCGATGAACGAGTGCCAAGTAAGCCTTCGATCACTGGGGTCAAAGTGAGTCGGCTTCGAGCTCTTCTACCGACCGATGTCGGTATTACGAAACTCCGGTCGGAGACCGTAGTGCGGATAAGTGTTAGGCCCGGAGTCGTCTCTTTTGAAAACGCGTTTTTGCAAGTTAAATCTTTTGGTCGTGCACTTTATAAAATACGTTTTTTGCAAACTTATGATTTTCAAGTCGGTTGAATGCAATGCAATAAAACAAGTAAATGAACACAAGCGATTTAACGTGGTTCGGATACGCAAGATCCTACGTCCACGGTCCCGAACAAGGCGGGAGAACTTGTTGATTATTCTCGAGCAAGCCTCGGCGGGGATACTGCAGCCTTGGACGGTTCCCTCTAAGTTATAGTCCTTAGAGACTTTACAATCCAAACCTAAGTTTAGAAGGGAGGGAATATTCTCCAACTGAGAAGGAGTTCTTACAACAAGAACAATTCACTAAATGTGAACTCCTTCGGATCTAAGCTATGAATCTAGCAATGAGCTTAGTCTAGAGAAGATAGGGATCAAAGTGCTCTAGAGAGATGAACTACAAGAAGTGTTCTATGAAAACTAGTTCGTCTCTGGATAAGCTTGAAGGTTCTAGAGCGTTGTGAGTTTGAATGATTTCCCTTGATTTCGCGTATATTCCTCTTCTTGAAATCTTCAAATCCTTCTCTATTTATAGTTGTGAGTTGTGACATATGTCCGTTGGAGACGACGATGCCACGTGTCACAAGCGTCCAAAGAAAACGGCCACTATTCAACTTTGTTGCGGCGGGGCGATTAATGACGGCTGTTCATGAGAGCAAACTTTACTATGTAGAGTAGGTAAGCGTTGTCGGCTTCTCATTGGTCGAGGTTTGTAGTTGGTGAGTGTCGAGTTGACCGTTCAAACTACCTCGTATGTCTTCTCGCCGAACATTTGAAGGGACTTTAAGTCTTTGGGTCGCTTTTACGTCGGATACGGCACTCGAAAGCCTTGTCTTCTTCGGTGAGTCGTCCGACTGATAAAGTGAGCTTCTGATAGTCCGTTGGTCGACCGCGAAGGTATACCGCTTGCACTGGTTCTTCTACCGATGACCATCAGCTTGTAGAGAGTGCTTCTACTGAGGTCCAATAAGGCTGATGCGGGATCTTCAATTGAGTTTGATATCGGCTGCTGACGAAGAATGCAAGCGATTACACCGATGACGTGGGGTTCGAAAAGTATCTTCGATGAAGATCGGTTCAACAACTACCCCGTACAGGACTTAGACAAAATAATAAGCATTACATCAAGTCTAACCTATACATCAGCTAATCCTATCGACACACTAATCTACTGATATCAGCTCGGTTTTGGGATCTTCAATTCCATAGTACTACAATGATTTCCCCCAATTTCTTTTAACCCTAGAACAGCTGAGTATCAATCTACTGACTCATATCCAACAACGTGTTATCTTAATTAGTGATTAAGTAATGTTTAATTTCGTTTAATTCACTTTTACCTTAATATGTTAGGACTTGTATTGTAGCCTATATAAGGCTTGTTTTTGAGAACTTAAGAACATAAGAAAATTGTCCAATTCTCCTTCTCTCTCGTTCTCTCATCTCTCTCAACTCTCCCGCTCTCTCGAACTCTTTCTCTCTCTCTCTCTTTCATTAATTTCTTTTCTCTTAATTCTCTCAATTTCAATTTCCTCTCCTCTCAATTCTCTCATGTTATTCTTCAAGATATAATTCATATCTGATTCTACAAATCAAGTCAACAATTCCTCTCTGATCAAATCTTGAGACAAGCCTAACAATCCACCAAATTAGCAGCGGGTTGTTACAGCAATCAACCACTCCGCAAACGTCTTTGAGGCGTCGATCCAGCTGAGCGCCCAATTAGCCTTCTTCTCGACGGAGGGAATGGTCTCCATAGCTCTATAGAGACGGATTCTCTCCTCCGAATCCCTGTTGTAGGTCTCGATCAGGAGACTGTACATCACAGAATGGATATTCTTGATGGCAATCTGGAAGCCGTCAGGGCCGGCTCTAGGGGTAAAGTCGGTGAAGCCACCGCTTTAGGCCCCCAACCGAGACTAAGGCCCCATCGAGCATGTGTCCTAAGGGTTAATGCCTTATATTTTTATATATACTTTTGTTTCGCATAAAAAAGTATTATTGAAAGATCTAGTTAAGTGGTAGAACACTATTTTTTTGCATCTTAGAGGTCTTAGGTTCGAATTCGGGTGACTTAATAAAAATCATTAGTATTCTTCCACTAAAACAAAGCATATTAGTTCAACAAATCATTAGTATTCTTCCACTAAAACAATGCATATTAGTATTCTTCAATTGAGTTTGATATCAGCTGCTGACGAAGAATGCAAGCGATTACACTGATGACGTGGGGTTCTGAAAAGTATCTTCAGCTGAAGATCAGTTCAACAACTACCCCGTACAGGACTTAGACAAAATAATAAGCATTACATCAAGTCTAACCTATACATCAGCTAATCCTATCGACACACTAATCTACTGATATCAGCTCGGTTTTGGGATCTTCAATTCCATAGTACTACAATGATTTCCCCCAATTTCTTTTAACCCTAGAACAGCTGAGTATCAATCTACTGACTCATATCCAACAACGTGTTATCTTAATTAGTGATTAAGTAATGTTTAATTTCGTTTAATTCACTTTTACCTTAATATGTTAGGACTTGTATTGTAGCCTATATAAGGCTTGTTTTTGAGAACTTAAGAACATAAGAAAATTGTCCAATTCTCCTTCTCTCTCGTTCTCTCATCTCTCTCAACTCTCCCGCTCTCTCGAACTCTTTCTCTCTCTCTCTCTTTCATTAATTTCTTTTCTCTTAATTCTCTCAATTTCAATTTCCTCTCCTCTCAATTCTCTCATGTTATTCTTCAAGATATAATTCATATCTGATTCTACAAATCAAGTCAACAATTCCTCTCTGATCAAATCTTGAGACAAGCCTAACAATCCACCAAATTAGCAGCGGGTTGTTACAGCAATCAACCACTCCGCAAACGTCTTTGAGGCGTCGATCCAGCTGAGCGCCCAATTAGCCTTCTTCTCGACGGAGGGAATGGTCTCCATAGCTCTATAGAGACGGATTCTCTCCTCCGAATCCCTGTTGTAGGTCTCGATCAGGAGACTGTACATCACAGAATGGATATTCTTGATGGCAATCTGGAAGCCGTCAGGGCCGGCTCTAGGGGTAAAGTCGGTGAAGCCACCGCTTTAGGCCCCCAACCGAGACTAAGGCCCCATCGAGCATGTGTCCTAAGGGTTAATGCCTTATATTTTTATATATACTTTTGTTTCGCATAAAAAAGTATTATTGAAAGATCTAGTTAAGTGGTAGAACACTATTTTTTTGCATCTTAGAGGTCTTAGGTTCGAATTCGGGTGACTTAATAAAAATCATTAGTATTCTTCCACTAAAACAAAGCAACTCATTGTACTTTTATATTTTAATGTTGTGCTTTAGGCCCCGAAAACTTTGAGCCGGCCCTGGAAGCCGTAGAAGGCGCGCGCCTCCGAGATCTGGACCTCCTTCATGAACCGGTCGGCGAGATTCTCCAAAACGATGCCGCCGGAGGCGGCCAAGAAGTCCAGCACCTGTTTGACGAAATGCTTATCGCCGGAGGTGAGGGATTCCCAGTAGCGGAGATCCTGAGAGAGATCGACCTCCTACGTCGTCCAGAAGGAGACTTCGGCCTTCTTGTACATCTCCCTGACCCAAGGCCGGCCCTCAAGTGTAGTGGGTAGGGGCGGTTGCCCAGGGCCCCAAATTTTTGGGGGCCCATTTTTTATTTTTTTATTTTTTTAATAGTAAATAAGTTTTTTTTAAGAAATTGTATTTTTATTCATTTTTTTTTAGCGAAGAAAGGATCAGTTAATATATTTAATTTGGTCCATAATTTTATTACAAAATATACTATATCTAGTTTAATATAGTAATATAGAATTTAAAATAATTAAATAGGTTATAAAAAAGTAAATGTTATTTCAAGTCTTTATTCTATATGTACGCTTTTGTTATTATTCATCTCTATTTCTCTTTTATTTTCTAATTTTCTTGTTTATTAAATTATTTTGAACACGACTATGTCATAAAAAATAGGGGTGAAACAACAGCTACTATTTTTTAAAGATATATACTAAAATAAAAAATATATACTAAAATAAAAGACGATGAAAATACAGATATTACTTTATAGAAAGGGGGCACATTTTTTATCACTTACCCCGGGCCTCTTTTTTCTCAGGACCGGCCATGTCCTGACCTGAGGGTACTGGATATCGGGAACATGCAGAAGCGGTCGGGATTTGGGGCCAAAAGAGGCTCTTCCGGTATTGACGGCATTTTCGGAGAGAAATGAACGGAGTTTGTTGAGATGAAAATGAAAAGCGGAGCAGCATAAATATTAGAAGAATCTTGCGAGGGAAGCTTAGGTTGGAGTGGCGGGACGAAAGATTTTTGGCAAAAACTTGTGTGCACCATGTTGCACATGCAACATGATTCAATTATCCAATTTTGACCCGCTTTGACCCGTATTTGACCCGTTTACTCTATTTGACCCGTGTTGACTCGCTGATGTCAGCGTGACATCATTAATCTTTTTTTTATTTTATTTTTTTAAAAATTAATTTTTTTTACTTTTTTTTTAATTTTTTTTTTTACGTTTTTTTCCTCTATATTTTAAGGACGGACGTGTCACTCCTTGCATATGAAGTGTCAATCGTAACAAACAAAAGTGCCAATCGCAACAAACAAAAAAAATTTAAATTTTATTTTTTTCTTTTTTTTAACGTTTTTCCCCATTTATTTTAAGGACGAGTGTGTCACTCTTTGCATACGAAAGTATCAATTATAACAAACAAAAATGTCAATAGTAACAAATAAATTTTTTTATTTTTTTGATAAGTAAGGCGTGTCATTTGTAGTGAATAAACGTGTCATTTGTTTTTTATCCAAAGTGTCAATCATAACAATCAAAAGTATCATTTGTATTTGAATAAAGTATCATATATTGACTATCAATTATTTTTGAAAAAAATGCGATTTGTTTCGAAAAAAATATCATTTGTTTATGAAAAAAGTATCAATTGTATATGCTGATTGTGTCAATCATGACAAAATAACGTGTCAATGATGAGCAGAGTGTCCGTTTAAACTGTAATTTATAGTAGAGAACAGAGTGTCAATTGTGTGTGTTATTCGTGTCAATCATGACAAAAGAACGTGTCAATGATGACCAGAGTGTCTATTTAAGTTATAATTCACAATAGAGAACAGAGTGTCAATTGTCTCTGCTATGCGTGTCAATCATGATAAACGAAAGTGTCAGTCATACTAAACAAAAGTATCAATTACCAATAATACCAAAAGCTAATGTACTTGTTGTAATACATATATGCATAAAGGAAATCACGAAGACATAAGGAAATGAACTTGAAGGACAATAAGGTCAGACATAATATCAGCAATAAAATCCGCAGTATTAACACTCAAAGGGAAGCAGACCAATCAACTGTGTCTTTTATTTGCGCAATATCGTTAAAATGACCAGGCCATTGAAAGAAACATTTGACATCAAACAGAGAATTGGAGACCACTTGGCTACTTCAGAAAGATACTCCAATTATAAGAAACATACTCGGCTTCACGATGTATATATGCCTAATAAAATACAGCAACCACTTCACCACATGCTTCATCTCTAACTAATTACTCCAAAAATTGAATGAAGGGTAATAACTTGCAACATTGATCGGATCAGAATGGCTGGACACAACATTGTCAGAAATGAAAATTAGAACGAAGAAGGAAAGCACATTACCAGCGGCATCAACCCTATTATTCCCAATTAGCTTCTCATTCTTGAACCGCGACTCTCCGACCCGATCACAAATGTCTGCAAAACGTGAAGAGTGAGAAAAAACAAGCGGTTGAATAAAAACGAATGACGAATCGGAATCGGGATCAGAACCTGATTCCACATCGGAGTATGATTCGGTATCCGCAGAGTAATCCGAGTTGCTGATGTTGAGCCACTTCCGCACCACCACGCGTCTCCACGAGAGCTGTAGGCCTCGCAGTATATACATCGTCGGGAGACCATCGCGAGATTGGATCGTTGATTCTGCCGCCGCGCCATTGGAGGATGAAGGCGAATAGGGCGAGAGAGAGGGGAAGGAGTGTGAGGAGCAGGAGTAGGTTTTAATTTGGTGTTTTAAATTTTTTTTATTAATGGGTCAAACCTGGTCAAAATTAGAAATTGGATCATGTTGCATGTGCAACATGATACACATAAGTTCATCTCAAGATTTTTTTATTTTAGGATTTCAGCTTGAAATTTGAAAAAGGAGGGGGGAATTTTTAATTATTTGGAGCACGAGAGATTATATTTTCTAGAAGTCTTAGAATTACTACATGTAGCAAGGTGATATATAATTAATTTTGTACAACCTCTGTCCCATTAGGGTGTTGAAGTGCCTATAACATATTGTACAAAAAATTAGAGTATCATGTCGTGTTGGAATGTCTGACATGCATAATACACTGAAGTTTTTGGAAGTGTTCAACTTTTCAGTTAGTAGTTAGTACATACATTTATATGAATGCTGTTGCAGGTTGATGAAAAAAATGTATTTATGTAGGGTACCAATTTTATGACCAACAAAACCAATGTGAAATACAAATTGGGCATTGATATGGTGCAATTTTGCTATGGCTAAAGCTCTCGTTTAGTCTTCTTATCGGTACCTTCAATAAGTGCGACGAATCCTTCCTCCCCAAGTTTATTAGATTGAACGACTGTACCCTAGCTCGTTGGCTTACATACGTTCCAAATAGGTTAGAAGATCTAGCATTGATGTTTGAATCATTGCAATCTTTTGTGCCTGTTCTTGCCTAGCCTACATTTTTCATATATCATTAGTTGATCGATTTCAATGAGGAATGCAGTGATATGATCTACGTGGATTGTGAAAAAATTCTTGGGGCAATAGCTACGCTTGTTTATTTTTTGCGATAACTTTTGATTTTGGTTGTATCATGTGAATCAAATGTGCGGTATCATGTGAATGCATGTAACTAAATCAGTACTTCAGCAAATTGAACTCATATTTTTCGGACAACAATATTTATACGTGAGACTATATGTTAGTCTAAAAATAAAAGAGATATTTGAATTGAAAAAATGGCTAAAGAGCATGAATTGCTATTCAATTAACCTTAAATATAATAAAGGGAGTATACATTTCAGAAAAAAAAAAAGAAGAAAAGAAAAAAAAGGCAAACCATATAATCCAAGTCTAAAACCCAAAGGCAGACCATATGATCCAAGTCCGAACCCCATATTTAATCAAGCTTTTCTCGACCTTGAATTTTCTCTAGCAATTTATCGAACTCCTAGAAGTAGTTCCACCAATCATTAGGCCTTCGGACATTTAATAGCAAAGCAACCCACAGTACAGTTAAATCTCAATAACGTAGAAAAAAATATTTATTTAACGAGATTATTATTTATCGAATATTATTTTAGTGCATTAACCCATATCGGGATCAGAAGAAATTATTATCTTAGCAAGATTATTACTTTATCAAATATCACTTTATCGAAGTTTAACTGTACTAAACCGCATCCATAACCCAAAACCACGAGTTTCCAAGTGAATCCATCGATAAAATTAGTCATCACTTTTTTTCAGCAACATGGGAGGTTCCTCATAACATTTTGTTGTCAATCTTGAGTTTCAAAGATGAGTTATTATCAAATGTTCAAAACTAACCGCCAGATTAAGATATTTGTCCAACAAGACAATTCATTGAAAGATAAACTTAACGTCATAAGTTGCTTAGCATGGAAAATTACTCATATCTCTTTACAGATAATGGAGCAGACAGGAAGTTTGTGCAAATAAATCATTTCCAGCCAAGTTGTGCTCAAGCCATGTACAACAAACTTGAAACATACCAATACTTATGAGATAAAAATATATTGTATTGTCATAGAACTAATTAATCAACTACTAAATCAACCATAAGCAACTCAAGGTTCACAAAGTATGGATAACTCTGCTCATGATTTCCTCAACAGAGAGAAGATGAACAAACAGAAAACCACATAACAAATCCTAAACTTTTACTAATATACAAGGAAAGCATGAATTAGGCACAAGTAAATAACAGTTCAGAAATCCTCATCCAACTTTAACACATAGCTGTCGCCCCCACTCCCATTCAAACTCAACATCACCGACGCCTTCTGATAATCACCGACCCTCTTCTCAAAGAAGTTGGTTTTCCCCTGCAAACTGATCAAACCCATCCAATCAAATGGATTCTGCACATTGTACATCTTCCCATACCCTAAAGAATCCAGCAATCGATCCGCCACAAACTCAATGTATTCGCACATCAATTCTCCATTCATACCAATCAAAGCACAAGGCAGAGCATCACAGATGAACTCCCTCTCAATATCAACAGCATCCGCTACTATACTTTTCACTTTCTCTTCGTTCAGCTTCAATTTCAACAAACTATAGAGCAAACAAGCAAAATCACAGTGCAAACCTTCATCTCTCGAGATCAGCTCATTCGAGAATGTAAGTCCAGGCATGAGGCCGCGCTTCTTCAACCAGAATATCGCGCAGAAGCTTCCGGAGAAGAATATCCCCTCCACGCACGCAAAAGCGATCAGCCTCTCCGCAAACGTCTCCGAGCCGTCGATCCAGCTGAGCGCCCAATTAGCCTTCTTCTCGACGCAGGGGACCGTCTCCATGGCTCGAAAGAGGTGAGTTTTCTCCTCTGAGTCCTTGATGTAGGTCTCGAGCAGGAGGCTGTACATCTCGGAATGGATGTTCTCGATGGCGATCTGGAAGCCGTAGAAGGCGCGCGCCTCCGATATCTGGACCTCTTTCATGAATCGGCCGGCGAGATTCTCCAAAACGATGCCATCAGAGGCGGCGAAGAAGGCTAGAACGTGTTTGATGAAATGCTTCTCGTCAGAGGTGAGGGACTCCCAGTGGTGGAGATCCTGCGAGAGATCGACCTCCTCCGCCGTCCAGAAGGAGGCTTGAGCCTTCTTGTACATCTCCCAGACCTGAGGGTACTGGATCGGGAACATGCAGAAGCGGTCGGGGTTTGGGGCCAGCAGAGGTTCTTCAGGGATTGAAGGCATTTTCGAAGCTTTGAATGGGAAATCAATGGAGATTGGTGAGATGAGATTGAGGAAGCGGTATGGAGGAGTACAATAAATAAGAGAAATTCTTGTGAGGGAAGCTTGTGTTGGATTGGCGGGATGAATGATTTTTGATTTTAGGGTTTCAAGTTGAATTTAGGGGGGAGATTTAATTTTGTTTGAAGTGAAAGTTATAAAACTTGCGAGGGAAGCTGGAGAAGAATGTAACACGTGGGTTTGTTTATAAGGCGCGGAAAATGCTTTTTATTTGAATTCGAACTGTACAGATATTTAATTAAATTCATTCGTATGTTCAAAACTGTAAATTCTTTTTAAAACAATTCTGAAATGGGAATTCGGATTTGGGAAATGCATCTAGGCGTTTGGGGAAAGGTAAAAAAAGTAGTTCAATGCATTTTGGACCCTTTTAGTTATAATTTCTCTTTAATTGAATCTCAAATTGAATAAATTGGGAGTTGGGGCATTGTATTTTCAATTTAGTTCAAAATGATCCCTCGGTAACATATATTTGACCTAATGAAATTCAATAAACAAATAAATGTTGAGTATCTCGCCTGCATCCCCTTTGATTTTTAGATTGAGAATATCGCATAATTTGTTTAGACGGTTACATTTTCTTTTTCAGCCTAAAAAAAATGTAAATATGATCGAGGAGAGAAAAAAGAAATCGATTCAGGGCGGAAGAGAGATGACAACCAACTATGTGGTTGAGATATGCTTGACCAATAGGGCGTTGCCACATGTCGCCATTTTATTGACACTCGATATTTTTTTCTTGTAGAAAGAAAAATATAATATCTAATTTATCAAGAAAAAAAAAAGAATTTACCAAAATTCATTATCTATAAATAGAGACCAATATTATTATCCTTGTTTATTCACACATTAAATTTTTTTCATTTTCTCTCATTTTATTCTTTATTACAAACCTTCATCTCTCTTTTAATTATCATAGACTCATATAATAACAATTTATACAATTCGCAAAACATTTCTTACTCTTAAGATTACTAGGCAAATTGGCAAAAATAGTCCTCAAACTTCGCGTTTTTGCGAATTTTGTCCTCAAACAATTTTTTTTTGTTTTTTTGACTCTCAACTCCTTGTTTTTGCGAATTTTATCCTCAAACTTCTTTCTTTTTTTTTTCCACCATAAACTCCTTATTTTTGCGATTTTAGTCCTTAAACTCCTTGTTTTTGCGATTTTAGTCCTATCGTTAGATTTTCCGTCAATTTAACCGTTAATTCAAAAAAAATTAAAAAAATAAAAAATTGAAAGGGCAAAATCGGAATTTTTATTTACATGGACCAAAATAGCAAATAAAAAATGATTTGGGACCTATTTAGCAAAATAAAACAGTTTAAGGACTGATTTCAAAAAAATTAGACAAATAAGCTAATTGATTCGTATCGACGAGATTTTGCGTTAAATTTTTGATTTTTCATATAAATTTATTGTTTCGTATCAAATATAAGCTAACCAAGATTTCGTACTAATATAAACAACATTTAATTCGAAATGCAAAATATATACTGTGAATTAATCATTAAAAAACAAAGTTATTATCACCCAATATTTTTACTTCAAAATAACCATTTAGCGCATAATATTTACTTCAAAATAACTAGAATACGAACTAAAACTAATTTACGAAAAAAGTTATTATCACCCAATATTTTTGGCTTATTATAGTATTTGCAAATAAAACTAATATTTTATGTAATTTACGAACTGATACATATTTTCCTTATATTCTATTATTCATGAAAAATTATGAATTAAATATTTTTATAACATATTATTCATCGTAAATTACGAACTGACATATATTTCCCTCGTATTCATGTTATTTTGAAGTAAAAATATTGGGTGATAATAACTTTGTTTTTTAATGATTAATTCACAATATATATTTTACATTTCGAATTAAATATTGCTTATATTAGTACGAAATCTTGGTTAGCTTATATTTGATACGAAGCAATAAAGTTATATGAAAAATAAAAAATTTAACGCAAAATCTCGTCGATACGAATCAATTAGCTTATTTGTCTAAATTTTTTGAAATCAGTCCTTAAACTATTTTATTTTGCTAAATAGGTCCCAAATCATTCTTTATTTGCTATTTCGGTCCATGTAAATAAAAATTCCGATTTTGCCCTTTCAATTTTTCATTTTTTTATTTTTTTTTGAATTAACGGTTAAATTGACGGAAAATCTAACGATAGGACTAAAATCGCAAAAACAAGGAGTTTAAGGACTAAAATCGCAAAAATAATTAGTTTAGGGTGAAAAAAATAAAAAAAAGAAGTTTAAAGACAAAATTCGCAAAAACAAGGAGTTGAGGGTCAAAAAAACAAAAAAAATTGTTTGAGGACAAAATTCGCAAAAACGCGAAGTTTGAGGACTATTTTTGCCAATTTGCCAGATTACTATCTTAGCTACAAAAATCTCCAAAATTCCAACAAACTCGCAACACCAATCTTTGGTTTGAATTCGCAATTTACACAAAATCCCAACCAAAATACCCCTCCAACCTCTTCAAAAAATCCTCATGAAAAATCGTCAAACAATTCAAACAATCCTCAAAGTTGGAAAGTGATAATAAAAGACATAACACTTATATGTCTTCTTATTGTCATATTAGTGGAAATGCAATTGTTGGCACCAACCAAAGTAATGTCACGTTATGGAAAAAGGTAAAAATTTGTATGAACAAACTCGAACTGAAAACCCGCTAATGTCTGAAGATAGGTCAGTGGAGGCGTTGAGAGGACGTTTCAAACGCATTATGCGAACATTATGAAGTGGATTGGTGCGTAGAAGGAAGCGTATGCTTGGAGAGGGAGCAGGATGTTGCATGAGGATATTGAGAAGAAAGCACAGACGATTTACATAAAAATATTTACTCACGACGAGGTACTTGAAAAAGTTATGAGAAGTAATCCAGAATGGGAGTCGAATTTAGAGACAAGAGGTCGTACTTCTAAAAATCCTAGCAATGATAACAATGTTGATGAAAGTCAAGGTAGTTCTAAAAGAATAAGGATTCATGAACATGATACTCCAGAAGCTCCTATGAGTGGTGCTTCGACAATACGTCGTCCTATAGGGAGAGAGAAAGCTAAAGCTGGTGCTAAAAAGAAAGGAAAATGAGTTCCATTACAATCTTGTATAATCTCGGATAATTTTACTACTAAACTTAGTGATCTTAGGATCATATGTGAAAAGGAGTTTGATCAACGTGACTTGGATCGTAAGGCACGTCAATAGGAGATTGACTGGAAGGGGAATGTGGTGACACCAAACACATTGCCGGTGAAAAGAGAATCAACTCCAGTATAAGAGTCACTGAAGAACCATCTAATTGAAGGAATGGAAGGATGAATTCATACATACGTCCTTGGAAAGCTCTGATTATGCTCGATTTTGGAGCTTCTGGACTGTGTCTCGGCCCTTTCTCTCCTCCACGTGGACAGAAATCTGAGACGAATGAATAATCGCTCTCTCACAAAACTCATGTTCACTCACGGTTTTCGTATGTGTAGATTAAATAATGTTATACCACGTTAATATAATCATAATTGTAGCCAATTAATTTAATCATATTTCTAACGGGCTTTAGTACCAACAACCCTTAATATAATAAATTAATTAGTAGAACTACTTTTATTTATCAATTAATTGACTCAGCCAATTAATTTCAGATTAATAAATTCTATTATTATCAATTAATGAATAAATATATTATTCTCTTAATAATAATTATCGAGAGAGCAGAATAAATACTAGGCATCTGTTTGGGCCAGACTAGGGATCCAATATAAGATATAAAGTCGGGCCTCAAATTAATTTATTATCTATGCTCAACCCATAACAAAATTAATTAATAAACACAGATTTATTCTACTAGAGAATTCGTGCTGACTTACCCCTTTATCCCAACTTGACCAAAAACTTGTATTTTAGATTCAACTGATTTCTGTATTTAAGAAACAAATATATGTCAACATCTTATTATATCCTGAGTAGTACCATAGTCAATCTTATTAACACACCTAAACTTAATCAACCGGTCGGGTTTAGTGTGTTAATCCTTATGAGTTCCTAAGGGGATATTATCAACCCAATTAACAAGGATACGGATGCAAGATACAGATAACTAGCCAGAGATACAAGTAACTACTATCACCCAAGAAACGTAGATCCAATTGCGATGACATTCACTATAGTAACTCAAAGTGATAGATAGTTAAATGTACTCAGCTGAAATCTTATCAAGCATAAGACCAAATTAAGTCACCGACATATTTGGTTCTCCACTAATGTCAGTTAGGAGAACACATCTCACTGTGATCCATGAATACAATGTACCAGTATAAACAAGCAGTCAAGACAAACATACCACTTTTTATCTAAACTGTAGCTTAAACCGACAAGTTGTCCTTAAGTTGTCTCAGTTGTGATAACTGTTTATATCTTGTTAGTTGAACAAATTGTACAGTCTTCTGTAATCTACAACACATTATACAATCTAACTCTTATACAAGATAAATGACCAACATGCGCGAATATAATTAATCAAACAGGAGAATAAAAATAGTGGAAATAAAAACACATTGTATACAAGCAAAAAAATTGCTTCCAGTATACAAAATTCCAACACTAATGATCGAATTATTTCAGCATTAATACAAAATTGATGAGTAGTAATTTAAGTGTGTTGTTTTTCTACTGTATTATCTTTCTAGTGTGTTATTCTAAGTATGTTGTATTATAGTGTTATTAGTATTTCAACATTGTAATATATTTTCAATTGAATGAAATTGAAGTCTTACTTCTACTATCCATCATTTAAATGAACGTAGTAATGTAGATGCATTCAATTATATGTGTCCCACATAAATTATCATGTACCCTATGACTTGTGTCGTATTAAACGTAATATAGTGTATTGATATGATTGTGGTTTCCAATTTTCTTGTCATCAAATAGCGCATTAATACTTTTTCAACGCCTTTATTTCAGCAGCGCACTACGATCAATAAAGTGTATTGGATTACATATGATCGTGACAGTCATGTTTGTTGTCTTTAAGATACTGCACCAATAATTTGTATTAGATCCTCATCTTCACCCCTAAGTAGAGGTAACAAAAGGAGCAAGCGGGCCAGCCCAACACTCGGCCTATCAAGACAACTTTATTTTTGAGTCTGCCCAACACTTTATCAGGTCGTGATATATGAAACTCAACATAACTCGGGCTTTTGGGTGGCTGGGCGAGCTTAACCCTCTAATTTTTTAATATTTTTTATTTTTAAAATTATATTTTTATTAAGTAAAAATAAAATAAAATAAATAACTTAAACTAAATATGCTAATGGTTTTATAAGTTATTATAGATTATGAATTAATCAAACAAATTAAATAGATCATATTATAAATTTATGCCCAAATAAACATCAAAATTAAAAGTCGTACTCAGATAAACATCAACTAATCAAAACGAAAATAATAAACAAGTTAAAATTCTCAAGTTTCATCATATATGAATCACATTTGAATCTATTTTGATAAAACTTTATACCTTCCATATTTTCTTCATTTGTACATGTAGATTAATATTAATAGTAGATAATAATTATGTACTCCCTCCGTCCCAGCCGACTTATCTTGTTTGATTTCGGCACGGATATTTTGGTGAGTGAGTGGTTGTGTGTAGATGAGTAAGTGATTGTGTGTAGAAAGTGGGAGTTTGTGTAGTAATTATTTTCCTTTTTAGGAAACAAGACAAATCGGGTGGGACGGTCTGGAAAGGAATACATGATAAGTCGGACGAGACGGAGGGAGTATTTTTTATCAGGCAGGTTTTTTAGCCCCCAAAGCCCATAGAGCCCGGGGTTTTTTGGGCGGGCTTTTTAGGCCCAATGCATTTTCGGACTTATAATTTTGGTGCCCAACCTAACCTTATATTAGGTACCCAAATTGGCCCATCGGGTCGAGTCCATTTTGCAGGCTCTACTTGTGAGCATCTCACTATCTTCACATGTGAGCATGTTAGAAAGCAATAAACGACATTGGCGCGCTCACATGTTAGCAAAACTCTGTTTTAAATAAATACACCACAAAACCAATTCTGTCTACATTATTTGCAAATCTCCTAATTACATAATAGATCTCCCATAACCAAGTCCTCCCAAGCTCCCCAAAACAAAATCTCTTCAAGCTCTAGTTTTAATATTTCCGATTACCTCGAAGATGATGGTTGGTGGGAAAATCATGAAGTTTTTTATGAACAACATGCTAAAGAAGATCACATTATTGACAATATTGTTTAACAAATGGTCATTGAAGCAGAGTTTCTATCATTAAAACTTACATATTATGTTGTTAGGTAAATGAGATGGTTTATAGAACGTGGACGTGAGAAGGGCCATGAAAGTGTGTTCGAGCAATATTTTTTAGAAAAATCTAATTTATCATAAACAAACTTTTCGAACAAGGTATCACATGATGAAGACGTTGTTCCTATACATAATGAATCATTTGATTGTCACCGACGAGTTTTTTCAACAAAAGCAGGATGTCGTTGGTCATCCCGGTATGTATCCTATTCAGAAATGCACTACATCGATGAGAGTGTTGGCATACGCCACAGCAGCAGACTTGCATGATGAATACTTAGGAATAAGCGACCAACACTTAAGGAAATCACTCAAAAAATTTGTTGATGTTGTGATCTCCAACTTCGGTGAGGAAAACCTCAAAAAGCTCTAGACATTGCATACCTACTCCATCCATGAGAACAACGCGATTTTCCAGACATGTTGGGCAGTATTGACTGCATGCATTGGAATGGAAAAATTACCCTACCGGCTGGGCGGGGCAGTTTGCTGGAAGAAGCGGTAAACTCACAATTATTTTGGAAGCAGTTACATCCCAAGATTTGTGGATTTGGCACATATATTCGAACACCGGGTTCGAGAAATGATATCAATGTACTTGATCAATCTCCTATTCTTGAAGATGTCTTAGAAAGTAGGGCATCGAAGGTCAGTTACATCGTAAATGGTCATGGAAAGAATATGGTATATTATCTCATTAATGATATATATCCTGAATGAGCAGCATTTATCAAATCTATTAAAGCTTCTCTCATTTGAAAGTGTAAATTATTTGCTCTACATTAAGAGGTTGCACGGAAAGACGTTGGGCGAGCATTTAACGTTCTACAAGCTTGTTTCGCTTTTAACAAAAATCCATGTCTTATTTGGGATCGTGATGTTACAGGAAAAATAATAAGAGCTTGCATCATCATGCAGAATAGGGCTGAGCGCGGGACGGGTACCCGCGCCTGCGGGAAATGAATATTACTACCCGTTACCCGACCCGCATAGAGCGGGTACCCGCACGGGTACGGGACGGGAGCGGGAATACCCGCACATCTTATAGCCAGCAGCCATTCTCTCGGCAGTCGGCACACCGCACGCGGGTACCCGCGCCTGCGGGAAATGAATATTACTACCCGTTACCCGACCCGCATAAAGCGGGTACGGGACGGGAGCGGGAATACCCGCACATCTTACAGCCAGCAGCCATTCTCTCGGCAGTCGGCACACCGACTATGGCGGGTACGGAAATTGGCCGAGAGGAAAGACATAATAGAGGATACAACTACCAAGTATACTATAAAAAGATGTGGTTATTAAGGATATTAGAGTACAGACCTTGGCATCCGCTAAGGTAAGGATTGCCTTGGTATCCTTTAGAGCAGTTGCAGAGGTAGCCTCCAACCGTAGCATCAAAATCGATACAAATCACTATTAGACCTGCAGGCATAAGTAGTAGGATTGAACTTTGCTTCTTTGCAGTGCATTGACCCAATCCGCCAGTCCAGTGCCAAGATAGGAGGGTCAATTACTTCTATGAATGGATAATCTAGAGAAATCTCCGTTGAGTTATTCAAGATATGATGGTCATAATAATCAAGTGGATAACTTCATAATCAAACTCTTCGTTTTTAGTCCTCAAATGAAGCTGATAATTTCTCTGTTTCTTATTGTAATTCCACATAGGAGGCGCCAACTGCATTTCCATGAACAAATATTTTCTGCAGCAGATGTCATTGTCACTCCAACTGTGGGGTATAAAATCCCTTCTCTCCCTAAGCTTCTTACTCTTATGCCAAACTACTACTAAATCTTACCTCTATTTTCTTGACAGTGTCACTGCCTACACAATAAAGGACGACGCTGCGAAGACGGGCGAGCTAGACTACGTAAATGGAGGTACTACTACTAGTATATAGGACAAAAAAATAATTATTTGCGGCGGGTACCCGTTCGGGAACGGGTTTGGCCGGCTACTACCCGTTCCCGTTCCCGACCCGCGTATTTTTTTGCGGGTACCCGCCAAACGGGTACCCGTACCCGTTTTTCCCGACCCGAACGGGAAATACCCGAACGGTACGGGTGCGGGAACCCGTTTTTTTTGCACACCCCTAATGCAGAATATGATCGTGAAAGATGAAATAAGCACTTATCTAAACTATCAAGATCCCACAAGATTTATACAATATCAAGTTAGTCGGAGTGATCATCTAACTGGAGATGGAGCCGAAAATAACAATTCTGCATGCTCTACATACAAGATTGCAAGTCTAACTAGTTATATGACAACTAAGTCACAACTTTGGAATAGAGAAGCACACTAAGATCTTCGAGACGACTTGATCGAGCATATATGGCAGAAATTCGGCGATGATAATTGAATTTTCTTTACTTTGTTGTTTGTAATTTCAGTTTTTCGTTGTTTCAGTTTCATCTTTCAATCATTGTCCGATGTTTCAGTTTTTCGTTGAATTTTCTTTATTTTAATTTTGTACGGTTTTCGAGTTTTATAATGTTTCCTACAATTTAAGTTAATTTTTAATATTTAAAATTAAAATTATTAATATTAATATCTAATAAAATAAATATAAAATATTAAAATATATAATATTATGGTTGGTAGAGCATATATCACACAAATTCAGTTTCATTTTCGAATACCCTACAAACCATCAATCTATTAGTAACAATAAAATAGTGTATGTCCCTTAAGAAAATATAACGCTCGAAGTGTTTAGTTTATTGTCGAAAGTTATGAATTCAAAATCCACTAAGACCATTATGGATAAGTGGTGGGGATTCTCTATTCTGTTTTTTGTATCCCAAAACATATCCCACCAATGAAGCGAAGACATTTGTATTTTTAATTCAAGAATATCATGAATCAAGATAACTAATTCAATTTTAATACACATACAATTATGGTAAAAAAACACATATCATCACCTCATTGGGTGAACATGTATTGAGACATAAAAAACAGAATAGAGGATCTGTAGTAATATGTAAATCTGTTACCTATTAAGTATTTGTAAATCTCATTGGTAGGACATGCATTTATATTAAAATAATTAACTCATTAAATATTGCTTGCAAGCGGAATTTATGCATTTCGTACTTCGATAGCAATATGGATCATCCTCATTATTAAAAACACAATAAAATAATGTCATCTGTCATCGGGAGATAAATGAACAATGTCATGTCTTGATTGTATAGATGAACAATGTCATGTCTTGCTCAATCGATTGAAGTGGTTAATACCCGAAGCCATACATTATCTTGTAATTTTTTAATTTTTCCTTTTAACTATTGTTGTTTGTCGTATGCAGATGGAGTTGGGGCAGGGGATGGGTATCGACGGTCAAGGATGCTCGACCTGACTATAACGAAATGGAGAAGAAGAAGCAACAACAATCTGAGTATTTTTGTCCTTGGCCCTAAAAGTGTTGAAATCTTTACACAACCAACAAAATAGCAAAGTGATTAATCAAGCTTCCTTCAATTCAATTCTACTGTACAGAATTTACCAGCAACTACGATTTACGTCGCGTTGGGATTAGCTGATCTTCGTTTACACAAGAGAATCTCCCTCATCTTCTGCAACCATCCAAGGTTGTTTAGCGCCCTGACAAATTGCAAACGGAAAAAGAGAGAAAATAATAGGGTACGTATGTCAAGATACCAGTCTAAATCATAATTCCCTACAATAAATAACAATCTATCATCAATTAACAAAGCAAACTGCTGGTTCCAATAAACACACTTTAGTGAAAAATCGGACATCTTCTCCAGATTATAAAATAAGCCAGCTTTTCTTAACAAACTTCGCTGCAACAAAACAAAATTCGAAACGAACACCACCAAACTAATATGTTCCACCCTAAAGCTTAAATCTAAATATAGATTATTCGTATCTTCAATTCTAGGTTTTGTGCATTAATTTCACCTTCTAGACACCTTATACAACAATTATTACTCTTCCGCCAGACAGCTACTTGCCATGCCTTGCCATCGCAGAAATAAGCCTAAAGTTTCGAGGTTGCTAAGCATTACAAGAGGATAGGTCCCCACTCCCTCAAACCTATATATCTAATCCTTCGAAGTACTGCAGATCTAATACTCGTTCATCCGAGTACCGTAACCAAGCATAACGTAAAATTCCCAGACTCTTGAAACCATTTTCTTTTCTTCAGCCCTTGATACTACGGGCTAAACCCATACAAGCATTGATAATATCATTTGCATAAGTTATAATGTCGATCTTGTAAACTAGATTTTACCTTTCCTTGTCGTATAAGTCGAGGTGAACTTGCAGTCATGTCCACTACAGTAGATGGCTCGGCAAGTCTAGTGCCAGCAGCAACAACAAAGTCGAGTCCCTAAATTGATGGAAGACAGAATAAATAAGAAATTATCACATGAAAAAAAGAACCATGCAAAACACAATTACAGCTTTGAAAGCTCGATACACAGGAATGAAGCTGCCGAGCATATAAGCCAAAATGCCAGCAGTAAGAAAGCACTTGCTACATATTATAGTACATCCAGTACATCCAGAAAACAAGCAAGGGGAAAGTGACTAAAGAATATAGTCCTGAAGTGCCTAAGAATGCCTTATCAAATTATTTATTAAAACAGAAAAGTGTATTTTTTAGCATATCTTCAAACAAAGATGGATAGAGAAAAGCATACAAAATATAAATTTGTTGAGAATAATCAAGTGCTAGGAGAAATGCAGTACCTCTGGTCCATATAAATCTGCTATTAAGACCGGATCTAATATCCATACATCCTCTTTTGGTGACCTGACACTGTAGGCAAAACAGAAAATTTTGCTTTAGCATAAGCAATCCTCAACACAGGAAACAAACACTGCTAATCCTTCAGTTACCACACAAATAGAACATGTATGTGCATGTGCATGTATATAAACAAAGTGAGTGTTTCAGCGGGAGAGAGGAAGAGCACAAAAAAACTTGTAGACAAAACATAATAAAACATAAGCAAGATTAAGGACTTGTAGTAAATCTCACTTACAGCTTACCTAGTAGATATTAGAGGGGCATCCATTTTCTCCAGTATTGCCTTGCACACAGCATCGTCCGGCATGCGGACACCTACATTTTTTCGAGATGCAAGCGGTAGTCCCATATCGTATACATTCTTTTGGCAGAGCTTTACTAGCAGTCAAAATGAAAGTATACTGTCACAGGAAGAAATTCAATTACTTTTTGAAATCCTTCAATTGGACAAAAGAGAAGAACTCATCAAATATTATAAACACAGTAGGTATGTTATCGATTTACAAACGTTCCAGCGGTGAGAATAGTTTGTTTTAGAAAGAAAACAGTATAACCAGCGATACTTACTGCACCGGGCAGGCAATGTTTAACAGCTCGAAAGATGTTTGGAAGACCTTGGTCGTTTCCACGAGGAAATCCAGTAGTATACGTGTCAATGTCCTTGAAGGAGCGACATAATATACTAAGAGGCTGCAAAGTGACAAGAAATCAGCAACTGTAGATATCATGCAAATGGAACCAAGGTATACTTATACACTAAAATGAATCCCCGGCAACAGGTAGTCTACTTGCCTTTGAAGGTTCTATATCTTTTATTCTGGAAATAAAAAATAAATTTATTGTCACCAATTAAGAAAGGAAGAATAGGACAGTGCTAGTGATCTTGACAACTTGTATAAACAAATTCACATTACCTACCTACGCAGACGTTCAATGGCTGAGCTGTTTCTCAAGTCACAAGCTAATGCATACCTATAAATTCAGGAAAAGGGAATCAGATGGAATTCTAGCTTGTTTCTTTTGTGAGGTATGATCCTCTTAAATATACTGAACCTTACGAAACGATATTATATGAGTAAAAATACTGTGAACTTAATCAAGAAAAACAAACCAATCTCAAACCATGTCTTACTTCGCAGCAATACACCAATACCCATAATTCACCAATGCAACCCTCAAAATTCAATGTCAATATCCTAGTGCTAATTATTTCCACAATTATAACACAAAAATAGAATGTGCAATTCATCACTGCGTTGTGATCCCACAAGAATTTGATTTCAGTAGAACTTCTACAAATATCACTGACACGCAACAATAGCGTAAACTACAAACAGAAATGAACGTCAAACCACAAAATCTTCTGCCATTTACTACTCTTCACAATTTTGGCAAAAAAAAAGTAACAACAAGGGCATGAGGAATTGGCCTACACTGTATCAGTAGGGATAACTCCAACAGCTCCTTGTTTCAAGAGCTCAACGATCGGGTCCAATTTCCAAGAGTCCGATCCGAACGGAACGACTTCAACGTACAGTAACCCATCCTCCTGAAGCGGCGGAAAAATAAGGCAGCAGAAAAGTGGCAATTTCTTCAACTAATTTGCAGAGGAAAGAATCCAAACCTTAGTGAAGCGAGGAGTAGTGTATTTCAGGCGTTTAGGGCTCCTCTTTACAACTGCAAGAGCAACGAACCGAGGAGAAATGCCTGAAGTTGAGAGATAAGACACGCGGCGTGGGCTCGGATTGGGCGACCATAGAAACGGGCGCCGCGCTACGGCGGCTCCGCTGAGACCTCTCATTTCCACCGCCATCCTCTCCAGCTTAGCCGGAGTGAAGGATAATTGCAGCGGGAGATTTCTGGATATTTCGCTTATATGCACAGCATTTATCTTACTAATATATTTAGAGATTAAATATTAGGATTAAATTCATTTTCCGATGATATAGCAATAAAAGAAAAAGGAATAAGGAATATATCGGGGAATATATTTGTTCTTCACAACAATATTGAAAGGAAAATGGAAAAAGAAAATTATTCCATTATAAAAAGAATATAAACATATTTCAGTCTTGCCCTTTAAAAAGCTACGACTCGCTAATCGTTAGTAATTACTCTCTAAATGTCTTATATTCTATTTTAAATTGTTTTATATAAATATTTTAAAAAAAGAAAATAAATTTTTATCTCATAAAAATCTCTTTTTAATGGGGTCTCATTTACAACACTCCCTCTCTTAAAATATAAAAGTTCATCACATAAATTACCGCACCGAGAAGAAATAGGGCGTTCCATCCGGGACGGAGGGAGTACTAATTAGTAATCATCGAACAATCCTAACATGACAAAACATGGCGAATTTGGATTGGGAGCCAAATGTAAGAATAGTGACTAATGTAGGGGTGTCAATTCGGTTAAACCTAACCGAACCAAATAAAAAATTCGGTTAATCAAAACTTCGGTTATGTATTTTGCATAACCAAAGGCAAATTGACATAAATGGTCCTCAATGTTTGTTAGTTTTGATGATTTGGTCCCTAATTTTTATTTTTAGTTTATTGGTCTCAATATTTGCTAGTTTGGATAAATGTGTCATTCTGTTAAATTTTAAATTAGTCAACTGTTAGTCTTATGAATATTTACGTAATAAAAGTTTCATGGACCAATTCATCCACTTTATGTATTTGTTGATGAAAATATAGTAATATTAGATTCTATGTATAGAAAAAAAATACTAATTTTAATATAATTTTTATTACTTTTAATAAATAAATAAGTATTAAAATCATAAAGATAAATTTATCTCATTAAACTCTACATGCGCTAAGTAAAGATATGACACTTGTTAATAACATAATGGCCCTAAATTACTACATAATATTGGGTTGGCAATTTTTATTTTCGAAAAGTTTTTTTGACTTTATATGAAAATAATTGGTAAGTGTCATCACCTTCATTTCTGGAAGAGTTCATACTTGTTGGGCAATTTGACTAGCCACTGTTTCACACCCAAAATAAAAGGAAGCAAGCATTGTTTGAGTGAAACTTGAAAGTTTTTTTTTTTTTTTTTGTTTTTCGACGGTAAAATACATTCAAACTCATGAGCTTAGAGCATCTCCAAGGAGGGAACTCCCTCCACACTATTGTAGAGTTGAATGTAGAGTTTTTTTGAATTAATCTCCAACCGTCAACTCTACATTTAACTCTACAATGGAATATTCTATTTTGATACTTTTTATTATTAATCTAATATGTTTATTAATATTTTATTAATTATCTAAAATTATATATATTTAAATATATTTATTTTTGTATTAATCTCACTAAAAATATTTTTAAATAAAAATTAAATAAGTAAAAATATATTTAAACAAATATAAAACAAATAATTTATTTCCACAATAATAAAACTAAGAATACACAACACTTTTAAAAGCACAAATCCAACAATTACATGATATAATAGAAAGGCAAATTGGCGAAAATGGTCCCCAATATTTGCCTCTTTGGACGAATTGGTCCCTAATATTTAAATTTTAGTTTATTGGTCCCCAATATTTGCAACTTTGGATAAATTGATCATTCTGTTAAAATTTTCGTTAGTTGACCGTTAGTCAACGATATTTTAAAAATAATAATAAAATAATATGAGGGCATTATCGGAATACAAATTAATGGGGACCAATTTATCCAATATTTTCAAACTTCCTAATTATGACACCTTCACGTCGGCGAGCTCCGCCGTCATCTCAGCAACTTTCTCCGGCGGCCGCTCAACCTCCGCCAAATCATCCAAACACGAACCGACATCCTCCTCCGCCTCCATTACCCAGTCCTTTCCGCAGCGAGTCAGCACTGAGTTGAGAAACGAGTTGTGTCGTTTCTTGGCCATTTAAGGAGTTCCAATGGGAAGCCCATCTATGACATCTTGGAATCTACATGCTTTATTATTATTAATTTAATTAATTGCACAATGTTTTAAATGAAGATAAATTTTTTATTGCACCCTCTCCGCCACTTCATGCGCAGATTCCGACGACTCCGCCGCCGCCGCCAGATCGCCCAGACACGACTCTATGTCTCTCTCAGCCGCGGCGACCCGACTCGCCATCTCAATCCTTTGCTTCTCACCCGGCGGCGTCGGGAACGGGTTGACCCGGATTGCTCCCCGGAGCTGCTCCGACCCGTCGTTCAGCCATTCTCCGCGTACGGCGAAGGCGGCGCCAGAGTAGTTGGAGAGGAGAAAGGAAACGGCGGCGTCTAATTCATGAGCGGAATTTTGGAGGGAGAGATTGAAAATCTCGGATTCGAATTGGACGAGGTAAGTGATGACGGCGGCTATAATTAGGGTTAGAGTGATGAAGAAGAATTTGAATATGATTCTTAGCTTATTGAATCTTTTCCGACGTGCTTCCACTTCTTCGTCGACAAGGGATTTATTGACGGAGTGGTTGCTCTCGAGGTCCATGAGAGAGAGAGTGTGTGGAGAAGATTTGATGAGAGAGAGATAATCCATGTGGAGAGTGAATTAGATAATAATGTATACTAAGATAAGATATTGAGGAGGGGAAGTAGGAAGTTTCATGTGTCATTATTAGGAAGTTTGAAAATATTTGATAAATTGGTCCCCATTAATTTGTATTCCGATAATGCCCTCATATTATTTTATTATTTTTTTTAAAATATCGTTGACTAACGGTCAACTAACGAAAATTTTAACGGAATGATCAATTTATCCAAAGTTGCAAACATTGGGGACCAATAAACTAAAATTTAAACATTAGGGACCAATTCGTCCAAAGAGGCAAACATTGGGGACCATTTTCGCCAATTTGCCTAATAGAAAAACTAATATTACATATAACATATCATAATTTTCTGAATTTAAATACTCCTCCCACATATGATCAATTAATGCATCACGAAGAGCAAGATGTGCCGTTTTGTCTTTCATTTTCTTATAACGTGCAAAATAAGATTGATAACGACATGTTTCAGTTGATATCATTTCAATATCCGGAGTTGGCACTTCTCTTGCATCTTCAATTGGTGCAGACAAATCTCGTTCATTCTCAATAATCATATTGTGCATTATAATGCATGCTTTCATTAAATGATCCAAATGTTTCTTCTACCAATATCGGGCTGGATTTGCAACAATTGCAAATCGGTTTTGAAGAACTCCAAATGCCCGTTCCACGTCTTTCCTACACGATTCTTGTTGCTTTGCAAAATGCTTCTTTTTTGCAGTACGCGGTTCTTGAAGAGTTTGCACAAGTGTGGACCACTTTGGATATATTCTCTAAAACAAAGGTCTTCCTTCCGATCAGACACTCCACCAGAATCTCCTATCTCACCTGATGGCTTGCCTTCGTCATTTAATATCAATTTAAGTGATGGTAGTGGTAGTGGTAGTGGTTCTGGACCATCACAACGTCCAGATGTTGTTAAAAAAATAAAAAATAAAAGGAAAAAATCATGAAGATATGTCGGGTGTTTTGAAAGCAATCGAACAAGGAAATAAGAGAATTGGAGAATTAATGGAGAACTCATCCACAAGAAGAGAGAATCTTCTGCTATTACAAATGCAGAAGATTGAAGCAAAGAACAAAGCTACTGAAGCAAAGAATAGAGCTCTTGCTTTTCAAAGGTGGGAATCAGATAATAAGATTTTAATGATAGACACCGACAACATTTCTGATCATATTCGACGAAATTACTTCAAGAATGAACAAGAAAAAATAATTATAAAAAGAGAAGTACACTCAAGCCTTGGAGGTGATTTTTCAGACTTCGGACTTTGGAGGCTCGGATAGCGGTTTTGGAGCTTACTAGATTGCTTTGTCTCCTTAATTTAGTGTTGTCGTATTTTTATGCTAGTGTAATTTTAATATTATTATTTAATTTATGTAACAACTTGTTTTAAATTTTATGTTTTTACATTATGAATTGCAAAACTAGTCAAAGTGTGTGATGAAATTGCAAAAATAGTCAAAGTGTGTGTAAGTAGCAAAAATAGTCAAATAGTAAAAATAAGGGATAAATACAATAAACCCCCTCAACTATTCAAGTTTTTCATTTTGCCCCCTGAACTATGAAAAGTTGCATTTTGCCCCCTCAACTATTGAATACGTTGCGGAGAGCAACATTCCGGCCAAAATTCCGGCCATACATACAAATTCAAGTATTTAAGGGGAAAATCTCTAAGGGTGAAATTCACGAAATTTGACGACTTGTTACAACCAATATTTTACATGCACACTTTGAATTTGGTGGTAAAGGAGGAAGCAAAATAGGACCCTTAGCCCGTAACGACCATGGCGATGATCACACTAGATGTTGTATTACTTTAATTTCTTAGCTACATATACTCGGGAAAAGAACGAGAGGAGAGTCATAGAAGAGGGAGAGAGAAAACCCTAGCCGTGATATATACTATAAATTATTGAAATATAGTTTATGGTGTTTTCATGTGAATATTCTTAAATTTGTTTGTGGCCGGAATGTTGTTCTCTACAACGAATTTAATAATTGAGGGGGCAAAGTGCAACGAATTCAACAATTAAGGAGGCAAAATACAACTTTTAATAATTTAGGGGGTAAAATGAAAAACTTCGATAATTGAGGGGGTTTAGTGTATTTATCCCTTTTTATTATTTAGAAATGTGGTTCTTGGTAAATTCTGATATGAAGTCGGATTTGATTTTTGTGGAATTTTCTTCATCTGTTTCTTAACTGGCTGAATTGCAAACTATGATGTAGTTGGTTGTTAAACTTGACAAGCTTTGCAGGTGGAAAGCAAAAGAGGTCAACAACTGCTTCCTTACTGTAATAGTCCTGTAGGGGGGACCTTGATGTAAATTCAATAGTTCAGGGTGGAACTCGGCACAAAAGTCATAGTTCAGGGGGCAGATTGTGTTAAGCTATTAATCTTGGACAAAGCTACCCTTCCAACCTATATGTGTGGTCGGAACATTGGCCGGATTATTGCTACCTGAAACGAATTAAATAGTTCAGGGTGTATGATGCAAAGTTTCATAGTTCAGGGGGTAAACTGGAAAAGATCAATAGTTGAGGGGGTTTAGTACAATTAATCCTAAAAATAATTATTATTTACAACTCTTTTTCATTCATGCCTTTTCAGACCACTTTAAAACTTGTATTTTTTATTTTTAGTTTATATCTACATGAATATCTAAAACGAATAGTGAATACACGCAAAAATGGGGTTTAAATGAGTTTATTTTTAAATAGTTGTAAATAGTAAATGGGTTTATTTTTAGTTGTAAATGGGTTTATTTTTAGTTGTAAATAGTAAATGGGTTAATTTTTAGTTGTAAATAGTTTATTTTTAGTTGTAAATGGATTTATTTTTAGTTGTAAATAGTAAATGGATTGTAAAATGAATACACTTAAGAATTAGTTTATTTTTAGTTTATATATACATGAATACACGTAAAAATGGGTTGTAAATAATAATTATTTTTACTATTTGACTATTTTTGCTATTTACACACACTTTGACTATTTTTGCAATTTCATCACACACTTTGACTACTTTTGTAATTCACCCTTTATTTCAATATAACAATAATTAATAAACCTAAAATAAATTAAAATATAAATTACATTTCATTAAATACATCATTAATTAAATATAACAATAATTTATAAAACTAATCTAAATTACTCATTAAAAAGAAAAAAAAACTATTGGTACTACTACCGTGTGAACAGTAACACGGTAGTAGTACCGTGTTGAATTAATTCCACGGTTGTGTGCCGTCGATTGCAGAGTCCCATTGGAGAATTTTCCCCCGCCACTATGCCGTTTAACGCTATTCTATTGCATCTCTTGGAGATGCTCATATTATCCGAAATTAGATTAGATCCCTTTTGTTATATCCCCATGTAGGTTTCAAGTTCCATTGCTCTCTCTCACCAAGTCAAAAAAGAAAAAGAGGTTTAACAAATATGGAAAATAACCATTTTTCCTTTCATTTAGCTTCATTAGATTATACTTATATAGTTCAGTAAAACCTCCTCAGTTTATACAACGCCTACACAAATAGTTGAAGGACAGCAGATCTCCATCGAAATTAATAAGATAGGCATCATTTGCACAAAGGCTCATCAGTTTGGCGGACAACCAAGAACCTTTAATCAGCAAAGTCTAGTATGAGCTCAAAAATTCCTTCATCTTTTTACTTGTTCTGATGGCTGACCTGGTCTTTTCTCTTTTTGAACAGCTCGAGGGACGAATGCAAAACCTCGGTTGTGGCGACGGCCAAAACTGATTGATGATGGAGAATCTGAAGTGCTTAGTCTTGAGACTGCAGAAACCAGACTGTCAATGTTTTCTTGCTCAACATCCATCGCAGTTGAGACATCCTCTGTTTTGTGCAATGCTTTTTTGCGCTGGGTTTTCTGCCTATGTTTCTTTGATGGCATAACCTTCTTGTAGAACTCGAAGGAAGAAGGAAATTTATGTTTGTCAACCAGATGCTGCTGCCGGCTCTTATAGCTCTTCAGCTTCACATCACAGCCTTCAACAAGGCACTCATACTACAGCACATAATATGTTAAAAAGATATCCAAGGAACAAGTCGAATTAACCATGCAACAATAGACCCCAGCAAAAAGAGAAAGAAAGATCACAATATACTAATGCAAACAAAAACAGGTTAACAATAAGAATAATTCCAGTATTAAGTTTGATGGTTTGATAGTTAGCTCTAGCATGCTGACTTTAAAAAGAATGTAGAGCAAGAATTACCATGGCAAATCCACGAGCAACTTTTGCCTGGAAGAAAGAATCATGAGCCTCAGAAACATGTATACTGAGTAAATGTGATGTTGGATATACTCGCGAGCAGACTGAACAAGATGCCACGTGTCTTGCATTATAGTGATCCTCAAAGTCCTCCAAAGATTTCAGGGACGCTCCACAACCAGCAATGGGACAAAATACTTTACTGATCAAAAAAGATTTTGAAAGTGAATGGCTAAGGCAAAATAGTCAAAAAAGATTTTTGAATGTGAAAGACATAAGGCAAAATGATCATAGGAATGTTAAGAGCAAACAACAAATGCACAAGGAATTGGTGTCTAAGTAATGACAAAATTCTGCACTGATTGTTATCATTCAAACTTAGGTTAAGGCTGGACAAACCAAAAACGCCTAGGAAGTAAATCCATGCACTCATGATTACTTTTTCAATAGAAAACAAGATTGTCCATGTAACACTGCAAAAAGGCTTGACACAACAATGTAGTAATCAACAGCATACAACAGATGCTCAAGGAATCGGTAGTTTGGTACCAATGTCACATGCAGATATTGTTTCTGTCCAAACAATAAGTAGATGTAATATGCCAATATCAGCATTGTGAACAATCCAAAGCCCTAAGAAATGGAGGTGTCAACACATGATTACTGTTTTCAATATCCACTTAATAGTACAAACAGGCTCGTCACGCATTCAGTTAAGATTGTTATATGCTGCTTCTCCATTGAAGACGAAATGATACAAGTCCCGATCCAGGCATCCATTCTTACATTATAATATTGAATAACAAGCAGATTCATGTACCTGTTTCCCCAATCTTCCATGCTTCGCATTTGCTGTTTTTCTTCTTCTGTTAAGTCCAATGCGATCTAGAGACAAATACTTTCACGTTAGTTGAACTTTTCTTTATAAAGCAGTGTAAATGACATATTAAAATGATGGGAAATTGACCCTATGCTGAAAAGTAAATTGCAGACCTGCTGGTTAATCCATTCAAATAAGCTTCTTTATTTAAACAATTAAGTGTGTGACTTTACCCTGTCTGAAGTGAAAGGATTATAGGAGTTTGTCACTTATGTTTTTGACACAAATGAAATAATTTCTTTTACTGGTAGATAGGCAGCGGAAAGAGAAGACACAGATAACAAATCAATTAAGAACAATAATTTCTTTTTTATCTACCTAGCAACACCGCGGACAAGCAAAACTTTCTGTAGTTTTCAGTCATTAAAAGACGATCCACATAATAATTTCCAAACTGGCAATTCGATTCTAAAGGTCCTAATACTTCACTTTTCTTGCTCTAGTAGTAACTGGTTTCTCCAGAAATATACGACCACATTTCCACATTGCGGAGTTTTAGAAAACATTTATTCAGATTCAAGTTTGATTCAACTTATTTAAGAGCAATCATGGCCTTCCCAGTTCCCAAGCACATCTTGTCGAAGCAAACTTGGGTTGGGTTGGCTAGATTGTAGATAATTTGAGACAACATAATACTTTTAACTATATCTAAGTTAATTTAAAAAAGACTTTCCACTTGATTAATTAGGTGAATCAATTAGCTGAAACATTTATCCACGACTTGCTAAGCATAGAGTTCCAAATTAAAACCATTCAGTTCCAGTTTTTCGAATAATCGCCTAAAAAACGCATAGTTATTATATGCAATCAGATGAAGTTCCCAACCGTCTCAATCCTCATCAAATAAACTGCTTCGACATGCTAATCAAAGTAAAAAAAAAAAAATAATAATAATAATAAGAAAAAAATCCAAATGTAAAAAACAATTTCCGCCAAAATTACTCCAATCAACTCCGGATTGATGAATAAATTCTTCAATCACTCAATATATGTACTAAACGAATCTAATCAAGTTACATTCCGCACAAACGAGTGGTAACCTGTTTAGCTAGGAGTTCTCTTTCTATGTTGCCAGCCTCGAAGAAGGGGGCATCCTGTACAAAACGCCGTCGTAGCGGCTTCAGAAAGGGAAAATTCAAGCTTGTTCCACTCGCTTCCACATCCATAGCCATTCCTCAACCTCTCTGGAATTTGAAATTCTAGCGATTATCGAGTGGGTTTTAATTTATACTACTATTAAGGATTCGTTGTTGGGCCGGAGAGAAATGATAATTGTTCGACTGTTATTAGGCTTTTTTCAAATAATAGTTTTAGTTTATGAATAAAGTTGAATCCATCCTACTAATTTCAAATATACATAATGTTGGATACAAAAACTGCTATTATAAAACAATACAGTAAGTCGGAACAGAATTCAAAAACTGAAAGTAATAAAAACTACGTCGAGTCGAGGAAGGTTCTCTCCGCAAGACGAAAAACGCCCCGGTAGTGCTCTCGGTTCTGGCGTTTCGCCCCCAAAGATAAAACGACGACGTTTCGAGGATTGCAGCACCGCAAGATCTTCGAGCTCCGGTGAACTGGACTTTTCCGGCGCCACCTTCTCAAGGCATCCAAGAATCATTAAAAGTCAAAAACTTAACCTCACCACTTGACAGGTCACCAACACTCTCGAGCTCTTTTAGGGAATAGACTATTTGAGTGTGGTATCAACAGACTCATATAGCTTAGTTCTCTCATTGAACCAAGTTCATGGGATCTCCAATCTACAAGGTTGGGTATCCACTATAATCGTCTTTAACTTGTGGATTTAACTCACATTCCCTTTACGAGCTTATACATTTGATATCGATTCAAACTCTTAGTAAGCGGATCCACTAGGTTATCTATAGACTTGACATAGTCTATAGAGATAACCTCACTCGTGATCAAATGTCTTACGGTATTATGTCGACGACGAATATGTCTCGACTTACCATTATACAACCCACTCTTGGCCCTACCAATAGCCGCTTGGCTATCATAGTGAATCATCACAGGTGGCACGGGTTTCGTCCAACATGGAATATCTTCAAAAAAATTACAGAGCCATTCGGCCTCCTCACTGGCCTTATCTAAAGCAATAAACTCTGATTCCATGGTGGATCGGGCTATGCACGTCTATTTCGTGGATCTCCACGACACAACTCCTCCCCCTATAGTGAACACATAACCACAAGTAGACAACGAGTCTTTAGTGTCGGATATCCAATTCGTATCACAGTACCCTTCAAGTATTGGGGGATGTCTCGAGTAGTGCAGCCCAAAGTTAAGAGTGTATTTCAAATACCTCAGAACTCTTACAAGAGATTTCCAATGCTCTCTACTAGGATTACTAGTATAGCGACTCAGTTTGTTCACCGGAGGTCTCGTACAATTCGTGATGTACATAAGACAACCGATAACCCTAGCATAATCCTCTTGAGCAATAGGATCACCCCTATTCTTGCTCAAGTGAACACTAACTTCTAGAGGAGTCTTTGCCGGGGCACTATCAAATGCATTAAACCTCTTAAGTACATTATCAATATAATGAGATTGAGACAAAACAATCCCTTTAGGGGTTCTTTGTATCTTCACTCCAAGAATAACATCAGCAACTCCCATATCTTTCATATCGAAAGTTCTCTTAAGCATACGCTTGGTGTCATTTATGACTTGAAGGTTTTGTCCCATAATTAACATGTCGTCTACACAAAGACAAACAATTACAAAACCATTCTTTGTATTCTTTATGTAAACACACTTGTCACATTCATTAATCTTAAAACCATTCGACAACATAGCCTCGTCGAATTTCAAGTGCCATTGTAATGGTGCTTGTTTCAACCCATATAGGGATTTCACCAACTTACATACCTTTCGCTCTTGGCCAGGTACTACAAACCCTTCAGGTTGTTCCATATAAATTTCTTCTTCTAAATCTCCATTTAGAAATGCAGTTTTCACGTCCATTTGGTGAATCTCAAGATTGTGCAAAGCAGCAATCGCGAGAAGCACACGGATAGACGTAATCCTCGTTACAGGCGAATAAGTATCGAAGAAATCATATCCTTCAATTTGCTTAAAACCTTTAACTACTAAACGAGCTTTATATTTGTCAATTGACCCATTTGCCTTATACTTTCTTTTTAAGATCCATTTACATCCTAAGGGCTTGCAACCTTCGGGTAAGTCTGCTAAGACCCAAGTGTGATTTTGCATGATGGAATCAATTTCACTTTGGACGGCTTCTTGCCAAAGTGGGCCATCGGGTCTAGAAAGAGCCTCTTTAATAGACCGTGGTTCTTCATCCAAAAGAAAAACAACATAATCAGGACCAAAGTCCTTAGCAACCCTTGCTCTAGTGCTACGTCTTGGTTCTAAAGTTTCAACATCGGCAGCTTGCCTTTTACGCGTAGCGGGTTCTACCCCCACATTTCTAGAACTACAAGCAACTTCTCTTGCTTCACCACTAGAGCTTGACTCAACTTTATCATCCTTTTTACAATGATAGATATGTTCAAAGAATATAGCATTCCTTGACACAATAATAGTTCTAACATTCATATCGGACACAACCGACTTATGAATGACAAATCGATATGCACTACTATTCAGTGCATATCCTATAAAGATACAATCGACGGCCTTAGGTCCGATTGTAACTTGCTTAGGCAAATGCACTTCTACCTTAGCCAAACACCCCCACACTTTGAGGTATTTATAGGAAAGTTTCTTTCCTTTCCACAACTCGTAAGGAGTAACATCTCCACCTTTTAGAGGTATTTTGTTCAATAAGTAGTTAGCCGTCAACACGGCTTCCCCCCACATGTTCTGGGGCAGTCCAGAACTTATTAACAAAGCGTTCATCATCTCCTTTAAAGTTCGGTTCTTCCTTTCAGCTACACCATTTGATTGAGGCGAATAAGGGGCAGTGGTTTGATGAATAATACCACTTGTCTTACACAACTCTTCAAAATGAGCTACAAACTCTCCACCTCTATCACTTCGTACCATCTTGATTTTACAATCAAGTTGGTTTTCGGCTTCTGCTTTGAAGTTAGTAAAAGTTTCAATCGCCTCATCTTTACTCCTTAAAAGATAAAGAGTACAATACCTAGTGCAGTCATCAATAAAAGTAATAAAATACTTTTTTTCACCTCTAGTTTGTACAAATTTTAAGTCACACACGTCAGTGTGAATAAGTTCTAGAGGCTTGGTATTCCTTTCTACAGAATGAAAAGGAGACTTAGTCAACTTTGCTTCAATGCAAACTTCACACTTATTCTTGTTAAACTCGTTTACTTTAAGTAGATCGAGATTAACTAATCTTTTTATCGCATTTAGATTAACATGTCCTAATCTACAATGCCATAAATCAGAACACTCAATCAAGTAGGAGGAAACAACTTCATTATCATTATTTTTGCCCTCATTGGGCTCTTGGCGTAAAGCCATTACACTTAGCTTGAAAAGGCCCTCAGAGAGGTAACCTTTTCCTAAAAGCATCCCAAACTTTGACAAAATAAACTTGTCAGACTCAAACACTAGTCTAAAACCTCTCTTAACTAGTACAGAGCCGGACACCAAATTCTTCCGGATATCGGGAACATGCAACACCTCTCCAAGAGTAAGGTTCTTCTTGGAGCTGAACCTTAACATCACAGTACCATAGCCAACTACCTCGGATGAGGCTTGATTTCCCATATTGAGCTTCCTCCCTTGGCAACTCTTGTACTTGGTGAAGCGGCTTCGATCACCACAAACATGTGTCGTGGCGGCGGTATCAATATACCACTTCCCTTCATTCTCCACGACGTTTGCTTCTTCGGTGACAACGACCGCAAGGTCGGCTTCAGTGAGGTCAATCTCCAACATATTGGCTTGACGAGCCCTCTTTTTCTTCGGCTTTCGGTAGTCCTTGGACATGTGGCCGGATTTGCCACAGTTGTAGCAGTCCCCTTCAAACTTGCGGGCTTGCACCTTGCCCTTCCCTTTGGGGTTGCTATTCTAACGCCCTCTCTTCGAGTTGTTGGAGTTTCCACCTTTCTCTGCGAGGTTAACTCTCGGTTCCACGGGTGCTTTGCCCTTCCCATATCGAGTCCTCATATCGGTCTCGATGCGGAGCTTGACAACAAGGTCTTCAAGCGTCATTTCCTTTCGCTTGTGCTTCAAGTCGCTCTTGAAGTCCTTCCAGCTCGGGGGAAGTTTCGCTATCACGGTTGCCACAATGAAAGCATCGGGCAAAAGCATACCTTCGGCGTGGACGTCATGGACAATGAGTTGAAACTCTTGCAGTTGCTCCATGAACGGTCGAGAGTCTACTATTTTGTAGTCCAAAAACTTGGCTACTACAAACTTCTTGGTTCCTGCATCGTCAGTACAATATTTTCTTTCAAGTGCCTCCCAGTCCCATATAGCCTTGGAGGTCTTTACATTTGCATACACATTATAAAGACTATCATCTAGTCCACTAAGCAGAAAGTTTTTACAAAAGTAATCTGAACTCAGCCAATTTTCATAAGCTATCTGGACTTCCATATTTTCTTCGGTTTCACTTGGAGGGGCGGGTGCATTCTCCATCAGCACGGTTGTAAACTCCAATGTTGTTAAGTAGAACAACATCTTTTGCTACCACCTTTTGAAGTCGGCTCCTCCAAACTTCGCCGGGTTCTCGGCAGCGGGCAGCACTCTAGACGAGTGCAAAGGTGCCGTCAGGGTCGAGTTCAAGCCCCCCACCACACCAAGGTGGTTCACACTCCCAAAAGGGACGTTCGTCTGCAAGGCAGAAGACATTGCATTGAAGTTACATGCCGAGTTAGTGGCATTAGCACGGTTAAGTGCGATTCTAGCGTCGGTGGCGGCAGACATGGCAGCAAGAGTAGGATTTGCAAACACCGAAGTTGGAGTTGGGACAGACGTCGGTGGAACTGCATTGCCGGAGGAGGCAATGACGTCAGAAACGGCGGGGTTGATGGCGGCAGAAGCGGCGGCAGCGTCGGAGATGACAGAAGATGATGAAGGCATGTTTTCAAGCAGCTTGAGTAGGTTGTTTTTCGTCTTGCGATTGTTGGATACAAAAGCTGCTATTATAAAACAATATAGTAAGTCGGAACAGAACTCAAAAACTGAAAGTAATAAAAACTGCGTCGAGTCGAGGAATGCCTCTCTACGCAAGATGAAAAACGTCCCGGTAGTGCTCTCGGTTCTGGCGTTTCGCCCCCAAAGATGAAACGACGATGTCTCAAGGATTGCAGCACCGCAAGATCTTCGAGCTCCGGTGAACTGAACTTTTCCGGCGAGGACAGGAGCTGGACAGCTAGAGCTAAGATGAGTTAGGAATGCAGAACTAAGAATGCTTGGTGTTGGTTTGTCTTGAAATGGAATGATATCTGGCCTATTTATAGGTTGTTCCCCCATGTGAAAGGTTGCAGGAATTACTCCTATCAATTAAGGCAGACTGACGTGTTTAGGGGAGTGAAGATGGTAAGTGGAGAGGTGGACTCCTGAACAGTCTCATTCCAGAGACTTCCAAAAGTAGTTGAACTGGGCCAGTCCACACGAGTCCGCACAAGTCCAATGCCAAGCCCAACGGACAAGCCCACGGACCACCCAAAGGACCAAGATCCAAGATCCAGGTCCAGGTCCAGGACCGGAGCCAGGCACGCCGCCGCGCCGCGTGTGAGGCGGTCGGCGAAAAGGCTCGCGCGTATGAGCATGTGTGGCCCAAGCCCACCACATGTCACTTAGTTATCTCTTACAATGTGGTAGAGACTTAAATACCACATTAAAGTTTGTACATTAATCAATGTGGGACATTGATTAATGTAATAACTCTCCCAAACCCGAATAAGGTAAGTATCTCCATTTTAGGTAACATCTCAACTTTGTCCCCCAAACTTCGAGCCACTATTTCTCACTCACCAAAAAACGGAATTGAGAAATTAAACACACCATAATTATTTACTCGAAACGCAGATCGACGCTATATATCTTAATTTGCAAATCGGATATGTATCAAGGCTCGAAAATGCGATCGAACGGGCTGAAATTTGCCCATGTCAAAATAGCATTAAATGCTCACTTAATTCACTTAATTTACATAATATATATATATATATATATATATATATATATATATATATATATAGGAGGAGGTTCAAATGTGAACAGCCTTTTATCGTGCGAACGTGTGAACACTGCACTTTAAAGACAAATGTATTGCACTTTAAAGGCAAATATATTGCATTTTAAAGTGCAATACTTAAAGTGCAGTACGTTGTCCTTAAGTGCAGTATTAAAGTGCAGTATATTTACCTTGAAAGTGCAATACGTTTGTCTTTAAAGTGCAGTGTTCACACGTTCACACGATAAGGGCTGTTCACACGGGAACCACTCCCTATATATATATATATATATATATATATATATATATATATATATATATATATATATATATATATAATATTTAACGTTTTTCCAACACATAGCACATTTTATTTCTTACTGCAACACTAAAAATATATTTTTTTAACGAAGGAAATAAATAGCTGGTATTCAAGGTGTTCAGTGTTAACTATGAAAAAAAATATAGATTAAGTGAATTATTGATATGCAACATACTCGTATAAGAATATTAAAATGAAACTACTAATTTAAAAACAGAGTAAAAGTTGTCTTTCATTTGTCATTTCCAACCGTCCTTCTTCTTCATTGAGTGAGATTATTTATTTTATGCAAATTGACACAAATAGTCCCCTAAATTATGCTAGTTAGTATTGATTTCTAATTTTTATTTTTAGTTAATTTATTCTTAAACTACAATACGAGTTTGGATCAGTCTCTTAATTAAATTTTCAGTTTGTTAACCCTTAGTTATAAGGGTATTTTATTTAATAAAATTTTTAAGGACCAATTTATTCAATTTTTAAATTAAACTTTAACTATTTGTTTTCAAATAATCTTTCATATAAATTTTAATTAAAAATTTTCAAATATCTTAATTTTATATTTAAGTTTTTAGTCTATTTTACACACCAAAAAAACTTATTTGAAAAAAAAAATCTTACTTGAAAAAAATACTATAACAAGAAAAATAGTTAAAATTTAATTAAAACATATTAATTAATTTAGATTTAGTTACTTTTTTTGGGCAGATTGGGAAATATAGTCCTCAATCTTCATGATTTTGTGACATTTGTCTTCAAATTTTTTTTAATAGTTTTTTTGCTCTAAACTATTAGTTTTTGTAATTTTAATCCGACCGTTAATTTTTCCATCAATTCGATCATTAAGTAATTTTAATTAAGAATAAATAAAAATTAGAAATGGTAAAATTGAGATTTTGAAATGGCAAATAGGCAATCTCGTCTCTAACTTTCGGGTTTTGTGTGATTAGTCCATAATTTTTGTTTTTTGTACCCAAACTTTTTTTTACAATTTTTGTCCCGTCATTAAATTTTCTATAAAATCGAGCATTAATCAAATTTTTATTAAATAAAAAAGCATAAAATTGAGATATTAATCAAACTTCCATATGTGATCTTCTCAACAACATATGTTTTAAACTCAACTTCTTTTAACTCCTACATATATTAGAATTAACTAATGTTGATGATAATAAACACATAGCAGCAAAATGGTTAATAAGATAGATTGTAAAACTTGGGGAGACGAAAAATTGAGTCGATTTTCCATTGTTCTTTCTTGTTTGGTTCATGCGAGTCATTGATCATTTGATTAACACGTCCAACTTCTTCTAATTTTTTATGTGTCTTTCATGATTATATTTTGTTACATATTTCATATTTCATACTTCTTTTAATTTTTTCATTGATACTCTTTCCTCCCAAGCCGTATTTCACAAATATATATATATATATATATATATATATATATATATATATATATATTGCACAAAGAATTGTTTCTTGCAATAAATTTATCTTCTAAATTGATTTTCATTTATACGTAATCATACAAAACTCAATATTGAATTGTCTGCAATAAAAAAATATATTTAATAAAATTAAATGAATGAACGGTTTTGAATATAGAAAATCAAATTTCAAAATAATTGCCATAAATATCGGATCATGATGAATTACGAAAAAGTTAAAGATTTAAATTTTTCGTAATGAATATGATGCATATTCTTAACAAATTTAAAAAAATTTAAAAAAATTCCGTAAGATTTATAAATTATTGTATTTATTTATCCTTAACAAATTTAAAAATTTTAATTTATGGTGATTGATTATATAAGGAAATAAATAATCATTATAGAAACAACTATATCAAAAGAAAGATAAGATCTTCACATATTAATGATGAGATAATACGTTACTTATGATATGTATTCTAAGTTACAAGAATAACCTTTTTTCTTTTTTCCATTAAGTATAATGAATTAAATGAAGTATTAATAACAATCATAGATATATTTATATAAACGATTCAGATTGGTTCTTAGTTCTCATATGAAGGGTTGATTCTCATTTGATCATTCTCCTATATATTTGTGTGTATATATATATATATATATATATATATATATATATATATATATATATATATATATATAGTGTGGATCTAGTGAGAAACTGCATTTAGCGTGAGAATTGCGAACTATGCATAATCATTATATGTTTTATGCATAATCCTTACATATTTTGTGCAAAAAAAACTTTTATTTTATACTTTTTTCTTCTGCATAAAACAGATAAGGATTATGCAAAATGTAAAATTACATATTTTTGCATAAAAAAATAAGAATTATGCATAAAATATATAATGATTATGCATGGTACACCGTTCTCACGTTAAATGCAGGTTCTCACATGATCCACTCCACATATATATAGGGAGTGATTCCCGTGTGAACAACTTTTATCGTGTGAACATGTGAACACTGCACTTTAAAAACAAAAGTATTGCACTTTCAAGGTAAATATACTGCACTTTACGTACTGCACTTAGAGACAAATATGCTGCACTTTAAAATGCAGTATCTTTGCCTTTAAAGTGCAGTACATTTGTCTTTAAAGTGCAGTGTTCATACGTTCACACGATAACAGGCTGTTCACATTTGAACCTCCTAATATAAATATATATATATATATATATATATATATTAACATACGGGATATAATTATGATTTTACGAAAGTACGGATCAAATTTTGCAGTGTTTTAGTAATTGTTAATTAATTAACCTATATTATTAAAGGAGAAAATGTATGAAGATTTAGTGTGAATTTAGTGTCAAGGTGTGCTGACATGTTAATTTATAGTAATTTTTTATTTAATTAATAAATTCTAGTCATATTTATACAAAAGCGTATTCAAAGAGATGGTTTTCTTGTGATGGGAAGGGGGTCGGATATGTACACGAATTACCTTATGAATTAGAAATTTCTTGCTCACAAAGATTGCATCTAGACTGTTGAGGCCAGTTAATCTGCATCTCTAGGAGATCAATGCCAAATTTCCCATATTTTTAAAGTTTCTTTTTCTGCTAATTAGGAATTTTTATGGATATTTTTACTTTTATTAGTTTATTTAGTTTTTACAATTTGTGTTGCCGGCTCTCATGTTCATAGGAAACTAATATTTTAAGGTATTTTGTGTTTCCAAATCTAACTTGTATGTTGTTATGAATTTGTGTGTAGTTTCAATTCTTCAACACCTGTGATGACACTTATCTTCTACACCTAATTTAGGTTGTACCGTTTGTAAATTCTGGAGACGAAAATTGCTTTGGGGTATGACTAACCAGGTGGTGTCCATTAAAAACGTGTTGATGATTATTAGTTTAAAAAATGAAGACAGACTTCAGAATGTAGGAAAGTTGCAGATTTTAAGCAGGGATGAAAAGAAATTGTGTATATTCCAAGCTTATATATAGGTGGTGTTACCTCTTTATTTATGGCTTTATCTTAACCACATGTTGTGTTAAAGATTTAATATTATCATCGTAAATTAGTGAGCCTTGTACTTTAGACAGAAGGGAGCAATGGTGAGAAGAAAGGGGCGAGAGTATGATATTGCAGATACATAACACTTACATGCTTTGATCGGGTGTTACTAGTTTTTACTATCTATATGCATTCTACCATTTCATGCTTCTTGATTGTGGGTTAGATTGGTCTTGATTGTCCCAGAACTGTCCCTCATGTCTTTTCCTTGCAGCAACTAGAGCTTCAAAAGTCATTGAAGTGAATAGTTTATCCACGGTTAGATGTTTACTTTTATGCTTATCTTAATACCTTTAGTTTTATTCTTATCTTAATACTCTATTTTGTACATTCGATTAATTGACTAAAATGTAGATAAATGGAAAATTTCTCTGATATCTACATAAATTTTCTCAAATTTTGAGCTGCAGAAAAGAAAGACTTTTAGCCATGATGGTTATCTCATTTCCATATGTTGCGTGGTATTTATGATGAAATTGGTGCAAATTTTATCTATAGCAACAAAAAGACTAATAAGATTATACTGCTTATTGTCATAGATAAATAACATCATTTTATTTATTTATAAAATCATAATCCCCCTTTTCCCTTCCATAACTAGACATCATCCTAGAAGTGGTTACGGATCTGCATGGCGTTGAATCTGACTGTTATTGGTGTATGACAAAGTTGCTTGATGACATTCAAGAACAGTACACGTTTGCCCTAGTCGGAGAAACGATGGTACAACCTTCTGCAAAGGTTACGAAGATTGTTGTTCTACCTACCTTATATTTCTGATTTTGTCATTTTTGGACCAAATTAAAGATTTTTCAGCTTAGAAACATAAGTACATTGCATTCAATTAATCAAGTCAGAGTCGAGTTGAATACATTCTTTTAAATAATAATATGAAATTATTCTATGTTGTTGTGTTTTGTATATTGAACAATAATATAAAATACTAAATTGAAGAATAGAAATAATTCTCCTTTTAACCCAGAATTTGTTATATTTCTTTTTAGTGCGGTTCTAAAATAATTTTACATTTTTATGACATTTATTTAAAGTTCCATTTTTAACGTTTATTAGATATTAATAGGAGTAGATGAATGTTTCATCAAGTATAAGCACGTCAGTGTCCCCTTCAGCTCAATAAATTGTCTTCTCTTTTAATCTTTTTAGTAACATTAATATACTCTTATTCTTTGAGCTAATATTTACCCTTAGATTAGAGCAATGCTATTAAAGTTTCAAATGCAAGGGGCAAACCAAACTTCCCACTTCCCTTCCACTTTTCAACCATCTCGTTATTACCCTTCATGTTTGAAAAGACTAAAAACTATTAAAATTAGTATAAAAATCTCGAATAAAAATAACCATCTTTGCGTTTGAAATAGGATTTTCGAAGAACTCCATTGAAGAGAGGAGAGAGAAAACATTAGTAGGAGAAGTAGTCACTCTCCACAACAAAGATAGTAACTCAAAAAGGTGAAGGCGAAAGAGTGTGGGTAATCATAGGTGTTACGGTATACCAAAAAATCGGTATACCACACAAACCGTAACGGAAAAATACTAAAAATATTGAATTTTCGATATACAGTAATTTTCGGTACGGTATCATATCATACCGAAGTTTTCTAGTACGACAACGGTATGAGATTTCCCATACCGCGACATATCGTAGTATACCGATTACGTACATAGAGTTCGAACACGGGTAATTATGAATTATTGCAAACATGTTACCCATACTAAACAATCTTAATGTTATATCATAGATTATTTATCTATTAAATTATGAAATAGATAAATAATTGATATTTTTCAACTTTATAAAGATTAACCCGTAATATTAATAAATTCATATAAAATATATAGATTAATTAATTTTATTGTAAACAATATTAGTAACTTTTTTGACTTTTATAAAAAAAATAGACTAAGTTTACGGTATACCGCCCACTTCGGTATACCGTTACATATTCGTTATATCGAAGTGCGATACAGTATACCGAAAGAGCGGTATGATATACCAATTTTTCAGTATATCGAAATGATAGGTACGACAACGGTATTCTTTTTTCCATATTAACAAATATCAAAAATGCTAAGTATTAACAAATATTTGAAAATTGGTTTATAAATTTATATAAAGATATTTATTATTTTTAGGCTAAATATAGTTTAACATTCACTTGAGACAACATTTAATATCAAGATGGTTTTAATATAGAATAACTCTTGAGATAAAATTTGACTGAACTAAACCTAATTTAAATTGAGCTGGGCCTAATATATATTAATCCCCCCGTCCCACTAAACAATTTCCATTTCTTTTCGGCACGAGAATTTATGAAGTGGATGGAAAAGAAAATGTGTGGCGTAAATGTATAAAGTGGTTGGATTCACTTATTTAGAGTGGTTGCGGTCCACTCATTCTTTTCCAATTTTGGAATTAGACTTATTTAGTGGGACATCCCGAAATGAAAAATGAGACTTTTTTAGTAGGATGCAGGGAGTACATTTTTTTTCCTATAAAAAACACCTTCAGCTGCAGCCCTATGAACTCCATATGTTTATCCACCCCAGAACTGGTGCTAACTGCATCTCCTCAGCACCCTAACAGTCCTAATGAGGGGCCAGTATACTATCCGGACTACTACGACGGTCCTAAACTCAGATGAGCGAGGTACATAACATATTTTCTCTTCCCGTGTGGGTCCACGCAACCTAGCCATTATTGTTTGTTTGACCCCGAGCTGCAAGAGGGAAAAACGACTACGAGTATGACGACTACAACTCTGATGTGAGAAAGGAGCAGGAGCGGGAGGACCATAGCTGGTCGGGTTGTGATGGGGAAGACAAAACGAAGAACAAGAACAAGGTGAGGGACAAAACCAAGAAGAAGAAGAAGAAGAACATGGCTAGGAACAAAACCAAGAAGAAGAAGAAGTACAGGGGAAAGATGAAAACCAAGAAGAGGACCAACGGAACGAGGGCGAAAATCAAGCAGAAGAAGAACAAGATCAAGGCAATTAAGCAAACTAACTTAGATAGTTTCATCAACAAATTTATAACTCATGGTGATGTTAATTACAGATGTTGAGACCCCTAATAACCACACGACTACGGTGGCCAGTACCTCGATGATATGACATTGATGGTGTTAATCATTTTTACCAAACCGACTGAAAGGAGGAAGGTAAAATAACTTTTTCCTTATTTCTGCGTAATCTAACAATTATTTTTGTTTACCCAAAGGTAGAAAATAAGAACAATTACAATTACAACAGTTCTGATTTCGATTTAGGCGGGAATTTCATATCCGTCCGTTCGAACGACGGCTTTTAGTTAACTATGTTATGGACGTTGGTGTTATTATTATTTTATGTTAGACACTTATCTATGGTATGTAATGGACTTATGTATGGACTTAATTATAGTTTGTATGATCCTTATGTTATGGTATGTTTATCAAGTCCTAGGGCTGACATGCTTGTGACATTACATTAATGTGTATAATTACATTACATAAGCAAAGAAATAAAACTAAGACGTAAATCAGTGTCTATTAGTCCTAAGCCAAAAACAGAAGCAAAATACAATTAGTTCGTTATTTGCTCGAAAAGTACAACAAATCTAGATGCAGAAGCATTAAACCAGAAACTGACTAAGGGTTGAGGCCTATGTGGAGTGTCGAAAAATCAATTAGACGAAAAGAATTGAACGAGTATATGTAAAACTAACATCTAGAACTACCTTTGTCTTCTTCCCAAATTCAATCGATCATATAGGTCCTAGGGATGCTGGGAAGTTGCTTGCTCCGTCTGATTCGAATGATTTTTATGTTTCTCGTTCTGCTATTTACCATGTTGAAAACCATGTGTTTCGTTTGTGTCATTACTTAATTGCTTATTACTTGATTGGTACTACTACGAGTTTTGCTAAAGCGAGTGCTATTGAGTTGTATTTTCTATGGTGTATACATGTGGGTGCACAACTTGATTTAGGGTACTGGGTTGCTCACTATTTTGATGACATAGCTGCTAGGCCTGCTAGACATCATATCATTTGTCACTTGCTTGCTACTCTGTTTGCTATAACAAATATTTTAGTTTCCCGTGTACCATTGCCTCTGTATGATCCTCCTACTACTATGACCTTGAGTCGGTTAGGGTTGGCTAAGCTAACTTTTGTTGGTACGGATGGTCTGGATAAGTTCTTAAGGCTGGGACATGGTGTCCGAGCCAATTTGTGGGTGCAGGACTGGAGGAGGAGCAGGACATGCTTGGCAAAATTGAAGCAGGATTGGCAATGTTGCAGGAGCAGTTGGATGAGTTACAAAAGACAGTGTATGCTCGTTCGAACGAGCTAAAGAACTGGTGATACCATTACCCAGTCAATTTTTTTTTAATTATTTTCTATTTGTGTTTTTATTTCAGTCTTTGTGTCATCTTGTTAGTGTTCACTTCGCATTATTCTCTGTTTTTATTTTACTTGCTTGAGGGCGAGTAAGGTTGAAGTGTGAGGAGGTTGTTTCTATGTTTTGGGTCTTTCATCCTAGGTCGAAGCATACTAGGAATAGATGATTCTTGATATGATTTGATAAATCTACTCAAATTTTTTGCATGCTTTAATGATTGAATTATGCATAATTGGAGTGTATTTTCCTTGCTTGGGATGAGGAATTTAGGCATGCAAAATTGAACTTTTAGCACCCCATCACTAAAGAGATCGAGGTTTGAGCTTAAAGTGGGTTTCTTCCCATTATTTTCTTGAGGTGATGTGTTGCAAAGTTTCATAGATTATTGTCGTGTGTGATAAATGATAGGAGGCAAATTAGGGTGAACTAAATTAAGTTTTTAATTCTTTCAATTCTTGCCTTTGCTCAGGCCCTGGTTAGCCACTTTAAAGACTTGCATTGTTCTTTCATGAGTTATTTAAATAAACCAAGTCTTTCAAAACCATTCTCGTGACCTTATGTATGCATGTATTTATTGTGGTAATTCATAATTTGTGGGCAGCTTATGATTGAAGAGATTATTTGTGATTAATTGGAGATTAAATGTTTGAATTGATATCCCATTGGAATTGAGTTGTTATACATTTTGAACTCTACCCGCATATTGTTTGGTCAGACAGAGTACTGAGCGGAATACAAATGAAAGGAGGGCTAAAAAATAGAATGATAAGGTGTAGAAAAAGAAAAAAAAAGAGAAATAACAACTGGTTGATTGGTTGGAAGAAAGGGAATGATGAATTTTGAATGATTCATTGCCCAGTTTGATTGTTAAAAAATCTCCATCTGTGTTGGATTGTTAATTAATTTCCTGTTTATTATCTGCATGTCTGAATAAAAACATTAGTAATTTACATGTTGCATACTTATGCTTGATTTTAAGAAGTTTGACACCCCTAGGATTCCCTACCACATCATGTATTTGAGTGGTCCTTAAGCTCATTACATCCGAGAGAAAGACCTCATTGAGTAGCTAGATTGACCACTTGCTATTATGACAGTGTGACTATGTTTTTGTGAGTGGCTTACCTGACTAAATTAAAGAGAGATGGGTGAATTGGTGGGCTAGTTCAATCATGCCTATGTTTTGTCCAAGCTGATATTTGAATTCATGGTTTGAGAATTATGATCCTTGACTTGTCTGATGAAAGTTATGACTGCATTGCATATTTGGGTGGAGATTGAGAATTACGGATGTTTCATTTATTCTTAGACTTGGTATGCTTGTTTGTTGAGTCTACTTTGTTTTATTTCTCTTCTTTGAATCAAAGTTTCGTATATTAGTTTTTTTTTAATTTCTATCTTTGAGTATGTTTTGAGTCTTGGGGAATGTTGATTCGAGTGATAGTATTTTGTTGTTCATTCCATACTTGAGGGCAAGTATGATTCAAGTGTGAGGATGTTTGATGTGTTTGTATTATACTATTTGAATTCACCCAGTTCTGACGCTCTGCTTGTCCAAGTTGAGGCTGCTTTTATCTAGAAATGCAGATTTTCAGCATGATCTTGATCGATGATGATGTGGAAGATTTCAGATGACTTAGAGATATTTTGGCACGATTTTGGAGTCAAAAGGGACTTGGATCGAGAAAGAAATATTGAATAAAGATTTGGAAGGCTTGAAGATAAAATAGGGCACAAGATATACATGGAAAGATTTGAAAATCTTATGGAGATTGCCCAAGATATCCTTTCTTGAAGACCAAACTTTTGGAGATCTATATAAAGGGGCTGATGCTGCATGAAGAACAAATCTCTCGACATCAAAATTCATCGCCTCTCATCTTTGTTTTCCAGCAGCTTTTTGATTCCAAGTCCCGTAGTTAGTTTTATCATTCAACTCAAGAACACCTAACGCTCGCTTTCTTAGTTTTTAGTTACCTTTGGTTTCTCGCTTTTGGATACTTTCAAAGACTTCAAGTTCAATTTTAGTTTTAATTCAATTCTAAGGTTTACGGTATTTCTTCTACTTTATTTCTCGTCGTTTACTTTCGTTGCATGCTTTTATTTGTTCATATTTTATTTCCTGCTTTATTTATGTTCAGTACCACGTTTTTCCTTGTCCAATTTAATTATTCGTAACTAAACTTTTAGGGTTTCGGCGAGAGTTACAAGTATGAAATACAACCTTTGTGAGATCTAATTGAAAGCGGTAATTAAAGATTAGAGTTTCGACTTAATTTGGGGTAGAAAGATTTAATTGAATTACTTAAACCTAATCAATTTAGGTTATGAATATTAGTGTCAGATTGTTCAACAACTTAGGTGGCGAAGCTATCGTAATGGTAGTCAAAGTAAGTGGATTAACCATCTATGTTAGATTGTTCAACAACGGTAGATATTAGAACCGAGATCCTTCATCATAATGATATCTAAACATTAAATCTAGAGAGTTGTTAACATGCTAGGTTGTGGTTAGATTTGAGAGTATTTTGACGATTGTTCAACGAGCCATTACCGACTAAGTAAGTAGGAATTGAATATGTACATATTCAACACTATATCCTATAACTGATTGATCCTGAGAATTAATTAAATCTATGCATTAATGATCGAAGTAGTTATTTCACACAATTTACTTGAGTCTAGTCCGCTGTTCTCTTTTTTTTTTTACTCTCGATCTTATAATTTGTGGCTTGTCCCTTTGCAAAGCATTATTACTCAACCTTGGACACTACCAAGATGGATCCATGTTAACTTTCTGAGGGCCAGAAAGTCATGGATCTCATCGTCTCAGAGTATCGGATTGCCTTTCCAGTAATGTAAGCATCACATCACGCCCTTAAGCTCAGTCAGGTATTCGGTCGAACACCTATGTCTTACTGTGCCATCTGGTTTTAGTTATTCTTCTTGTTATGGCATAATTTTTACTAGTTACAAATAATTTTTATGGTATTTTATAATAAATGGACGTAGAATGGGGATGACCTTACACATGTTCACTACTTATCTCAATCTTTGGTTACTGGAATTCAAAACATATTCTAGATTTCAAATGTACATATATGCTCTACTACTTGCATTTATTCTACATCTTACTGATTATTTGTTGTGTTATCTAATAAGAAAGGCGAAGTAGCAGGAATTTATGGGTTAATATGAATGTGCTTGTGCTGACAAAACGTATCAAAAGCTCTTCCAAATTTCTCAAGTTTATATTTAGAACTTGATTTGGATTAGGTCTTGATAATTTTCTGATTTAATTACTTTGTTCGTGTTGTTGGATCATGAATTTGATTGGATGGATGCATAAATCCCAAAGCCCAGTTGGCAACATATTGCATACAGGCAAAAGTTTTAAGAGAAGCCTGATTTGGTATTTCCTATATAATTTTGAGATTTTGTGGCTATTGCAAGAGCTGTCAAAGTGTCGTCATGGATTGGGCATGCAAATAAATCTAGCTGTTGAAAATCCACCGTCAGAACCAAACTAATCCACACATTAAATTACATTTTTTTTTCTTCAAATTTTAATATATATATTAATTAAAAAACCTTAGCAAAGAAAACCATCATACTTTTACAGAGATGTCATAAAAAGCCTTAGCTATGAAAACCATCATATTTTTCAGCGATGTCATGTGTTTGAAACAACTGAAAAGCCCAAATCCAATTGGCCCGCCATGCTATCTTGTCTGCCAATTTTTAGTTACAACCAATATTTAAGCTCTAAATTATGAATCTAGTCCTAATTCACTTGGAGCCAATTTTAACATCTCTAGGTCTTACTTGTTTGGGGTTCTCTAAAAGTTTAAATTCTAAACTATATATTTTGTGAACTCAATATCTGGTGCAGCTGAGTATGAAAGCAAGATATCAATATATCATCATATTTCAACATTAATACAAAAATTAATGAAAAAACGAACAGCCAACTTCAAATTGTCAAGGGGTGATCTATCAATCCGGTACAAAAGTGATACAAGAAAATAATCCTATGCGTAGAGATGCACGTTAAGAACGACGAGGAAGAGAATAAGAAGCAAACCATAGATAAGGGTGTGGAGCAGCATCGTCCATCGATACGACGCTTGTCTTCATGTTCATAAACTCAACGGGCTTGTGTTTAACGGGCTTTACTTTTATGCAGAGATGGTCTGGAAAAGAAATAACAAGTCCATGGTGGGCTATAAAAAAGAAAAGGGGAGGGAGATTATCTTTTTCGGCTTTAATTAATATTCTCTCTGGTTGTGGAAAGACAAGATTACTTGTTACTTTACTTGTCTCCACTTATATACTTGCTTTGCTCAGGAATATCTTCAATTTTGTGTCTGTTATTTCTGTGTGTGACGAGAGAAATTCATCTACTAGAGTTAGACTAATCATATGCAATATAATCAACATTTATTGATGTTTGCGATTATTAGTATTATTTTTTTCTGAATTTGAGATCTTTAGTCATAAGGCAATTAAATTTAGAATTTTTAGTAGTAGAAATTGCTTCCCATATACTATGTGTCTACGCATTTACAATTGATAATACATTTAAACTATCAAGTATAATATCGACAGCATTCGATTCTAGTAGTAGAAATTGCTTCCCATATACTATGGGTCAGAACTCTCTCTCTTTGGTGCTCTGCTACTCGAAGCTGGTTCACAATAAATGGCTTCAAAGAAAATATTGTTTTTATACTTTTTAAATAGTAGCATCAAAATACTGTCATTCAGGGATTTAACAAATAAAGATCAATTTTTCTAAATGATAATTAAAATATTCATTATAACATATAGATTTTTTTTAGTGGGCTCCACAATAGATAATGGACCTTTTCCTCAAAACCGATGTTGGTATACGAGGCACGTAACGACCGACCGATCCTTAATGAGGTAGCGCATAAGCATATGTTATGTTTGGGAGGGCCAGAAATCATCTGACCCAAAAATGGTGGTCCATTCGGTGGGCCACCAATCACGTCCCGCCATGCGTGCATTGGTGGACCGGACGTGCATTGGTGGGTCATCTTTTTAAAATTAAAATATTTTTTTATTGTTAACATGATCCACCAATGCACGCATGGCATGACGTGATTGGTAAGCCACTGGGTGGGACACCAATTTTGGGCCAGAAGATCCGGATTGTTTGGGAGGTGGACAAAGACAAAAACAGCAGCGGCGATAGTGCTGCCATAATTGTAGCAAAGTAGGTGGGGGATGCTATTTTTACTATTTTTCACTAATTTGAGTCGTAAAGTTTAGAAAGAAATATATCTTAATCCCATATTTGATGAAATGTGACACGGCTATCACATGTTCTCCAATGAAACTTGGTCTTTTTCTTTTTAATTTTCAAGAGAAATTCAGCGGTCATTATTCTAAATACGGGTAAAACACTATTTGTTATATAAATATAAATTACACTCCCTCCCTCCCAATTATCTTGCTCATTTTGGTTGTGTTGCGGTTTTTAAGGAGAGTTAATTGCGCGTATGATGTAAAGTTGTGGGTTCTACAAAAAAGTTATGTCTAATAATTTACTAAAAAAAATATTCGACAATAAATTTAGGACGACTCGAAATGGTATACTTAACAAGATAATTTGAATGGACGGAACACTAAATTAACCATGTGTGACAAACTCCTATTTAATTAAGTTTGGGAACAATTGATCTCAATGCAAGACGATCACTTCAATCATTCAACTACTGGGCTATTCCAATAATATATTTTATGCCATTTCTAGATTATTATGTAGAATGAAATTTATTTAATGTGCACCATGGATTGAGTTAATTTCACTGTAGAAAAAAGTTGGGATCTTGATAATATCAATCGGAAGTGATCAGATAAGGTTTTTGATTTTGACATTTGATTTTGATAAAATACCAATTCTTTGCAAGCAAATATTAATTGCTGGATTGTTTGTCCGTTTACGAAATAATAATGATGATTTGGACTCTACAATTGAACTTACCAGAAAATCATCGAGTCCTACAAGTTATTCAATCGGTATCTTAATTGATACTTAGACATCTTAAATAAACAATCTCGAATTGCTAAGTTTTAATTTTCGAGTAAATATTTTTCAAAAACATATAAATAAAAAATATATATAAGAGAATCTTCAATCAAATCGTTTAATAAATTAAATGAATTGTATAAATTAATTTATAATTCTTAAGTTCTTATTTGATCATTTTCTAAATTGTATATATATATATATATATATATATATAATACATAGGAGTATTTAATTTTCTCCTTTTGAGTAATATAAAAAAAACACTCGCGCATACGGGGTATATCTTGTTAGATTTTTATTATGGAAATTAAATTATTAATTAAATTAATTAATATGTGATTTAAGTGGAAGAGACATGTTGGTTGGCAAATGGGTGAATAAGACACATGGTTTCATGGTTGAAACAATCCATCCGAATGGTTGTGTCTTTTTGTTTCGTATGTGTCAACTAAATGATGAATGGTTGTGTCTTTTGCTTCATATGTGTTTGTGAAGAGTTGTGTCTTTTATGAATGAGTGCTTCAAATCTATAAATAGGACAATTGAAGTAAAGGAAAAGAATCCAAAAAATGATTCTTCATTCTCTCATTTATCCCTATTGTTTCACTCCATACATATATATTAATTAGTATCTCCTTAGTCCCGAGATATCAAGTAGTTCGCCGGAATTACGAGAAGTAGTGCAACTACTCGTAATTGAAAAACCGTTGTATCTTGGAGACGAGTGCTATAGACCGCTTGCACCGAGTAGCGGAGCATTATCGTCTTGCGGAGAGAGAGTCTAACTCTCGCCTCGGTTTGCATTTCGTTATTTTCGCTATTCAATTTTTCATATGTTGTTTGTTATGTTGTTATAGTATTTATACTAACATTTGGTTTTATTGTCGCTACATTTCTTCACACCTAATTTTTTAATAACATATCTGGTGTAAGCATGCTATGTTTAAAATATTGTGTTTGGACAAGTTGTACCAATTATGCCTTACGCATGACTTAAGAATAGGATCAATTCCATGGCTCTTTTTGTTAGAATATTTAATCTTGTTTAGTTGATAAGATGCTGAAATTGGATGGTGCTTCAATTAAAGTCTATAGAGGAAATATTTGATTGTCAAATTGCCCACATTTTTCCATAATTCGCCACCTGACACACCTTTTAACATAATATGTAGCCAATATATATGCACTCATATAGTCTAGAACGGGCAATTAGACCTTGCCAAGAAAATCACAACCGCTAATCGGAAACATGAACCGTGGTTTGGCGGTTGGAAAAACAGTTAGTAAGTGGCACGATTAGGATGTGATTTTTTTTATATGATTGAAAGTAATTCAATCCCCTCAATTATCTCATTCAATGAATACGTATATATAGAATACAACACATCCTTATCTATTCTAAGCTAGGATTATGGTAGGTTCTACAAATAAGGAAACAACTATACAAATTAAATGGATATTGATTTGTTACTATAATCTATCATGATATTGATTTGTTACTATAATCTATCAGCCCCCGCAGTCGAAGCGGGAGGTTCTCGAACATTGAGACTGTTGCAAAAATCTTCAAAGAGTACACGGGGTAGTCCTTTGGTGAAGATATCTGCTATTTGATAGCGCGAGGGAACATGATGAATGCGCACTTGACCACGAGCCACTCGTTCACGAACGAATAAAATGTATAGTTCAATGTGCTGGTGCTGCAGTGGATTGCCCGACAAATATATAGCACTAACATTGTCGCAATATACTAGTGTAGCTTGCTGCAAAGGACAATGTAGTTCTAGAAGAAGATTACGAATCCAACATGCTTCAGAGACAACATTAGCAACTCCACGATACTCAGCCTCCGCACTAGATCGAGATAGAGTAGGTTGGCGTTTGGAGGACCGTGAGACAAGATTATCACCAAGATAGACACAATAGCCAGAGGTCGATCGTCGCGTGTCCGGACACCCCCCCAATCGACATCCGTATACGAAATAAGATCGGATGAAGTGGACTTGGAAAGATGAAGACCAAAAGATAGGGTCCCTTGTATGTACCGTAAAATTCTCTTCAAGGCATGCCAATGAGCGTCGGCCGAAGTATGCATGTGGATGCATATTTGCTGGACGGCATAAGAGATGTCGGGACGCGTAAACGTCAAATATTGAAGAGCGCCGGCTAAGCTACGATACTGTGTATCTTGAAGAGTTCGGACCAAGAAGAATATTGGCCCTTTTCCATTTCGAGGGTAATAGGAATAAAGTTCTTAACGTTGGATCTTTTTTTTTCGAGGGTAATAGGAAAAAAGATCTTAACGTTGGAGACAGCAAGGGCAGGATGAAAGTCGGATATTCCGGTAGCCATTGATGGAAAAAATAGAGAGATGAAAAGAGAAGATAAACGACGGAAGGTAGGTTGAGGATAGATTAGGCTCTGATACCATGAAAGTAATTCAATCCCCTCAATTATCTCATTCAATGAATACCTATATATAGAATACAACACATCCTTATCTATTCTAAGCTAGGATTATGGTAGGTTCTACAAATAAGGAAACAATTATACAAATTAAATGGATATTGATTTGTTACTATAATCTATCATGATCTTGATTTGTTACTATAATTTATCAGATCAGATTTGTGATCGAATGAAGAACTTAAAATTATCTTTAGGTTAATACATGATTATATATAAAAAAAATTTGGTGGTGATAGCAGTCCACCGTCATCAATACCTATTATGCCCTGTGTTATGAAAACCGGCCCGGCCCGGCCGGTTGAACCGGTCCAACCGGGAATCGGTAATAAATTCGGGCCAGGATGGATATAAACTCGTTATTACAATTGACCCGGTGTGACTCGACCGAATCAACCGGTTCAACCGGAATTCGGTACCGGGTTCGGCCCGGTTTGGCCCATTTCATATAATATTTTTTTTCTATTAAAAATGTAAGAAGTGGGAGCTGACCCTTCCCCTCTAACAATTTCATGCATGACTTCACCACTTGACCAAACAACTTTTTTGTTAAATTATCATAACTAAAATTTACTTGAGCTATTCTACGCACCCTTCAGTCACGCACTCCCCGGGTTGACCCAGCGGTTCAACCGATCGAACCGGTTGAACCAGTAAATTTATGTTTTCCGGGTCGATGACCGGGCCGGTTATGAGAACATAGATTATGCCTCGATCCCACATATTTTTTTTATTATTTTAATTATTTTTAAAAATTCAAAATAAATAGCTAAAATTGAAAGTTATATAAGCTGAATATTAGAACCAAACCATTCCTCAATTGTGTTAATTTTTGAAATTTTGACGGTTATGATTTAAGGATTTATAATTAACAAATAAATAAAAATCACAACTGAGATAGAAGGAATCGCCCGAAGAACATAATTTGAAATAGTCGGTTCCAACAATTATAAAAAGAGAAAATATCAACGGAATTGATGGTTCTAACCGAACCTTGAGTTGTCTCTAGACAATTCCAATCCCGTCCCAATTTCAAACTGGGAACTCAAATTGGCGGTTACAATTCAAGCAATATTGGTGACATCTATTTAAATTTCAACTTAAATTAACAATTTGGTACATGAATGCTCATAAATAAAAAACGTGTACATCATTATATCCCAAATATTAGAAAAAAGTATAATGTAATAATGTTTTATAATTATTAATGCATACTACTATATTCTTTAGGGTTATTAGTGAAATAAGGCACGAAATATAGCCGATTTGCATATTTAATACGAACTTTTAACTGTGTCGAATTAATGCATAAACTTTCATTTTTTTGCAATTGAAGACATGGTCGGATTCCCAATTTTTTCCGGCCGCCGGAGTGCTGAGTTGGACGTCTACGTGTACTGTATGAAACTACGTCGTTTTGTACCTAAAAAAATTGGCAGATTAAAGCATAAACTTTGTAAAAGTTTCAATTTAAGGCATATCTCATTTAAATAATCACAATTTAAAGCATAAACTTTGATCAAAATAGCAAAACAACTTAGCTACCAAATCCTTCACAACCTTCTACCTAATAGAAATTATCTAAAAAAACACTTATCCAGTCCAATCAAATAAAGAGAAACATAAAATCCAAATAAATAGAAATTTTGAATTTATTTAAAATTTAATTTGAGTTCTTCTTTGGAATTTATGTCCTTTAATCGATTCTTTTTTGGATTTTATGTTCCTCTTTAATTGATTTCTTCTTCAATAACTCCATATCTTATCTTCTTTGCTTGTTTTCTGCTAAAAAAGATTTATGGAATTACTTGTACAGTAAATATTTGTGAGTTAAATAAATTTCTCTAATTATTTTATTTGGATTTTATATTCCTCTTTATTTGATTGGACTTGATAAGTATCTTTTTAAATAATTTCTATTAGGTATAAGGTTGTGAAGGATTTGGTAGCTACGTTGTTTTGCTATTTTGGTCATAGTTTGTTAACTTTGCTATGTTATGCAATGTCGGTTAATGTTTAATCTCTGGTAGTACATGATTGTGTTCTTTTTGTTTTTTTGTACTATTTTGGTCACATCTTTATTGGTCTCGTAATGGTTTTTTGGGATTTTTTTTTGAATTCAATTCAAATAATCGAAGGTGTTGGTCCCGAGAGCACGTTCAGGTGTAGAGGGGGGGGGAGTGAATACACCTGAAACCGATTTCTCAACTTGAAACACGAACAGTCCTATTCGGGGATAGTGTCGATCTTGAATGAGTTCATGCAGACGGATAGCCGTTTCCGAATCGTGTTAGGCGAGTGACCGACTCTACCGAGATCTCGCTAGCCGATCGAGTCGACCCGTATCTTCGGATGGAGTTCGGTGGTGCGGAATTGTGTAGGCCCGAAACGGTTGAGTGGAAAACATTTTTATCAAAACGGTTTCGGTTCAGTAGAATAATCGGTTAAGTTCATTTGAAACTCGGTTGAATGATTTTAAAGGATATTTTTCAGTATGAACAGTTAAAATCAATGCAACAGTAAATAGCAACACAAGCGAGAGACACAGAGATTTTTAAAGTGGTTCGGATACACAAGATCCTACGTCCACTGTCCCGAAAGATCAGGAGGCTAGTTATTATACTGAGTTAGTCTCAGTCAGCTTGTACACAGGACAAAGCCGCGTCTTGAAATTTATACTGAGCAAGTCTCAGTTTACACAGTTATCAAACTAAAGTGTTTGACAAACTCTCCAACTATGAAGGAGTCCTTTTACAATAAGGATCAAGTTCAAATATGAACTCCTTCGTCTAAGCTATGGATATGTTCAGTTGAGCTTAGGGTTAGAGGGATAGGGAATGAGAATGTAGCTTCTAGAACGACGAACAGTTGAGTTTTAGCTTTGGGTTCGTGTAACGTCGTTTGGATACTAGATGCTTGTTTATCGGTTCAGCTTGGTTCCCTAGGAGCTAGGAGGTAGTCTTTCGTCGGAGAATGTTCTTCGAGTTCTTGCGGAAGACTTAGGCTTTTCGGTTTGCTCGTTTTAATGCTCTGTTCTTGTGGTCTCGTTACCGCTTGTTCTCGTTGAAGGGTCGTGAGCTTTAAATTTTGAATTATCCCTCTATTTATAGAGAAGAGATTGAGAAAGATCCGTTGGAGATGATGATCCCTTTATCTCTCTCTTTTGGTAGCTAACGGCTCTTTTGAAGTATGATGACAGTGTCCTTTCCCTCCTTTTCCGGAAAGTTGTTGACTTGCAGCTTTAGTAGGTATAGGACAGGTGTCTGCTTGTCATTTGTCTAGGTTTAGAAGGTAGTTGAGACAGAACAGATTTCGAGGCAACTGAAGCTGACTTCTCTCTTCCTTGTATTTGACTATGCTGATTGTCATTCAAAAGTTCGGCAGTTCGTAAGACCGCCTAGCCGCGTTCTCGAGTCCGATCTCGATTCAGTAGCAAATATGCTGAGATGACTCTACTGAAGATCAGCTTTGAGTACAGTGAACTACTCCTGCTGAGTTCTGTTCCACTCTGTGTTCTTAAAACCGGCCCGGTCATTGATCCGGAATTTTTTTTTACCGGTTGAACCGGTCGAACCGGTTCAACCGGTGGGTCGACTCGGTGTGACGTCATAAATATATGATTAAATTACATAAATATATAGCTATTTTAATATATGATTAAATATAAATATATAGCTACTATTATTAATAATTTTAATTATTATTATTATTATTATTATTAATTAACGAAAAAATTTAAAGAAAAAAAGGAAGAAGTAGATAGTTATATATAGGCTTATGTTGTTTCTCATTTCTCATATATATTCGATGTGGGATGGAGGAAAGAAATAAATGGGTGTTGTACACTTCTTTTGTTCTCACTTCCAAAGTGTTGTCATCCCACATCGAAAATGAATGGAAGTTGAGAACAAAATTTTTCTATATAAACCATATCCCCTCCTTTCATTGCTAATCCCACTTGAGTGAAGTTTTGAGCTTTGGTATCGAATTCGAGTACCGAATTCGAACTTCTGTATCGAATTCGAGCTTTCGAGCTTGAATTAAAAAATTAAAAATTATTTTATTTTTATATTTAATCGAGCTTTTGAACCGAGCTCGAACATTATAAAATTTTATCGAGCCGAGCTCGAACTCATATTATCGGTTCGATAACAGCCCTACATAAAATAACACATTCAAAAAAAAAAAAAACGAGTCGACCCGGTCATCGGTTACCGGTTCAACCGGCCGGGTCACACCGGGTCAATTGGAAAACCGAGTCAATATGTCACTCGGCCCGGATTTTTGACCGGTTCCGGGCCAAACCGGTCGAATCGGCCGGTCCGGGCCGGGTTTCAAAACACAGGTTCCACTGACTCTATTCAGTATACTGCTCCTGTTGAGTCCAGTATATACTGAGTCTTCTACATCTGGTGCTGAGGCTGATAATCTACTGAACGCCTGAACCAGAGCAGAGTGTCTGCTGAGTCTGAAACCTCAGAGAAAAAAAACAATTACAAAGTAATGGTTCACCAATCAAGATAGGGTTTTGGGATCTTCAAATCTTCATAGATTCACTAGAGCATAAGTCTACTGAGTGCATGTCAGTACGGAAGATAGAATCATTTCCCACTATGTATTACTGTGCTGAGGATAGAATCATCACCCAACAATTTCCCCCTATTTAATGATGCCAAAACCTAACAACATCTATGCTAACTAACATTAAACTTCTCAGAAACAGAGCTCCTTATAATATTACAAGTAGGATCAATGGAGTTGTTCTTCAAGTTCTAGACTACTGAAGGGAGCAGAGCAGGGAGCCAGAATATAGAGACTAAGCATATCCCCCTGTCTTAACAATTTCCCCTTATTACAAGGAAGCAATTCCTATAACACAATAGTCTATCAGAATCTAAGCAGCTACTGACAAAGAATCAACCAGTGAGTGTGTGAGTCAGTAATCACTTCAGTGATTCTGAGTGTTAAGCATAAAACAGAACACGGCTTATATAGACAATAAGATATTGTCGAAGCCAAAAGAAGAGATATATATATATATAATGTAATATGGTTCAGTACAATACATCTCTTTCTAAGATAGGAAAGTTAAAGAATCTAAAGCTAGGAACGCTTGTACTACTTGATCCTGTCCATGAAGTCTTGCGATTGAGTCTCGGGAAGGGGCAGTCCATACATCCTGTAAGTAAACTTCCTCGCCTTCGAAATTCAAGAAAGTCTGGTTGGGTCATCTTCTTCAAGAAATCTGGCTCCGGCAGCATCCTTTACTTCTTTCTCGATAACACCATAATGAATAGAATCATCAAGTCTTCTAGGTGGTGGCAGAATTCAGGGTTCAGGGACTCGGACTTCAATATTTTCTTTTACAGCTTTCTGCATGTAAGCATACATTTCAGGTTCAGTCCTCATCGTCCATTCAACATAAGCATCAGCCTTTGCCTTATCGGACCAGAATCTCCAGAAATAATTCCTCTTGATGAACTCTATCTTCAGTGACTCCCATCTCTGAGTGTACTGAGCTGGCATCCACTCATCAGTCATTGGCCATCTATGTGTCTTCAGATCTGTTGGTTTCCTGAACTTCCTGTATCTGTATGGAATGTCAGCTTTGGAAGGAACCCTCAGTCTGGTTTCTTGTTCAAGTGCGGACTCGAGTGCTTCTAAGTCTGGCCATATGAATTCTCTCTCGGCAGCTTGAATCTGTCTTGCCTCTTCTCCTCTATACAGGTATCGATCCATCTGAGCAAAGATGGCTTCTATCTCAGCATCCTGTTCTTTCGTGTTTGTGTAGGAGGGCTTATGAGGCGATTCATCTTCTGAGTCAGCAGGGGTACTTGATTTTTCTTTAGATGTGCCCCCGCTTCTCGGCATCCTTCGCCGTTGTTGCTTCTCCTTTTCCCTATCTTCATCATCTTCAAGTCTCAGCTTTCTAGGAGGCAACCTAGCAGGTGTTTGCTTCTTCCCGCCGCGAGCTGGAGCCTTTGTTTTTCCTTTAGTAGTTTTTACCTTTGGCTTGTTGGCTGCTTCAGCTTCGGCTATCTCCCTAGCCAATCTTTCATCAGCGGCTATTTGAGCCTCCTCCTCCTTACTGATATATCTCTTAGATTTCTTGGAGGGAGGGGTCGGGAGCTTTAGGACTTTCTTGCCTTTGCCTTCGACTGGAGGTGGGAGAGGTGCCTCTTCCTCTTCTGAATCCTCCTCCTCAGCATACTCAACAACCTCTTTGATTATGTCCAAAGGGGTTTGGGTTGCCTGAGTTGCTTGTTCCCTGGTTCCTAAGCCACTTGGGCCAGTCCCTGCTGAGATTCCAGCGGAGACACCCTGGGCCTCACTAGTAGGTTCAGTAGGAGCAGTTGTCTGAACTGAGCTTGCTCCTGCTACTGACCTTGTCTTCTTTGAAGGCTTCAGTACCTGCTCCTTAGCCTTTTGGGCTTTCTCTTCCCCCTTAGATTTTTCCTCCTGGGACTTCTTTGGTGCAGTTGTCTGGGGCTTCTTTCCCCCCTTTTTGGCATCAGCAAATATAGCCGGGGTTGGAGCGGATACTTTGGTGTTCAGGCTTTTGTACGAGGCTGACAATTCATCGAGTCAAGTATGGATTTTGGTCAGCGCCTCGTGCAGCTCATTCTTCTCATTGATGAGTTCGTCTTTGTAGTCTTTGGTGAGAATGATCGAGATCTTTGCCTTGAACTGGTTCAGCTTTGTGTCAACCGTATCTTCCAAGGCCTTCTGGATAGAAGCAAGTTTGAGCTCATGGGCCTGAGATATGGCGGCGACTGACTCAGTGTGGGAGGACTGAGAGGCCTTAAAGTCTGCAAGTAATTTGGCCTGTCCCTCCTAGATCAGTCTTAGCTGAGTATCGAAATCAGCTTTTTGCTTAGCCAGCGCTTCAGATACTACAGTGGAGATATCAGGGGCGGCTGATTCTGTCAGTGTAGTCCTCAGCCCCTGAATCTCTGCGCTAGTGGCTTGAGCAGTTTCCTTCCACACCTTGTGGATGGCTTTAGCAAGGGCACGATTCTGGGTGCCTTGGCTTCTGAGAGCCTTCGCCACTGTCTTGGATCGTCGGCCTTTGGGGCTGGGCGCTACTTCGAACTGTGGCTTGAGTAGGAGCTGCTCAGGTTCTGACCAGCCGCCGACTTCTTAGGAGCAAGGATTATGAGTGGTAGCTCAGTTTGAGGTGATGTATCCTTGTCCTGTTGAGTTCCCTCATCAGGCTTCTCAGGGCCTGAATCACGGGGTGGGTCCTGACCGTCGGGGTCAGACCCATCTGAGGGAGCTGAGCCGGAGACCTGCTGACGATCATGCAGCAGGGCCAGCATCGCAGCCCTCAGGTCGTCAAGTGTGCCAAGGTCAGCAGGCTCTGAGTAGCCTATCGACTGCCTTATCCTTAGCTCTTCTTCGTGAAGTTATTCGCAGGAGTAATGAAAGATGAGGCGTAGCCTCAATAGCATGTGGAGTCTGGCCTGCTTCGCAATGAGAACGAGATCAGGGTGGCCAGAGATCTCCGAAATATGCTCTGTAATCTCCCGGGATGCTCGAGATTGGATAGCGGAGGCTTCCATCCCGACAGATTCTTCTTCAGACGCCGTCTCAGAATCATCTATGTCGATCGTTAACGTCTGTTTCTCAGCAGATGGCAGACTGCTGAGTGGTGGGACATCGAAGGGGCTGTCCAGGGTTTGACAGTCTCCACCCTGGACTTCTTCAGTCTGAACCCCTTGGTCCACTTCTTCTCCTTGTTCAGTGGAGACGACCTTCTCCACTGACTGAGTCTTTTCTGAGGATTCTGACTCATCAATTAGGTGTGCTTTGTGCGCGGTGCTGTTCGTGCCACCGCTCTGCACGCTCTAATTCAGTAGGCACGACGGGAATAGTCTTCCTTAGTCGCTTCGCCGGTGCCTTAGGAGTTTGAGCAAGAGGAGACCGCTTCTTAGTTGGCGTGGTCTTCTGAGGCGTTGTCTGCTGAGTTGAGGGTCCTAACCCTATCTGCTGAAGGGCTGCTGCCCTGTTTTGAAATCTGATCTTCTTCACATTGAAATATGTCTTATCATTGTATGTGATCTGATCAGATGCGCAGAAGTCCTGAATCATCACAGACAACTTCAGTCCATATAGGAGCTTGCCTTTTGCGCTGGGTCTGTATGAAGCCTTATCGAACTTGGCTGCTTGAGCCATCAATTCGCGGAGAAAGAACTCCGTCCAGTTGATCTTGGCTCTATCATAAATCGCCATCATTAGTTGCAGTTTGGGCCTGGATACTTGATCGAAGGATCCAGCTTGGCTAGTCAGCAGCTGCGTCACAATGTACGCTAAAGCTCGGTACTGAGGTAGCATCGTGTTCTTCGGGAAAGCGGCTCTGAACGTTGTAGGCTTCCCGCAGAATACTGAGAGGTAGTCGTCCACCTGATCGTCTGATAGCCAACGGTGCTGACTCCCTCAGAGGGTAGATCGAAGTTTCTCCGTAGCACTTCCTTGATTGACATCTGCTTTAATTGCAAAGCAGCTTCTCCGATGGTGTGAACTGCGAATCTTCCAATAATATCGCCAGCTACTGAGTCTGAGTTGAGGTAGACTTCAGCAACCTGCCTCGGAAGGAAGAACGTCGGCTTCTTAGAGAGAAATCCCTCCGCACCGCATTCTTTGAGAGCGAGAGAAAATTTCGTCCATGAAATCCGTGTCGCGAGCGTCGAACTCCATGACCGGGTTCACACCGGCACACGGTCCTTTTCTAGGATCTCCTGCATATTTTCAGGAGCGGTTACTGTTACGTTTGAACTCACCATTATATCAATGAAAAAACTGAGCGGTTAAGAAATATGCAAGTAGGGTTTGCTAGAAAGATCTCAGATTTTCGGAGTAAAAGATTTGAAGTATGCTAATGGCGGTTTCAAAGATATGATCGCAAATTTATATTTGGATGAAGATGAACAGTTAGCGATCAGCGGCTGAGTTTAAACATGCTTTATGAGATGGACGGTCAAGATTAAATAGTATATTATAGGTAATGATCATGCTTGCCGCCTAAGTCAAAAGCCAGTTGTAACTTGCCTAAGTAGTAACTATGATACGATATGTATTAAATGCGTGGCAGAGTTCAGCATACTTATGTATAGAATGTCGTGCATTAAATGTAAGCCGTTAATTATTAAATGAAAATTCTATTGGGCATTAAATGCGATGCTGAGTCTGAGTTATAGAGTCGTATTATTGTTCTATTGGTTACTACTGAGTAGAGATACGCAAACCTGTCAGCTGAACATCGTAGTCAGCTGATACCTCGTGTAGATGGTTACTGAGTCTCTACGTACTGAAGTTACTCAGTACTGAGAGTGAACATTCCCCCATACTGAATGCTCCTCTCCTGAATCCGCTTACTGACTTGAGTCAGTAGGGTCCAGCAGACCTAGCTCTACTGAAAGTTCTCTGAATCTTGCTTCAGCTAGAGGCTTGGTCAGTATATCAGCCCTTTGTCGATCAGTATGGATCTTTTCCATCCTGATATCCTTCTTTTCGACATGGTCACGAATGAAGTGATGTCTGATGTCCACGTGCTTGCATCTTGTGTGAAGTACAGGGTTCTGAGTGATTGCAATGGCACTGGTATTGTCGCAGAAGATTGGCACTTCATTCTGAATGACGTCATAGTCACGTAGCTGCTGTCTCAGCCAAAGGATTTGGGCGCAGCAACTTCCGGCAGCCATGTATTCAGCTTCAGTAGTTGACGTGGCTACTGAGTGTTGTTTCTTTGAAAACCATGAGATCAGCTTACTGCCAAGGAACTGACACGTTCCTGAAGTTGACTTTCGGTCAATTCTACACCCTGCATAGTCAGCATCAGAGTAACCAGTTAGTTCTATATTATCGTCAGTTGGATACCACAAACCCATGTCAGGTGTTCCTCTGAGATAGCGGAGAATCTTCTTTGCTGAGTCCATGTGACTCGCTTTGGATTCGCCCCGAAATCGAGCGCAGACACCTACAACATAAGTTATGTCAGGACGAGTAGCTGTTAAATATAATAAAGAACCAATTATAGCACGAAATTCAGTTTGGTCTACTGATACTCCCTCCTTATCAAGATCAATCTTCATGTTCGTGTTCATCGGGATCTTGATAGGTTTGCCGGATGTGCAACCGAATCTTTTGATGAGGTCTCGAGTGTATTTGCCTTGATTAATGAACGTCCCCTTTTCAGATTATTTGACTTGGAAACCGAGGAAGTAGTTCATTTCTCCCATCATTGACATCTCGAACTTATCCTTCATCATTCTCTCAAATTGTTGGCACATGATGACATTCTTAGATCCGAAGATAATGTCATCTACATAGATCTGCACAAGTAGTAGATCGTCTTCCAGTCGAATGCTGAACAGGGTGCGGTCTACTGTGCCTTTCTGAAAACCTTTCTGAAGAAGAAACTCAGATAGGGTATCGTACCAAGCCTTGGGTGCTTGTTTTAACCCATACAGAGCCTTTCTGAGTCTATAAACCTGATGTCCCTGCTGAAAGTCGGGCGGTTGTTCCACGTAGACTTCTTCTTTCAGTACGCCGTTCAGGAACGCAGACTTCACATCCATTTGATAGACTCTGAATCTTTGATGTGTTGCGTAGGTCAGGAATAGTCTAATTGCCTCCAATCTTGCAACTCGAGCGAAAGTCTCGTCGAAATCTATTCCTTCAGCTTGACAGTAGCCTTTTGCCAGGAGTCTTGCTTTGTTCCTTACTATGACGTTGTTTTCATCTCGCTTGTTCTTGAAGACCCATTTTGTTCCAATAACATGTTGATGCCGGGGTCTATCAACAAGCTCCCAAATGTCGTTTCTCGTGAACTGATTCAGCTCCTCCTGCATAGCTATGATCCAGTCATCATCTTTCAGTGCGTCCTCAATCGTCTGAGGTTCGTCAGTAGACAAGAAGCAGGAATATAAGACGCTTTCTCCTTGACAGAATCTGGATCTTGTCTTTACTCTTGCTGAGGGATCTCCAATAATCAGATCAGCAGTATGAGCGTCCAGCCATGATCTACGATGTTTCAGCTCTTCATCTGAAATTTGTTCAACACAGATAGTAGGTGAGTTAGGCATTTCAGTTGTACTATTCTGAGATTGAAGCAATTCAGTAATGAGAGTATGATCTACTGAGTCACCGAGGTTCGGGGGGCATTCAGCTCAGGAACATTAATAGATGTTCCCCCTGAGTTGTTATTCTCAGTAGTGGTCTCAGTTACCTCTGGGGTTTCTTCATCGACCTGAGTTACCTGGGATTGACTCTGTTCAGGAGAGTCAATCGGCTCAGCTACATTTGCTGCAGGTTGAGATTCAGTAGACTTGTCTTCAGTTTCCTCATCTGAATCATCATCCCAACAAAGCTGGATCTTTTCGACTTTATCTTTTAAGCTTAGATCCCGTAGCCGCCACCGATGTCCTCGTATTCGAATTAGAGTTATTGCTCCTGTCTTTCGCAGCAAACTCATTAAAAACAACATAAGGGCTTTCCTCCACGCAAAGTGGTTCGATAGTTGAATACTCGAAAGCTTTCTTGACCCGGGAGTATCCTAAGAACACTCCCTGATCTGACTTGCTATCAAAAGTTTTCAGCTGATCTTTTCCATTATTGTGGATAAAGCACGAACAACCAAAGATATGGAAATAGGATAGAGAAGGTTTCCTGCCGTTCCATAGTTCTATGGTGTCTTCTTCTGTTGCTTTGTCAGTAGAGATCGGTTCTGAGTGTAACAAGCGTATCGGTGGCTTACGCCTGAATTTGGTTGGGAGTCCTGAGTCTGCGAGTAGAGTTCTAGCTGCCTCTTTAAGAGTTCTGTTCTTTCGTTCATCAACTCCATTTTGCTGAGGTGTGCGTGCAACCGATGTCTCATGCTTTATTCCTTCTGCTTTGCAGAACTCCTCCACCATAAAGTTAAGGAACTCAGTTCCTCTGACAGAACGAATTTTGATAATTTTGGTGTTCTTCTCGACACTGAGCCTTTTCAGAAGCCTTGGTAACTCTGTTTTGACGTCAGACTTGTTGGCAATGAATATGACCCAAGAATAGCGCGAGTAGTCATCGATGACCACTAAAGCATATTTCTTGCCTCTGATCGTCACTGGAGAGACTGGACCGAACAAATCCATATGTAGCAGCTGAAGGATTCCATCAGTGGAAGGAGATGGAATAGGTGGATTTTGATTCCTTGTTTGCTTTCCCTTCAGACATGCTTCACACTGAGTGTCTTTGCTGAATACTTCATTCGGCAGTCCTCTTGCTAGAGTGTTTCTTGCTAGTTTGTTGAGCGTTTTGAAGTTGAGATGGCTGAGTCTTCTGTGCCATAGCCACCCCGTTCGGTTGTCGTTCCTCGCCAACGGTACAAGCTTCGAGTTCGACCGAGTTCCGATCGGCTACATATATATTCTTCTTGCGCGAACCTGATAACACTGTTTTCCCTGTGGATTTATCAATAACATCATAGAAACCAGCGTCAAATATCACTCTATTCGAGTTGTCACAAAATTGACTAACAGAGAGAAGGTTATCTTTGAAGTCCTTCAACATATGATACTCTTGGAACTTTGGCAGTTCCAATGCTGAGTGTTCCATATCCTCTTGTGTAGCCTTTAACATTGTCTCCAAACTCGATTCTGGGTCCTTCTTCAGGGATATAATTCTTCAGCAGACTCTTTTGGTATGTCATGTGTCGTGAGCATCCGCTGTCCACATACCATGGATCTTTGTGCACCTGCAAAACAGAATTATATTCAGGTACCCTTTATTTTTGATTTTGGGTCCTTAGATGTTAGTTTTGGTAACCCATATTTGTCTTACGACCCTGGTGGTCTCAGACAACTTCTTTCCACTTGAGTCAATATATTTGACCACTGGACTGGTCGATGCTGACTTCTTAGGCCTTTCAGGTTCAGGAGTCCGGATCTTCTGAGCTGATGGACTGCTGACCTTTGCCTTTTGTGCGATTTTCTTCTTCTTCTGACTCTTGGATCCTCTTTTGACTATAGGATCATAATAATATGACCCATACCGAGCGGGATGTGTCACCGAGGAGGTCCATACCGATCGCCCCACTTGGATTTCTTTGGTTCCCCCTTCGACCGAACCGGGGTGTTTTGGTGCCGATCTTCTTGTCGGTGCTTGATATGTAGGATAAGGTGCCTTCATCTTTTGTTTGTTCTTTGCTAGGGGTTCAGAATGTCTGCATTGATTGTCTCCTGTCGAACAAACCTATCAGCAAGTCGCACTTCTGAGTGTACGGGGGCAGATGAGGAAGCACCCTGGCTGAAACCAAGACCTTCCTTACAGTGCTTGGGCTTGTTGCTTGCTAGCATAGCTTCCAGCTTCTTTTCAGCGCCCATGTACCGCTCAGTCATCAGGTTCCTCCAGACATCATCACTTTTCTTCAGTGTATCATGCTCGGTCTGAAGTCCTGACAGTTGTTGCTTCGATGAGACTCGGTTCAAGCATTTTTCGAGTTAAGTCCTTGGTCAGAACTGAGATATGATCTTCTTGATGCTGAGACTTGGCCATCAGAGAGTTTATCTCCTCCCTGAGTCTCAACACAAGTCCTTCAGACTCAGTAACAACCTGACTTTTTTGAGAAAGTCTCTGATTATCTATTTTCAGGGTATCCAATTCCTGAAGAGTCTTACTGAGCTGCAGACTCATCTGAATCTGTTCGTCTAGAAGTTCTTCATATGCTATGCTGACGTCCAGATTCTCGTCTGCTCCTGAAAGAGTGTCGTGTGTGCAGTGTGAAGGAGAGTTAAAAGATGCATGAGAGTTTACCTTATCCTGTTCTCCTGCCATCAGACACTTTTCAGTAGTTTCTTCAGCTTCAAGCTCTAGGGCCATGAAAGCTGCTTCATCGTCGGATGAATCCATGAAGGAGTCGACTTCTTCTGAGTCGTCTGAGAGTTCACCAGCTATGTATGCTTGTCTCTTCTTGGCGAACTTCTCTCTCCTTGCTTTGCGTGCTGCTCGTTCAGCACTATTGAGCTCAGGACAGTCATACTGATAATGTCATGGCTTCTTGCAGTTATAGCAGGCGATGACTCTTTCTTCTTTGCTTTCACTATCTTTTGATGGTGCTGAGTCATCCCTCTTTCTGCATTCAGAAGTATGCGAGTCAGGAGTGCGTTTAGGCGTGTATTCAGACTTACCTTTCGATTCTCGATAGGCTTTAGTCACTTTTCTGCGCCGCTCCTTCTCCTTTTGATACTTCACGGCAAGCAGTGCGTACTTCTGAGCTAGACTTCCTTCTTGTATGTCGTTGAGTGAAGGTTCAGTCTTACTCGACGCTGGAGATGCTGAGCTGACTGATGCTTTGAAGGCATGGTCAATTTTGGTGTCAGCTTCAGCTCGCTGCTTCCGTTGAGGTCTGTCAAACTCGAATTCCTCTGCTTGAAGTTCTGAAAAGATATGGTCAGGAGTAACAATATCTAAGTCAGAATGTCGTAATAATGTAGCAAAAGGAGTCCAATGACCGTCTGACAGTGCCCTCAATATTTTGAGATTCATTTCTCGGTTGGAGAATGTTTGTCCTAGCCCGTTGATAGAGTTCATCAGATTCGTGAATCTGACGCTGAGATCTTCAATGGTGTCTCCGGGCATGAGAGACAAACTCTCCAGCTTTTGGAGTTCCAGCGCAAGTTTGTTGGCTTTGATCTTCTGAGTCCCCCGACTCAGTAGCGCTAGAGCATCCCAGAGTTCCTTTGTAGTCTTGCATTCCTGAACCCTGCCGAGATAAGAATCACTAAGAGTGGTTAGTATGGCATTCCTGGCGACTCGGTCTAAGTTGTGAAGTTTCTTCTCCTCAGGGGTGAAGAGACTTCTGTCCTTGGGAATCTTCTTCCCGGTCACCATTCCTCCCCCCACCTGCTAGCTCCTGAGTCACGACACTATCAATCATAGGAACGATAGGTCCTTCCTCAAGTACTTCGGTCATGCTGTCGTGGAGGGAGGTCAGATGAGCCTCAATTCTGACCCGCCATACACCATAGTTCTCTACTGAGAACATGGGTACCATCCTAATACCTGACATATCAGTCATGTTGAATAATGATATGAATGAGGAATGATATGCAGTGAAAACATTTTTCCGGATCCGTCCAGATAGACCAGTTTCAAGATAAAAAGAGTCTTATAGAACTCCTGCTCTGATACCAATTGTTGGTCCCGAGAGCACGTTCAGGTGTAGAGGGGGGGGGGTCAATACACCTGGAACCGATTTCTCAACTTGAAACACGAACAGTCCTATTCCGGATAGTGTCGTACTGAATGAGTTCAGCAGACCAGATAGCTGTTCTGAATCGTGTTAGGCAGAGTGACTGACTCTACTGAGATCTGCTAGCTGACTGAGTCAGAATTCAGTATCTTCAGATGGAGTTCAGTGGTGCGGAATTGTGTAGGCCCGAAACAGTTGAGTGGAAAACGTTTTTATCAAAACAGTTTCAGTTCAGTAGAATAATCAGTTAAGTTCACTGAAACTCAGTTGAATGATTTTAAAGGATATTTTTCAGTATGAACAGTTAAAATCAATGCAACAATAAATAGCAACACAAGCGAGAGACACAGAGATTTTTAAAGTGGTTCGGATACACAAGATCCTACGTCCACTGTCCCGAAAGATCAGGAGGCTATTTATTATACTGAGTTAATCTCAGTCAGCTTGTACACAGGACAAAGCCGCGTCTTGGAATTTATACTGAGCAAGTCTCAGTTTACACAGTTATCAAACTAAAGTGTTTGACAAACTCTCCAACTATGAAGGAGTCCTTTTACAATAAGGATCAAGTTCAAATATGAACTCCTTCGTCTAAGCTATGGATATGTTCAGTTGAGCTTAGGGTTAGAGGGATAGGGAACGAGAATGTAGCTTCTAGAACGATGAACAACTGAGTTTTAGCTTTGGGTTCGTGTAACGTCGTTTGGATACTAGAGGCTTGTTTATCGGTTCAGCATGGTTCCCTAGGAGCTAGGAGGTAGTCTTTCGCCGGAGAATGTTCTTCGAGTTCTTGCGGAAGACTTAGGCTTTTCGGTTTGCTCGTTTTAATGCTCTGTTCTTGTGGTCTCGTTACCGCTTGTTCTCGTTAAAGGCTCGTGAGCTTTAAATTTTGAATTATCCCTCTATTTATAGAGAAGAGATTGGGAAAGATCCGTTGGAGACGATGATCCCTTTATCTCTCTCTTTTGGTAGCTAACGGCTCTTTTGAAGTATGATGACAGTGTCCTTTCCCTCCTTTTCCGGAAAGTTGTTGACTTGCAGCTTTAGTAGGTATATGACAGGTGTCTGCTTTTCATTTGTTGAGGTTTAGAAGGTAGTTGAGACAGAACAGACTTCGAGGCAACTGAAGCTGACTTCTCTCTTCCTCGTATTTGACTATGCTGATTGTCATTCAAAAGTTCTAACAGTTCAGAAGGCTGTCTGGCTGTTGCTGAGTCTGATCTCTGATTCAGTAGCAAATATGCTGAGATGGCTCTACTGAAGATCAGCTCTGAGTACAGTGAACCTGCTGAGTTCAGTTCCACTGACTCTATTCAGTATACTGCTCCTGCTGAGTCCAGTATTTACTGAGTCTTCTACATCTGGTGCTGAGGTTGATAATCTACTGAACGCCTGAACCAGAGCAGAGTGTCTGCTGAGTCTGAAACCTCAGAGACAAAACCAATTACAAAGTAATGGTTCACCAATCAAGATAGGGTTTTGGGATCTTCAAATCTTCATAGATTCACTCAGAGCATAAGCCTACTGAGTGCATGTCAGTACGGAAGATATAATCATTTCCCACTATGTATTACTGTGCTGAGGATAGAATCATCACCCAGCAGAAGGTTTATTATGGAATAATCTAGCAAAACAAGCAAAATTTATGCTTTAAATTGTGATTATTTAAATGTAATATGCCTTAAATTAAAATTTTTACAAAGTTTATGCTTTAATATGTCAAATTTTTTGAGGTACAAAATGACGTGGTTTCATATAGTACACGTAGACGTCCAACTCAGCACTCCGGCGGCCGGAAAAAATTGGGAATCCGACCATGTCTTAAATTGCAAAAAAAATAAAAGTTTATGCATTAATTCGGCACAGTTAAAAGTTCGTGTTAAATATGCAAATCGACTATATTTCGTGCCTTATTTCACTAATAACCCTATTATTTAATACTAACGATTAAATTTTCCAGGAGGGGTAAAAAACGAAAAGCAAGGCACGAAATCAAAAAAAGAATTATTGCATAAATGGCGGACGCAATTAAAATAATGTGTGCTGACAAACGATTCCACAGCATCTCGCGCTTCAACAGTTTACTCTCCTTTCCAATCCCCACCTCAATTCTCGCCCATTTCCCGATTCCGAAACAATGACGGACTGGGGTCCCGTCCTTATCGGAGTTGTACTCTTCATACTGCTGCAACCGGGGCTGCTGTTCCAGATACCGGGCAACAACCGCCACGTGGAGTTCGGCAGCATGAAGACCAACGGCAAGGCTATCACCGTGCACACGCTCATTTTCTTTCTCCTCTATGCTATTCTCATCTTGGCCGTCAAAGTTCACATCTACACCGGCTGAGGCGGAGCTAGATCCGTCGATGCCTTAAATCTGAAGTGGTGGGCAAAAGTCTTTTTCTCGAGTGAAAAAAAAAAAAGATTTTTAGTTCTTGTTATCTTTATTTGCAGAATTATTATTAATTTTATCCTACTTTTTCTATAATGCTCTTTGCTTTACTGGTTTCCTTTTTCTTTTCCTTTTCCGAATTGCCTGCATTTTAGTAGCCTATTAGAGTTCAGAGTGCTTTGACTGCTTGGTTTTTGATTCACTGTAGAAAACTTAGAATATGTAGATATGGGTCCCAGAAATTGGGCTGAATTTCATATGGTGATCTAATTTAATAAGCTGGTATTCTAATAGGAGATAAGTTAAATCAAGATTCTGCAGGAAACCTTACTCCCATTTGAGTTTAGCTCATACTTCAACTTTAGTTTTTATGAATTTTTGGTTGTAAATGTGTGTGTGTGTGTGTGTGTGTGTGTGTGTGTGATTCTTGCTTAATCTTTGTTGATGGAAATTGATAAACCAAGACACTATATAGGCTTTGGAATTTGTCAATGTAGGATAGAAGAACCTTGAGATTATGTTATACAGTTCCATTATATATAAATGTGTATGTGTATATGTGGGTTTATGTGTATCAAGAAACATGAGTGTGAGAAGGGAGATGCTCGAGTATTTAATCATGAATCATCATATCATGTGAAGAGAAACTCATTAGTGTTCACTAGGGATAAATACATCTATCTAAGTTTGGCAAGAAGCTAATGAATTAAAAACAGATAACATGGCAATAGAAAAGAGGAGCTAACAACTCAACTGTTGAAAATGGCTTCAAGTGTACATCTAGTCCGCGTGCAGATGAACTCCTATAGCAATAACTAGGAGTGTATAGATGCAGAAATACAAAATGGCATGAACAAGGATTGAGATCCCACTGGTGTACATGTTCCCGAATTCAATGAAACTCGTCCTTGATGGCAGCTGGAATAGCAGCCCTGGCGATAGGAGGATGAACAGCCCCACCGCCACCACAACTGGCCCCCAATCAGGTCCCATTCTTCCTCCTATTACTCTCTTGTGCTTACTTGCTTTTCTTCTAATTCTTGCAAGAATGCCTCAAAACTGTCTTATTCTATTGTGGTTGCAAATGAGTAGGGAGGTTTTATGTTGTAGTGATCGATGTTTCTTAGCGAAGAAGTAGAGTAGAGGATGCTAAACTTGGGGTGAAACACACTAGGTAGAAGTTATAAGAGGGGAAAGTATATTGTGTAGGGAATGGTGTTGCTTTTTGTGAAGTTGACACCAGTTCTTTATGTGCATAAGCTTCAAATAAATGAATAATATGAACCCTCCTTTTTCCTCCTTTTTTCCACTGCTTTTTTCTAGAGATTTACAAAATGGTAGCTTGTAAAAGATACATTGTTGGTGAAAGAAACCAAAAAAGCAGTAGTAGTTTGAAGGGTCTTGAAGACTTTAGATTGCCCACCCGCCCTTTTTTTGTTGCATGCGTACTACGCAGACATCTTGAAGCTTCTGCGATGTAGATAAAGATTAAATCACGATAGAAAACAGAAGATCTCGTCTGACTGAAAGGCCACTTTTGTAATGTAGTATCTAGTTTTTTTTTGGATATATTAGAGGTTAAGTACTAGAACCAAATAACCAGTGCATGTTGTGCTTGGTATTACTAGCATGTCCAAGTACTAAGTACTTAGAAAGGATGGATACTCAAAAAAAACTCGACGAATCAGGTCGGATTCGAGACAAGAAACACCTATGGCACATGTCCGAGACATTAGAAAAAGTAGTAGTACAAGAAAAGAAATAGCTGATACGTGTTGGCCATGATGATGGTAGTGTCTGACACATTTTATGATATGAGAAATAGTGGCGAAACTAGAACTTTCAAATTTGAGGGTCGAAGTAGAAACAAGGGAGATTCATCGCCAACCGGAGTGTCGAACAAAGGGGAGAAACACGGGTAGAACCAAAACTTTCAACCCCTACTAAAACAAAATTCCTCTTGACTAGGGATGGCAATGGACCGGATTTGGACCGGATCCTCCTCGGTCCAGATCCAGATCCGGGATTTTTTACTTTGGTCCAAATCCGGTCCAGATCCATTGGATCTCAAAAAATGAGATCCAGACCCAGATCCATTGGATCCACAGGGTCTCGGGTCTAGACCCGGATCCATAAGTTTTTTTAGCTAAAATTAAAAAAATTCTAAATCAATTAAAATTTAACTAAGTTAATTAGTTCTATGTTAACACGATAATCTATAAGAGCATTACTATCATTAAAAAAAAAATCAAACTACTCATGATATTATAAAAATATTACAATCATCTATAAAACTATGATCTTCTCTCTAAAAAACTTCCAAATTCGTGGACAGTGGGTACTCAATCTCCTCCCTCTTTTCTATTAATTAGATTACTAGTTAAGTATTCCAAGCTCAACAAATAATGTAATGTGATATTTTAAGTAGAAATTATATAAATATAATATTTTAGATATGATAATAAAATAATATTTTAGTTATAAAAATTAGCGGATTTGGATCGGATCCGAATCTCAGATCGTAAAGTCCAGATCCAGATCCGTAATTTCTAAAATTAGTCCAGATCCGATCCAGATCCAATGGGTCCAATTTTTTAAGATCCAGATCCAGAAAAATGGATCTGGATCCACGGATCTGGACCGGGTCCAAGATCCATTGCCATCTCTACTCTTGACCCCCTCTGGGTCCGTCGATGACGGAGATGGTCCTGTCCTGCATGTTTGAAGACACGATGACACTTAATTTTAATAGAAAAAATACAAAAATATTTTTATTTAGAATTTTCAGTTTATTCTTTATTATAAAAAATAAATAAAATATCTCAGTCTTATTCCTTCTACACCTTTCCAATCTCATACCTCTCACCCTTTCACAAGTCACAACCATTTTTTTCATCTCATACTCCCTCCGTCTCATAGAATGTGTCTTACTTTCTTTATCAGTGTGTCTCATAGAACGTGTCTTGTTTCCATAAATGGCAAATTATTATAATTTATAAATATTTTATTTGTGGGACCCATCAGTTTACACAATTTCACACACAACTTTCAAACTCTTCTTAATAACCGTATCAAAAGGAAATAAGACACATTTTATGGAACGGATGGAGTATGTTTCTCTATGCTTTTGGTGCCTGTTTTTCAGTTGCTACTAAGGTATACATACTTGATTAAATATATATCATGCCGTGTTGTCTCCTAGGTTTTTTTTTTTTCAAAAAGAAAAATCATATCAGTGTTTTGTCTTGTGCCGGTGCAATCTAGAACATGACATTCAAACCAAGAAAATTACTGCAGTAATCGAGTCATTTCCGTTTGAAGCCATCAATAATATAGTATTAAGAACTAAACCGAACAGAGAACTTTATACCTCAGACTAGCAGCAAGTACATACTTCTTTCATTCTTCTATTACAATCGTGTTACATCTCGTGTTTCATAACATTCCCAACGAGGTTAGACTCCTCCGTAACGCCTATGCCTCTGCCGAAAGGCAGTTACAGCCTCGTCAAGATCCTCCTTGCTAAAATCTGGGAACATCTTGTTGCAGAAGAACATCTCCGAGTAGGCCAACTGCCACAGCATGTAATTGCTGATCCTCAATTCTCCGCTGGTGCGTATCACCAAGTCCGGGTTGGGGAACTCGTCGATGACGTTCGTTTCGAGATGTTGCTCGAAAAGGGAGCTGTCAATGTCTTCCGGCTGCAAAATATCATGTTTGACTTTAGCTGCAATCTTCTTGGTTGCTTCGGTGATGTATCGATCGCTGTAGTTGGTGGCTACGAGGAGGTGCATTCCTTTGTTGTTCTTGCCAGCTCCTCGGCGGCCCTCATCTCGACTCGGAGGGGAAGGGGCAGCTGCCGCCGACTGCCCACAAAATTTACTCGCATATCTTCCCTAATTATATATACGACAATAGGGGGAACATTTTGGCACAGAAAAAAACATATCACCATTCTACTAATAAACACATTATACACAACTTGAACATGAAAAATTGGACAGTTCATGCGATCTCATCTATCTATTATGTTTCTAAGAAATAATCATACACGTGCATACTGATAAATATAATAGATGATATGAGCATCTTAATGACTGCAATGTTATTTTATTTTTGGTCATTATAGTGTGGTTAATTAATTTTATGACTTTTAATGGTTACTAGGAAATAATTATGTCGTGATACTTATATAAATGGGAATTACTGCAGGCCACTTAGTGGGTGTTTGGAGTAGCTGAAGCTTATTGATAAGTGTTGGAAGCTGCTGATTTGAGAATTTGTAGGTGTTTGGAAATAAGTGCTGACAACTACTGAAAGTGAGAAAATAGCGTTTAGAAAACTACTGATATGAGTATTTTATTTTAAATTTTTAGATAAAATATCTGTTTTACCCTCAATGTTATTAAATAATTATAATTTACAATAAATAAATAAATAAATATTATTAATTTATATATTATATAAATTTATAATATATCATATTATCATAAACATATCATACTATTATATTTTAAATATATTTATTTGCTTAAAATCCATAATAATAATATTTTTATATAATTTTAATAATTACATAGCTAAGAAATAATTATCATCAAATAAAAATAGAAAAAAATATTAATTTAAAATTCAAAATTTTCAGAACCCACTATTTTAGTTAATATATGTTTAATTATAATAATATTATTTCATTAAACTGGAAGAATTTATAAATAATAAATATAAAATATTTTTTATTAAATTACTAATTAATATATTAAAATATAATTATAACTAAATGTGTAATTAAGAAAAATATTAATTTTAAAATTAATAATTTTTTGAGAATTTTATAATATTTAAAGGATAAAATAGTCTAATAAATTAGATATGTTGTAAGTTGCAGCTGAAAGTTGAATCATAGTAACTTAAACAACTTCTCTATCTTGACTATATTTAGAAGGGATTTCTGCTGAAAATTGGGTGTTTCAAACACTTCAGATGCAGCTGAAATCTATAAACTACAGTTAAAAGTTATTACAAACACCACCTTAAATGGTTATTTAGATTACTTAATTATATTCAAATGTCACTATTCAAATCTTAGGGCCTTTGTGAGCAACTGCTAAAAAAATATATATATATATTTATATATATATAATATTTTAATATAAAATGTATAAATAATTTTTTCGTATCTTATTGAACAAAACATAATACTATATAAATAGGACGCTTTACTTTTCTATATTAAGGCCTATTCTTTTGGTAAGCACATAGTGCTTATTTTTCTAGTTTTTTAGGACGGGCCGTGCTTATTATTACTAATTTTTTAGATTTATGCTGTACGTATATTTCATAAAAATTATTTCTATCCACAAATGTTTGTATATATCATATTTGTATATTTTTGTGTGTATCACACCACAAGTCGCTCCGGCTTTTATCATATGGAAAAATAAGTGAGAGATTGTAAATTTGAAATTTGGGCTTGTATTTGCGTTTAAGTTATAATTATTAAATTTGAAAAAAATGATGGCTGCATAAGTGAATGTCGGAAACAAGACGATGAAGTGCAAAATGAGTAAAGTTCCGACAACAAGAAACATTAGTATCTCTTACATCGTATTTCTTGATACTACTAAAATGTAGTACAAGATATAACATGATTGTGCCATGCATCCTTTTTCAGACATTATTATCCATAAAGTATAATAAAAATACCAAACCCCATTCTGTGCAATATTAAAATTCAATACATTTCTTATATGAAGGAGGAGCTTCTAAATTAATCTAAATACGTTTAACTGAATACCCTCTTATTAATAATCTATTAAAAAGACCTTTTATTGCACTATATGATTGCAAATATTATTATCACCCATATGTAGATTAGTTATACGTATCCTATATATAATAGTTCCTATTTTTATTAATGAAGATATAGTTAGAGTGAAAATTGGATCCTTATAACAAGCTTAACTATCCGATTAGTATTTGACATTTTCAGCCTGACGATTCAATTAGCTAAAGTTACACGTCAATTATCATATACCTTTCTTTCACGTTATGACATAAATATGGATTTCTTGTGTGACGATATCACATTTTATTATGGACCTCATATTTAATTTAAACCATTAATAGTAACTGTCGAATCAAAATATTGGCTTGTTTTAACGGGAAATAAAATAACATAATGGTTTGTATAAATATGGGTGGCGGCAAAAATACATACTTATATTTTTAATATGAATGCACGAAATTCTTTTATATTATAAAGAATTGCTCGAGATTTGGGCTGGAGACTATCATACCAGAGACAATTTTGAGCTCAAGTCTTTTTTGGCCCAATAAATCAAATAATCCTCATAAAAAACCAGACACCACACTTCGCCCAGCAGAATTAATTTGCCTTCCCGCCTTTCCCTCTCTGTTTCTTGAGCGCAACTGACGAAATTCAAGAAGGCAAATCGGCCGACCGGCCACAGAATGTCAATGCTCAGGTACTAAGGACTTTTAGGTTCTGCTTTTGTTTTGAAAACCCGTAGACTTAATTGTTTGATTTATTTTCTTCAAAAAGAAATTTTAGCTAAAGTTTGATACTTTGATCATGGTTTTGATTAGGACGATGGTATTGCAGCTGGTGAAGCACGAGCGAACCGAAACGACAGTTGCCAAGGTTTCTCAAATTTAATTCTATTTATTCCGATTTTAAAAAAGAATTAGGGCTTTGCTGCCTCGGTCTATTTTGGCATGGGAAAGAGCAAATTTCGATACAAATTTAGAAGAAAAATAATCAGGATTAACATATATCGTTTTTCTGCTATTGACTTGGACTTGATTAACTCTGATCCCTCAAAAAATCTTAATTATGCTGAGAACTTAAATGAGATGGAGAAGTTTAGTTGTATAATTTGCAATCCTTTCTGATGGAGGCTGGACTCTTCTAAGGTTTATAGATAGTTATACTATATTTTCGGTAGGAGGTTTAGTGTTATAAACACCGAGTTCATTCCTTTTTTGTTATAAACCTTCTAATATCCCCTCACTTGTGAACATTAAGGCTCGATTAATGGCTTTCATTCTTTTATATTCCGGCTTTTGTTAATCTTTGTAGGCAAAGGAAATCCGGAGGCTTGCTGATAATATGGTTCAGCTTGGAAAAGAGTGATGCATTTAACTTTCTCTGAGCTTTTGGATTTAGTTATGAAGAAAAGTTTCGAATTTTAGATTGGGTGGATGTAAAAACCGACTCAAGTTTTAGTGGATTTGAAAGACAATTCGTTTTGAATGCTTAAATTTTGAATCTCTCACTTCAAACACAACGTTGGATAAATGTATCAGCCTGAATTTTGTAAAACAATCTAATTGCCTACCGATAACTAATAGACACCATTGTTTGGAGCCAACACCAGCTCTTCTCGATTTGATATAGGAGGTTCATGAAGTGGCTCAGACCTTGAGTTTTTCCTGTGATCTGATGTACTAGTTGGTTTGTTATCGGCTACGAGTGTTTTTAGTTTCATAGGTTTTGGTTTCCATTTCATTCTTTGTATGTTTTTAACTTCATATGCTCAAATTAATGTCTAGTTTGAATTTATTTTGGGCAGACATGGAGTCATGACATCTTTTGTGGACTCATTAATATTTGTCCTATCGATACAAGTAAATCTTCATGATTGCCATAATACGTTGGAGATTTATTTGTCACAGAGATAGAGCTGGTGGATACACGAGAATGCTTCGAACTTGAATTCGTGTTGGTAGGGATAATGAACTCGGACAAGCCAAGCCGCCAACCCCGCCACCGCCGCAGAGAGCACCTGTGGATCCCTGGACGAGATCTCGGCTCACCAGACAATACTCTCCGCCTAAAGAGGAAAATAGCTCAGACTCCGATAATTGCTTCCACCTACCACAAATTGCTTCGATAAGTCACACGGCTCGATGAAACTCAAGAAATCTATCAAGAGTTGGGAATTGGGATGGAGGTGCTCCGGGTTAATCTTATTTTGCATATTAAATAGTGACAAATTTTCTAAATCTGCCCCAATCGTAGAATAGGTTTCGTTGATTTGTCTTTCGCATAGTAGTGGCAAGCGTGGGCCGGTGACCGTTGTCGTTATTCTCTTATTATTATTCACAATTTTGGTTAGGTAAGCTACAAACCACATTTATTTGAGTGATAATATATCAATATACTCTATTTGACTATTACAACTATAAAATTACCCAATGTTATAAAAACTATCCACTATATACTCAAATTTATTAAAATACCCCCACTTTTTCACTTCTCTCACTTAAAAGTGTCAGGCCATGATCGGACCGTGATCGGACCATGTCATGTGTTCGACCGATCGGACATGCCCGATCATGGCCTGATGGTGATCGGTCAGGGCATGATAGGACATGACCGATCATGCCCTTGTGATAGGGCATGACCGATCATGCCATTTGAATAGTGATCGGCCCTTGTCCATTGTATAGTGATCGGGCTTGGTCGGCCGTGTCCGACCGGTCGGACCCTGATCGGACCCTCTGTTCACTGATCGGACCATCCCCATAGTAAGAGTATTTTCGTCTTCTTGAATATATAGTATAGTTAAATATAAAAATTGAGTATAAATGTGTTTCTCTTTTCCCAAATGGACATTTCACCGCCCGACTCTTTATTTGATCCTTCCCACCTTCACACATTTTAATTATTCCTACTACTTTTAATGCTTCAAATCCACTTTGATTTTTATAAACCGACAACCCCTCCTCCTACTCTCTCTCTCTCTCTCTCTCTCTCTCTCAACACGACGATGAGCGCGCACGTCCTGGTGTTCCCTTACCCGGCGCAGGGGCACATGACCCCTCTCCTAGATCTGGCCCACCAGCTCGCCACCCGTGGCCTCACCATCACAATCCTCGTCACCCCCCAAAACCTACGCCGCCTCAACCCACTTCTCTCCGCCCACCCTCACTCCATCACTCCCCTCGTCCTCCCCTTCCCGGACCACCCCGCCGTCCCCCCTGGCGTAGAGAACACCATCGATCTCCCCTCCGGCGGCTTCCGCTCCATCATGTGCGCTCTCGCCGCCCTCCGCGACCCCATCACCCACTGGTTCCGCACCCATCCCTCGCCGCCCACCGCCATCATCTCCGACATGTTCCTGGGATGGGCCAACCACCTCGCCTCCGACCTCGGGATACGCGGCTACGCCTTCTTCCCCTCCGGCGCCTTCGCCATCTCCTTCATCTACTCGCTCTGGCGAGAAATGCCGCGGCGGATAAACGATAGCGAAACCGTCGGATTCCCGGAGATTCCCTACTCCCCAGTTTACCCCTGGTGGCAAGCGTCCCCCATCTTCCGTAGTTACGTTAAAGGAGACCCAGATTCGGAATTCATCAGAGATTCGTACCTAGGTAATTTCTCCAGCCACGGCTTGGTTTTCAACTCGTTTGATGGGCTGGAGGGGGATCATTTGCAATTTCTGGCTAAGAAAATGGGCCACGATCGAGTTTGGTCCGTTGGGCCCCTCATGCCTCATCACGATGTTGAGCTTGGGCCCACTGAAAAAGGTGATATATTTTCGTGGCTTGACACGTGTGAAGAGCAAAGTGTGGTATACGTGTGCTTTGGGAGCCAGGCAGTGTTGACCAATGAGCAAATGAAAGAGTTGACGTTAGGGTTGGAGAAAAGCGGGGTTAAATTCATTTTATCAGTCAAGGGCGCGACCCAAGGGCACGATGGTAATAACTACGGCTCGATTCCGGAAAGATTTGAGGATCGTGTGGCTGGGAGAGGCCTCGTGGTTAAGGGGTGGGTCCCGCAGGTGCCTATACTGAGGCACAAGGCCGTGCGTGCATTTCTAACCCATAGCGGATGGAATTCGACTTTAGAAAGTATCGTAGCGGGAGTGCCGATGCTAGCATGGCCAATGGGCGCCGATCAGTATTTGGACACGACGTTGTTGGTGGAACAGTTGGATGTGGCGATTCGAGTGTGCGAAGGTCCCACCACGGTGCTCCGGTCGGATGAGTTGGTGCGGTTTTTAGGGGAAGTTAGGAGCGAGAAGTGGTCGGAGAAGAAGGGTCGTGCGGTGGCGTTAAGGAAGACAGCATTAGATGCCATAACTGTTGGTGGGAGCTCCTTCAAGAATTTGGATAATTTCACAAAGCTTTTAGCTGAAAAAATCATATCTTGAGGTTAAGCACGTGGTGTATCGAGACATGATTTAAGCATATTATTCCCTTTTCAAGTCTCAAACTACATTAGAATAAAACTTGGCATTGAGCTGAAGTTCAGCAGACACTCCTTTTCAAGTAGGGCTGGATTTCGGTTATACTGATTTTTTCGAAACCGACATAACCGCTTCGGTTCGATGTTTGGTATGAAATCTCATACTTGAACAGTTTCAGTCATTTAACTAACAAACAACTAACTAAACTAAGATCGACTTTAAATGACATGGATCACAGTAGCATATATATATATATATATATGGGTTGGTTCACGTAAGAACACCTCTTATAGTGTGAACATAAGAACAAATCCTAATATTTAATTTTAAGTAATAAACGGTTTAGATTTGATTAGTATTGTAAAATAGCGAAATGCATTTTAAAGAATAATCAATCCCACTAAAGGGTAAATTTGACGTTTTTTTTATAATTGATAAAATTTTTGCAACCGCCTACTTCCACTAATCTACCCAAAAAATCACAACCGACCAAATCTATCCCTTTATCTCCACTAATGAAATCTATCTTATGTTTATGTGTACAACAATTTAATTTTCATTGAAATGCACTTAATTTGTTCATAATTATCCTGCAATTTACTCACAATCGAACTGCATTTCATTCACAAATAAATGCAAAAAAAATCGTAATTAAACTGCACTTTGTAAACAATTGAATTGCACTATATTCACATCCAAAATGCACTTTATTCAGAATTAAACTGCACTTTATTCAATATCGAACTGTATTCCATTCACAAATAAATGCAAAAAAAAAAAAAAATCGGAATTAAATTGCACTTCCTAAAGAATCGAATTGCACTGTATTCACATCCAAAATGCATTTTATTTAGAATTAAACTGCACTTTATTCAGTATCGAACTGCACTTTTATCACATTCGAACTGCACTTTCATCACAATCGAAATGCACTTTATTTATAATTAAACTGCACTTTATTCACAATTAAACTGCACTTTATTCACAATCAAAATGCACTTTAATCATAATTAAACTAGACTTTTTTCACAATCGAATTGCACTTTATTCATAATTAAACTGCACTTTATTTTAAAATGTGATACATGTAATCTTAATTTGGATTGCAAGTTTACCTGATGAACAAACCATCATTTAATAACGAAATATCTTAGGAAATAAAGATGAGAAATTTAAGAAAGATAAATTTAAAGATAGAAACGGTTTTTAAAATTGTTGAGAAATTTAAGCGTGAATGAAGATACAGTTATTGAAATAATATTATCGTGAATGAAGAACGGTTATCAATACAATAATTTAGATTATGAATATAGATATTTAAAAGCAAATTACTTAATTAACCTTTAAGTGCAATATGAATAAACTTTAAGTGCAGTTCGTCAATTTAAGTGAAAAAATTAAATCAGACAATCCGTTCAAAATATCAAAGGTATAGATTTGTTCACACGTTCACACATAAATAGGTTGTTCACATTTGAACATTAGCCTATATATATATATATATATATATATATATATATATATATATATATATATATATATATCTTCTATCCCCACACTGACAACCACCTATCGATGTGGGATACTTTTCTCTCCCATCCGAAAAAAAGGAAAAAACACAAATTTGATGATAAAAGGATAAGGAGCGCCCGTCTCACATTGGAAAGAAATTAAATGAAACGAGAGCCTCACCCTCCCCCATGTTAAAAAACATGCAGCGTGTTACTGAAAGATATAATGTGTTTGCGGCAATACAAGCGACATAAGCCATTTTTTGAAGCTTTTCTCATTTGTTAGGGAACTCCAATCAATTAAGTTCAAATATTTCTAAAATTTTAACCGAGAACTGAACTGAAAATCGATTTTCAATATTGGTTATCACAGTAACCGAAATTGAAATCGATTGATTTTCTGTTTGAATAATCGAATCGATTTCGCTAGCACTTTCCCATCATCATCTTCCAACCCCGCACACAACTGATAAGAAAAGATATAAGACTGTTGGAAAAAATCGAAAGGAATTTATATATATTTATTTATATAAATTAGTTAGTTATTATGGAAAGTTAATTAGCATTTATTGCTAATTTGACTTGGGCAAAATTCAGCCCTTTTTCGATCGCAATTTCGAGCCTCGATATTTATCCGATTAATGTTTTGAGATATATGACGTCGATCTACGTTTTGAGTAGATAATTATAGTGTGCTTAATTTCTCGATTCCGATTTTCGGTGAGTGAGAAATAGTGGCTCGAAGTTTGGGGGGACAAAACTAATATGTTACCTAAAGTGGAGAAACCTACCTTATTCGGGTTTGGGAGAGTTATTACATTAATCAATGTCCCACATCGATTAATGAATAATGTTTTGTGTGGTATATAAGTCTCTACCACATTGTAGGAGATAACTAAGTGATATGTGGTGGGCTTGGGCCACACATGCTCATGCGCGCGAGCCTTTTCGCTGACCGCCTCACACGCGGCGCGGCGCGCCGCACCGCGCCCGTGCCCGGCTCCGTGTCCGTGGACTTGGACTTGGACTTGGATCTTGGCAATTGGTCCTTTGGGTGGTCCGTCGGACTTGGCAGTTGGGCTGGCCCAGTCCTTGGTGCAGTGAACCGGCTGCACTAGATTCCTCTCCGTGGTGCAGTGCTCCTGCTGCACCAGAGTATGTCCTTTTGGAAGGATCTGGAATGTGGCTGCTGAACTCTCAACCTTCCATATCTCCACTCCCCTGTAACTGTCACCTGTCTTAATTGGCAGGAGTTATTCCAGCAATCAACACCTGGGTGGAACAGCCTATAAATAGGCAGGTCTTCATACCATTTCATCACCAACACCTGCAAACAACACAACATCCTAGCTCACTTAGCTCTGCATCTTAACTCAAGTCCAGCAGCTTCTGTCCTCGCCAGAAAAGTCCAGTTCGCCGGAGCTCGAAGATCTTGCGGTGCTGCTATCCTTGAGACGTCGTCGTTTCATCTTTGGGGACGAAACGCCACAACCGAGAGCACTACCGGGGCGTTTTTCGTCTTGCGGAGAGAGGCCTTCCTCGACTCGACAGTTCTTTTGTTTGTTTTTATTTTTTCGACTTACGTTTTACTTGTAATAGCAGTTGTATTCCAACAATCGCACGACGAAAAAAACGACTACTATTTACCTAGCTGCTTCAAGTAAACAAAAAGGATGTCTTCCTCAAGTGCTGCCATCTCCGACGCTGCCGCCGCCGCTGCTTCTGCTGCCGCCACCAACCCCATTGTATCTGACGCCGTTGCCTCCTCCGGTAATGTTGTTCCACCGACGTCTGTTCCTACTCCAACTCCGGTGTTTGCAAATCCAACCCTCGCTGCCATGTCTGCCGCCACTGATGCAATGATAGCATTTAACCGTGCTAATGCCAATAACTCGGCATACAACTTCAATGCTATGTCCTCTGCCTTGCAGAGTAATGTCCCTTTTGGGAGTGTGAACCACCATGGAGTGGTGGGGGGGGTTCAAACCCAACCCTGACGGCACATCTACACTCATCTAGAGTGTTGCCCGCTGCCGAGAAGCCGGCCAAGTTTGGTGGAGCCGACTTCAAAAGGTGGCAGCAAAAGAAGTTGTTCTACCTGACAACATTGGGGTTCACCACTGTGTTGATGGAGAATGCACCTGCCCCTCCAAGTGAAAACGAAGAGAACTTGGAAGTCCGCATAGCCTATGATAATTGGCTAACTTCTGACTACTTTTGTAAAAATTTCTTGCTTAGTGGACTAGATGATAGTCTGTACAGTGTATATGCAAATGTAAAGACCTCCAAGGCAATTTGGGAGGCACTTGAAAGAAAATACCGCATGCGACGATGCAGGTACCAAGAAGTTTGTAGTCGCCAAGTTCTTGGACTACAAAATGGTGGACTCTCGACCAGTCATGGAGCAAGTGCAAGAGTTCCAACTCATTGTCCATGACGTCCACACCGAAGGTATGCTTTTGCCAAATGCTTTTATCGTGGCAACAGTAATTGAGAAACTTCCCCCGAGCTGGAAGGACTTCAAGAGCTGCTTGAAGCACAAGCGAAAGGAAATGACGCTTGAGGACCTTGTGGTCAAGCTCCGCATCGAGACCGACATGAGGACTCGAGATGGGAAGGGCAAAGCACCCGTGGAGCCAAGAGTCAACCTTGCTGAGAAAGGTGAAAACTCCAACAACTCGAAGAGAGGGCGTCCGAATAGCAACCCCAAAGGGAAGGGCAAGGTGCAAGCCCGCAAGTTTGAAGGGGACTGCTACAACTGTGGCAAATCCGGCCACATGTCAAAGGACTGCCGAAAGCCGAAGAAGAAGAGGGCTCGCCAAGCCAATATGTTGGAGATTGATCTCACTGAAGCCGACCTTGCGGCCGTTGTCATTGAAGAAGCAAACGTCGTGGAGAATGAGGGGAAGTGGTATATTGATACCGCTGCCACGGCACATGTTTGTGGTGACCGGAGCCGCTTCACCAAGTACAAGAGTTGCCAAGGGCTCAATATGGGGAATCAAGCCTCATCTAAGGTAGTTGGGTATGGTACTGTGGTGCTAAGGTTGAGCTCCGGCAAGAACCTTACTCTAGGAGAGGTGCTGCATGTCCCCGACATCCGGAAAAATCTTGTGTCCAGCTCTGTACTAGTCAAGAGAGGGTTTAGACTAGTTTTTGAGTCGGACAAATTTATCCTGTCTAAATTTGGAATGTTTTTAGGAAAAGGTTACCTGTCTGATGGCCTTTTCAAGTTATCTGTAATGGCACTGCGCCAAGAGCCCGTTGAGGCTAAAAAGAATGAGAATGAAGCATCTTCCTCCTACTTGATTGAGTGTTCCGATTTATAGCATTCTAGATTAGGACATGTTAATCTAAATGCGATAAAAAGATTAGTTAATCTCGATCTACTTAAAGTAAATGAGTTTAACAAAACCAAGTGTGAAGTTTGTGTTGAAGAAAAATTGGCTAAACTGCCATTTCATTCTGTAGAAAGGAACACAAAACCTCTAGAACTCATTCACACTGACGTATGTGACTTAAAGTTTGTACAAACTAGAGGTGGGAAAAATATTTTATTACTTTTATTGATGACTGCACTAAGTATTGTACTCTTTATCTTTTAAGGAATAAAGATGAGGCGATTGAAGCTTTTACTAACTTCAAAGCAGAAGCCGAAAACCAACTTGATTGTAAAATCAAAATGGTACGAAGTGATAGAGGTGGAGAATATGTAGCTCCTTTTGAAGAGTTGTGTAAGACAAGTGGTATTATTCAGCAAACCACTGCCCCCTACTCGCCTCAATCAAATGGTGTAGCTGAAAGGAAGAACCGAACTTTAAAGGAGATGATGAATGATTTGTTGATAAGTTCTGGACTGCCCCAGAACATGTGGGGGGAAGCCGTTTTGACGGCTAACTACTTATTAAACAAAATACCTCTAAAAGGTAGAGATGTTACTCCTTACAAGTTGTGGAAAGGAAGGAAACCTTCCTATATATACCTCAAATTGTGGGGGTGTTTGGCTAAGGTAGAAGTGCCTTTGCCTAAGCAAGTTACAATCGGACCTAAGACCGTCGATTGTATCTTTATAGGATATGCACTAAATAGTAGTGCATATCGATTTGTCATTCATAAGTCGGCTGTGCCCGATATGAATGTTGGAACTACTATTGAGTCATGGAATGCTATATTCTTTGAAAATATTTATCCTTGTAAAAAGGATGATAAAGTTGAGTCAAGCTCTAGTGGTGAAGCAAGTAGTTCTAGAAATGTGGGGGTAGAACCCGCTACGCGTAAGAGGCAAGCTGACGATCTTGAAACTTTAGAACCAAGACGTAGTACTAGAGCAAGAGTTGCTAAGGACTTTGGTCCTGATTATGTTGTCTTTCTTTTGGATGAAGAATCGCGGTCTATAAAAGAAGCTCTTTCTAGACCCGATGGCCCACTTTGGCAAGAAGCTGTACAAAGTGAAATTGATTCCATTATGCAGAATCACACTTGGGTCTTAGCAGACTTACCCGAAGGTTGCAAGCCCTTAGGATGTAAATGGATCCTAAAAAGAAAGTATAAGGCAAATGGGTCAATTGATAAATATAAAGCTCGTTTAGTGGTTAAAGACTTTAAGCAAATTGAAGGATATGACTTCTTCGATACTTATTCGCCTGTAACGAGGATTACGTCTATCCGTGTGCTTCTCGCGATTGCTTCTTTGCACAATCTTGAGATTCACCAAATGGATGTGAAAACTGCCTTTCTAAATGGAGATTTAGAAGAGGAAATTTATATGGAACAATCTGAAGGGTTTGTTGTACCTGGTCAAGAGCGAAAGGTATGTAAGTTGGTGAAATCCCTATATGGATTGAAACAAGCACCATTACAATGGCACTTGAAATTTGACGAGGCTATGTTGTCGAATGATTTTAAGATTAATGAATGTGACAAGTGTGTTTACATAAAGAATACAAAGAATGGTTTTGTAATTGTTTGTCTTTATGTAGACGACATGTTAATTATGGGACAAAACCTTCAAGTCATAAATGACACCAAACGTATGCTTAAGAGAACTTTCGATATGAAAGATATGGGAGTTGCTGATGTTATTCTTGGAGTGAAGATTCAAAGAACTCCCAAATGGATTGTTTTGTCTCAATCTCATTATATTGAAAAAGTGCTTAAGAGGTTTAATGCCTTTGATAGTGCGCCGGCAAAGACTCCTCAAGAAGTTAATGTCACTTGAGCAAGAATATGGGTGATCCTGTTGCTCAAGAGGATTATGCTAGAGTTATTGGTTGTCTTATGTACATCACAAATTGTACGAGGCCTGAACTAGCTTGCCGGTGAACAAATTGAGTCGCTATACTAGTAATCCTAGTAGAGAGCATTGGAAATCTGTTGGTCCCGAGAGTGAGTTCAGGTGTAGGGGGGGGGGGTGAATACACCTGAATCCAATTTTCTCAACTTTGAACACGAACAGTCATATTCAGGATAATGCCGTACTGAAATAATTCAGCAGACCAAATAAATGTTCTGAATCGTGTTAGGCTAAAAGTCTGACTCTACTGAGATCTGCTAACTGACTGAGTCAGAATTCAGTGTCAACAGTAGAAATTCAGTGTGCGGAAATGTGTAGGCCCTAATCAGTTGAATGAAAAAACATTTTATGCAAGTCTCAGTTCAGCAAGTGGTCAGTTCAGTATGCTGAGACAGTTGAATGATTTTAAGAAGATTTTCAGTATGAATAGTAAAATTAATGCAACAGTAAGAGAACGTAAGTAAGCGACACAGAGAGTTTTAAAGTGGTTCGGATATCAATCGATCCTACGTCCACTGTCCCGAAAGTTCAGGAGGCTATTTATTATACTGAGTTAGTCTCAGTCAGCTTGTGCACAGGACAAAGCTGTGGCTTGGGGATTATACTGGAGCAAGTCCCGTTTACAAATGTATCAAACTAAAGTGTTTGACAAACTTCTCCAACAGTGAAGGAGTCCTTTTACAATAAGGATTGGGTTCAAATATGAACTCCTTCGTCTAAGCTATATATGGTTTCGGTTGAGCTTAGGGTTAGAGGGATAGGGAACGAGAGTGTAGCTTCTAGAGCGACGAACAGCTGAGTGTAGCTATAAGTTTGTGTCACGTCGCTTGGATACTAGATGCTTGGTTGTCGGTTCAGCTTGGTTCCCTTACGAGCTAAAAGGTAGTCTTTCGCCGGAGATAGAGCTTTAGATTCTTGCGGAAGACTTAGGCTTTTTGGTTAGGCTCGTTTTAATGCTCTGTGTGTTCTTGAGAGGCTTTTTCGAGCTCTCGCTTGTTCTTATGATCTCGGTTGTGTGCTTCAATTCTTGAATGATCCCTCTATTTATAGAGAAGAGATTGGGAAAGATCCGTTGGAGATGATCTTCTTCTTTCTCTCTCTTTTGGTAGCAAACGACTCTTTTGAAGTAGGTAACAGTGTACTTTCCCACCTTTTTAGGTAAAGGGTTGACTGTAGCTTTAGCAGGTGAGAAGACACGTGTGTTCTTGTCATTCGTCGAGGTGGATAGAGCGGTTGAGACAGCACAGACTTCAAGGCAAACTGAAGCTGACTTCTCTCTTCCTCGTATATGACAATGCTGATTGTCTTTCAAAAGTATTTGACAGTTCTGACTGTCTGCCGATGCTGAGTCTGATCCCGTATTCAGTAGGTAGATAGCTGGGGAAAGTCTACTGAAGATCAGGCTCTGAGTTTAGTGAACTGCTCCTGCTGAGTCCAGTTCCACTGACTCTTTCGATATCTCGCTCCCGCCGAGTCCAAGATCACCGAGTCTTCTACTTACGGTGTTAAGGCGGATAATCTGCGAGCGCCTTGATCAGAGCAGAGTGTCTACTGAGTCTGAAACCTCAGAGACAAATAACGATTACAACGGAATGGTTCACCAATCAGATAGGGTTTTGGGATCTTCAAATCTTCTCACCACTAAGTGAGACTGTGCTGAGGACAGAATCATCACCCAACAATTTCCCCCTATTTGATGATGCCAAAACCTATCATCTATGCTAACACTAAACAAACAGAACATAGCCCCTTACAATATTACAGGAAAGATTAGTGGAGTTGTTCCAACAGTTCTAGACTACTGAGAAAACAGGGCAAAACACAATTTCCCCCATTACATAGAAACTAGACTAGCAGAATCTAACAAAGTAATAAACTGACAAGAAAGTAAATAGTAGTGAGTGTGTGAGTCAGTAATCACTTCAGTGATTCTGAGTGTTAAAGCATAATACAAACACGGCTGGATAGACAACAAGTGGTTGTCAGAGCCAAAATCAGATTTGTATATATGAGTGATTCAGTCCAGTACAATTACAAATCTTGCTAAGCTAGGAAAAACAGAACTAAGCCTAAGAGCCCTTAAACTGCTTGATCCTGTCCATGAATCCTTGAGATTACGTCTCTGGCAGTGGCACTCCATACATCCGGTATGTGTTCTTCCTCAGCTTCAAGTATTCAGCAAAGTCTGCTGGCTCATCTACGTCCAGTTCTCTTTTTGATGCAGCATACTTCACTTCAGCTTCTATTAACCCAAAGTGGATTGAGTCATCATTTCTTCTAGGTGGAGGTATGATTCTGGGCTCCGGAACACTGACTTCTATACCTTCAGATACGGCTTTATGCAAGTATATGTATAGATCAGGTTCAATTATCATCATCCATTCTGTGTAGGCATCAATCTTAGTCATGTTGGGCCAGAACCTCCAGAAATAATTGCGCTTGATGAACTCTATCTTTGAAGATTCCCATCTCTAAGTAAATTGAGCAGGTATCCAATTGTCTGTCTTTGGCCATCTGTGCGATTTCAGATCAGCTGGCTTCCTGAACCTTCTGTATCGATAAGGAATATCAGCTTTTGAAGGTACTCTCAGCCTGGCCTCTTCCTCAGTCCTTTTCCTCAGTGCTTCAAGGTCTGCCTCCCGCATTCTCGTCTCGCGCGGTCCGAACTTGTCTAGCCTCTTCGCCTCTGTATAAGTATCTGTTCATTTGGTCGAATATGGCCTCAATCTCATCATCTTGGGCTTCAGTG